>JAWWES010000001.1:79011810-79030366 GCA_035583135.1 Lophotriccus pileatus | reverse complement strand
TGTGACCTGTTGAGTTTTGATTCCCATCATGACCTGAACTTTTTTCAACAAGTCTTATGGAAAGTGCACTTTGGGAGTTTGTCCAGTATGTTACAATCAATTACTAATGGATGTAACAATTAGTACTTCAATGTAACAATTAGTACTTCAGACCAGAAGTACTCTGAAGTAAAAAAAGAAAAAAGCAAAACACAGTTCAGCTTATTTCTCTCTACAGATCCACAGGTAACTAATTCCCTGTGCTACCTGCTAATACACACATAGCCCATGGCACTGCATGGGCTATGTCTCTTATCAGTTTATCTGTGATGTCTGTCTTCTCACATTTTATTTTTATTCTTGGGGTTTTATTTAATTCATTGACTGTTATCAAAACATTTTCATATTATCCTCATCCTACATTCTTCCCTCTAAATCAGATAAGAGATGTATTTGATGAGTGGACTGTTAGTTGGATAAGAAACTGTTGGATAAGAAACTGGTTGGGCAGTTGTATCCAGAGGGTAATGGTCAATGGCTCAAAGTTCCAGCAGACATCAGTGACAGTGGTGTTCCTCAGGGATCTATCTGTATTGTGACCAGTGTTATTTAATATTTTCATTAATGACATAGATGAAGGGATCGAGAGCACCCTCAGCAAATTTGTAGATTACACCAAGCTGAATAGTGTTGCTGACATACCTGAAGGACAGGATACCATCCAGAGGGACTTGGAAAAACATGAAAAGTGGGCTCATGAGAATCTCATGATGTTTAGCAAGAACTAGTTCAAGATGCTACACCTGTGCTGGAGCAACCCCTGGTATCAATACAGACTGGGGGATGAACAGATCAAGAGCAGCCCTGCCGAGAAGGACTTTGCTCCTGACGAGGGAGATGAGATGCTGGGAATGAGCTGGCAATGTGCACTCACAGCCCAGAAAGCCAATTGTATCCTGGGCTGCATCAAAAGCAGTGTGGCCAGCAGGTCGAGAGAGGTGATTCTGCCCTCTGCTCTCATGAGACCCCACCTGGAGCACTGCATCCAGCTCTGGCCTTCAACACAGGAAGAACTTGTCTTTGAGCTCTGTCTGATTTCAGGTAGCTCATACAATCATGGTTTTCTTAGTGGATAATATATTTGTATTTGATATTGATAAGGATTATATTAAGTCACCTACTGTAGGCATTTTATACTTGGACACCTGCAAGGACATATCTGAAAAATTCAATGTTGTATAATGACAGAATGGGTTGTCTACCTTTCCAGAACTGAAAAATCCTGTCCTGTGATGAAAGGAATATATGTGTGTGTGTTTGTATTCATATATGCTCCTATATATGCAGTAAGTTATATATAAATATATTCTGTGTATATATCAGTTCTTTGAAGAAAGGAACATCTGTGTATCTATAGGAATATATTGGACTATACACACACACATATTTTCTATAATATGGTGTGCATATATATATATACACATAAAAAAGTTTTTCAGTTATTAGTTTTACAAAGTGATCATGAGTGTATTCATCAATATCTAATAAAAGTACTAAAGGAAGATAAGTAGGAGACAAGAGCACTAGATTAGTATGAACTCTTAGTCACATAAATATATTTTGATATTAATCCCGGGACTAAAACAAGGAAGAGAAATCATGTACCAGAAGGACCAAATCAATTTCTTACCTGCAGCTTTGGTAGATGTTTTTTATGAGATCGCAAAGCTGAGCAGAGAAAAATCTTTACCCACCACTCCAATACAAAATGAAGAGGGTAAAATTCTATTCTTTTCCCTTTGAGCTCAAGCATCTCCCAAACAAGATAATGGTAAGTATACACAAAAAAGTACAGTTGAAATACATATTAATAATTCAAAACAAGTTATGAAGTTAAAATAAAAATACTTTCTGCATGTTTATTAGTTATTACTGGACAACATAAGCCACATAATTGAATACAAAATATTTCTAATACACTCAAAGCAATATAAAAGTGGTCAAAGTTTACTGCGTTGAGATAAAGCAAAATACAAGTAGAATTCTAACATTGTGCTCAGAAACTGCCGTTCCATATAAATCCCTGAGTTATATCTTTTTTCATACCTGCTTCTCACAATACCTTCCCAAATTGTCCAGGAAATTACATGTATGTATCACACTTAGTAACCCGCATGTTCTCTGCTTTATTGTACTGCTATTTTTTAGTCATTATTCACATTAAATTCAGGGTGCAGTCTGGTTTGTAGAAACATGGCAATTTTTTTCATTCTCCATTCATACAATATAAACATTTATGGTCTTCTATTCCTGATACATGAAAACTTTAGTCTTTCTTTAACTTTTATTAGAGTTCAAGGTTTATGTTTTCCAGTGAATGAAATAAGCATGTTAACTTCAATCTCTCTATATAGTAACTCAAAATCAACAGATTTAGCATTTACACAGCAGTCATCTTGACAATGCCATGATTTACTCCAAGCAGGAGTCAAGATTAGAAAAAAAAAAAAGGATCAAGGACACTGAAGGGTCAATCATGGCTCATCACAGAAGAATATTTTCATTAATAGTTCTTTGTTGATAAAGAAAATAGCAAACATTAAATTTCTGAGAAAAAAAACAAACTAAAAGTAAATGTATAGTAACTTCAAATATGATTGTCAATATTCTGCTATGCATAAAGCCCTTATAATCAGTTATGCAAAATCTATTCTATGTAAATCCTGAAGGAGACAAATAAATTACAAATGTCAGTAAATATACCTACAATAAGCACATCTATCTCTTTTTTTTTTTTTTTCCTTCAAAATATTTTGGGCATTAACCTTCATCTTCCAAATATTGGAAAGAGATTTTCTTTTATTTTTATAATCCCTTTTAATGAGATTTGGCCACATGTTATGTTTCAGCTGATTCAAATTGCCTCACACAGCTGTTTAAAATCTTTTAAATAGAAGAAATAATAAAGTATTGAAAGTAATCTCACTGGTAAAAAAAAGAAACAGTTTCTACTATTATTTTTTTTTTTTAATCATAGAGTTTTAAAGATAATGTAGGGGTTTCAGTAGCATTTGAGAATTGTGTTATCTCATAATAATTATTAAAAGTTATCCTTCTTCCTGGAAATTATTTAGTGACGTGTCAGATCACCATGTCAGCTTCATGCTTTATTACAGACTCACAAGACTATGCTGTCTTTATACTGAGCTCTATGACTTATTTGAGGGCTGTCAAGTGAGTTCTTCTAACAGCCTGACGTTATATCAACAAGTAGAGTAAATACTGTGAAATGGTCAGCAGTGATCTTGAGAACCACACGTTCCCAGGGGCATGTTTGTCTTCTACAGTGGAGCACAGAGGTACTTAACTTTTAGACTAACATACAGTAAGTAAGACTATAACTCCTACTCATTCTAGTAAGGCCACATGGAAATCCAAGCTAGGAAGCACTGTACCTTCCAGTCTTACCAGATCAGGTCAGGTAGTGCTGTAATCAGACCTGCTTGGCACGAAGTCCATGCAAAAGAGCTGCAAGGCCTGGCTGCACTGTTGCCAGTCATCACTGGCTTCCTGTCTTTAAACTGTGTTTTCTACTAATTTTTTTCCTAACTCAGTAAGAGATGGGCTAGCTGAGCTGGTTCTATGTTACAGTGTCCTCCACCTTGATCTATCAGCTGGAAGAGAAAAAACCCCAACTTGTTAGCCAAAACTCATTCCAAACAGCTGAAATTTTGGTGCCCTCCAAATTTTTTTTGTGTGGACTCTTTGATATTAAAACACTCATAAATTCCATAGAATAAGACGTTGGCTCTATAAAATATAAATCTCAATAATATCACTATTTCAGCAAGGCAAGGTACCAATTGAGTGACTTTAAAGCAGACAAAGCCAAGAGCTTTGCACATTTCTATGAACAAGAACCATTAAGACAAAGCATTAATTTTAGATAACGTTCTATCATCATATGTATACTTTCCAGGTGGATTTAAATAAGCTTTTATCAATGTGCTTTTCCTTAAGCTCAGAAAGACTGTTTTGGACTCTGCCAGCCTCTCTGGGAACACGGCTAATGGTCTCTCACACTGGATTGGGCAGCCCAATTCAAAAATGAGAAAGCCTTGTCACAAAATAACTCTGATAATACAAACAGCAACATCTTGGTTACTTACTCTGTTTAGTTTTTTTCATGTAGATTCCTTAGTTTGTGATTTCTTTGTCACATATTAATTTTGTATGCAACACTTAATAATTTGCTAACAGTGGAACTTTGCTAACAGTGTTTACTTTGTCTTAGCTATCTTATTGTCAGCCACCTGCAACCAATACGTCTATTGTGTTCTCCAATTATGTTAGGGTAATTACGTACCACTTTTCTTCATTTTCTTTTCTCTGATTTGTAAATTGCATTTTTTAAAAGAAAGATTTCTATTATTTCAAACTTCAACTAGGAAGAACAAGAAAACAAAATTGGAAAAAAAAAAGTGAAGTCAACAGCTCAAAAACCCTGTTAAAACATGTGAAAGAACATTGTTTCTGTGGGAGTGATGAGGACATGTTCCTCTTTATTTCGACAATGCACAAGTATCACTATTGATTTTGGCGTTTCACAATTTTACAGAACTTTAAGAGCTTCTAAATGTATAAGGCAAGAACCCATTTTTCTTCCTCATCGTGGCCAAAAGTACATGCAGTAACCACTAGCATATTGACGCTTGTCTTTCAAAAGCAATTAGCTAAAGGTATCTTGTACCAGTGTAGGACTAAATACTTTCTAAAGGCAAATCCTAAATTCCACTGTCAAACAGATTCCTGACTGGAGAAAAAACATGTTCTCCATGTGCTCTTACCTGTCTTTCCATAGTACATGAGTTCACAGTTCATACACTGAACAGAACTTCACCAGCAGCAACCTTCCTGGGGACATCCAGGCCTCCACCAGAACACATCTCCTACCAGCATCACACCACCACCCCCAGCCCCAGGGAGAGCCACCTCCTGAGACTGCAGCAAGAAAGTCAGGGCCCTGGTGGCCTCTGTTCAGTGCCAGGTGGCAATTGGGGAGGAGGATAATAAGTCCTGCATTGTCTCTATCAACATTTCTTTTTGTGGTGTCTCTGAACTTCATGAAGAAAAGCACTAATCCTTGTGTTTTAAACCCAGCAATCTTTATCAATTAATTTCTCATATGGTGTTTGGAAATTTGCTATTTTAACATGGAGTTCTGTAAATTCCCTTTTCCTTCTAATTGCAGTACATTTAATGTGAATAGAAAGGATGGGGAAAAAAAATAAAATGTGTTGTTCTGCAGTGGATTCAGGATTTATGATATGGAGGTGCAGGTCTAATTTTTCAACAACTGTAATCTTCTGAAAAAATTGAGTTTCCATTTCTACAAAGCCTACTACTCTTTGTTCAGCATAAAGCTCATTGCATGGGTAGCATTTACAGAACCACTACAGTTATCAGCAATGAAAATAAATCTATTTTCTTCATAACTTCTCCTGAATTCTTATATATTTTGCTACATTCAAAAGCCACACGCTGTCATTTTGCTACACAATGAAACATAGCTTTGAATCTGATAAATAAAAGAGCAACTTATGTTATTTCCAGTAAAGAAAATATTTTGTTTTATCTGAACTTGGCAATGTTTCCTGGCTCAGGGGGTATTTCTGTACATATCCTTTCCATTCTGCTTAGCACGCAATGATGTTTGTAGAACAAATTTTCTCTAGCTTTACATAACATTTATCAATATTAGAAAATCAGAGATGGGAATTAATATGCAATAAAAATATCTTGTTCTGCCCTGTTTCAAAAAGAAAATATTTTTTCACCAGTAATGGCCTTTAATGTTACGTGTAATGTTCCCTAAACTATTTTTATCTCTCTAAAATTAATCTGAGAAAAGAAAACTCCTGAGAATTTCATCAAAGCACACAATTCCCACTGAGTGGTGTTATGGTACCTTAAATAAAACCAAGTTATAAAATCTGAGAAATTTTTATAATCAAATTTAGCTTATAGTGTATTTACCATTGTATTTTAATGAGTTAATTGTAATTGTTAATGTTTTCCCCCCTCTTCATAAAATAATAATCTAATGAATAATTTTGGTTGATTTTTCTCTAAAGCCATTTTAAATACTTTAAGATAAGTAACGATTAATCCATGTTCATTATATCATGGAAATTACTAAAACCAATATTAATATCTTTAGGGATGTATTAATTTATTGTCCATGCCTTATGGTCACACCTAGCGTGATTCAGGAATGTGGGTATACAGAGATGCTGAAGGATTTAGAAATTTTCTGCTGATAAAGTCTCAGGTTTATGCCTCAGTAAATTGCCATTGACCACCATTGAATTTTCCTGATTTACACTTTTTGAAATTTAGCTCTTTGTTCTCTCATATCAATCATTAATGCAGACATGCATGAATGTATCATGTACACATTCACTAAAGTAAAGCAGAGTGTCACCTCAAGGAAAGTTTTATAACATTGCAGTGCCATATTCAAAAAGGGAGAAATGAAAAATTATAATCCCAGACATTACATTGCGTACATCCTGTTTATCAGTTATTCTCTCTGGTTTTGCTCTTGGCTAGCAGATTTGCACTAAAGAAGCATATACCAAACAAATTATGTGATGTTGATTATGATAAAAATAAAGGGTTTTTTGATGTGTAACATCTATTCCAACAAGTAACTTTTCATCCAGGAAAGAAAATCGCTGTTAATTGTAAACTACAAGAATAAAATATTTTAGAACACTTATTCAGATGTACTAAATATAATTGGGAAAACTACGTGAAAGGTTGAGACAGGTACATAAAAAACCCTGAGATCTGATATCTACTTTCTCCCTTAGGCAACTCTTGTATTACATGCCAGAGACACCTAATGGCCCCTTTCATTCATTGAACTATTCCACTGAGATTTGACATTTGCTCTTCAGAACCTCCTAGCACTAACAGAAGTGATGCCTTTAGCAAACAAAGGAGAAAAAAAAAAAAAGAAAAAAGAGATCCACCAAAAAAATCAAACAAAAATTCCCAACCTGCTCTGCTGCTGCATTAAAAAACACATTAAAAGTAGTGATTAACTACTCTTCCTTCTGCATAAATTTGCATTTAAAAATCTGTTGATTGAGAAAATATTTTCTGTTCTACTGGATTAAATTCTTTTTTTCTTTTTTATTTTCCAGACTATTAATAATAGTTTCTGATTTCTGAGTACGGGATACTGATATTTGCAACTTTTTCACACATAAAATACAAGTAGTTTCTTTTTCACACTGCTCTTGGAGTTGCACATTTTATCACCATTAAACAAGAGTTAACATAGCATTTTTATTTTGTTACTACCAGCAGACATACCAAAAGGAACAATACAGGTACTGGCAGAACTTCTGTTCTTACATTGCTGAACCCGAATAAGATGGGACTTGCATGTATTGATATTAATACATTGGCAGCCATACCTTCCCAGTCTGCACTAACAGAATGACTACCATCAGTGCTGGAAGATGTTAAGTATTAGTACTGACATTGCCTTCAAGACGCGTAAGATAAAGCCAAAACTAATTAAGAAAAATCAATAGAATAAAAGCTTACAACCTGGAACAGAATCAAAACAAAAGCTGAGCTCAGCTTACTCTATGGATTTCTAATAGGCCCTCCTTAGATTTTCACAAAACTCTCTTCAGCAAAGAGGACATGAGTCAAAATGCTGATGAAAATCACACTTCGAGTGGTATTTTAAAGCTTAGTACGAGCTCCATTTTAGTCAATAGAGGCTCCTTCTGAGGCACATTGAAAGGAAAAGAGTAAGTTTAGGTGCTGTAAATCACCTTATTATTGGCCACAGAAGGAACCTAGGAGATTAGCCCACATCAGGTAATGTTAGCCCATAATCTAGTGAAGACTTAGTCTTTTTATCTACTTTGCTTTGAACAAACTCACACCATCAATTTAATAAACATTTTTAATTTTTTTTCTATTTTAATCACAGTGATTCAGTATGAAAACCTCCTTAGCTAAGTATGTCACAGCATTATGGAGATAAAACCTGTGCTTTTACTATAGTCTTTGCCAGCACAGAACTCCACTGTGCACTATGATTTCAATAGAATTAAATACAGCAGGCAAACCACTGGCCGTTTTTGTGCTTTCATTTCAGTCTCTATCACGTAGAGATTGTGTTCACCTTCTAAATTGATTTTTCTGATATGACATTTATTCCAAATGAATTGTTTTCCAGTAGCAATGGCAGTCCAAAGGCCCCAAAATGGTTTACAAGCACAGCCAGGGAAAAAAAAAGAAAAAAAAAAGGAGAAAATTATGATTCTTTGGTGCAGTGCCCATATCCATTTGCAGTTCAAAACTACTGTATTTGTTAGCTAATTTTCCTGATAACTATCATACAAAAACCTTTTTAACTGTTACTATTTAAAATCATCTGAGGGAATAACAGCTTTGTAGCTATAAATATGAAATATATTCCAAAAAGAAAATTACTAGGAATTGATGGCTTATTGATTTTGTTTAAACATCAGACTTTTAGCCTTCAAACTTCTGCAACTGCTCTAAACATGAGACCTGTATTTCTTCCTCTCTTAGAATCCAGCTGTCTATCTTCAGAAATCAATCACTAAATCCTCAAAAACCTGTTATAAAAGCCAATTTTTTATTTAAATGTGTTTCTGGAAGTACCGATACTACATATAAAAGTGGTCCATTTTACCACTAGACATGATAAAAAGGGAAATACCACTTTCAAACATGAATGGTTTGCCCTCAGTCATGGATAATGGATGTGTAAAGTAAACACTTGGCTAAACATATTTGAATCACAAGGTGTTGTCAACAGAAGTCTGTGATGTCACTAATTAATATTCAGTCCCTGTATATTACAAAAAAGAGGAGACCCTAGCTTCTGCTCTCTCAGACTAATGTGATAAATCCTTCTCATTAAAGTTATCTAAGACACAAATTACGTATCATTTTGGTGATTCATTCATTGTGCTCACAGTTTTTGCGACAGAACATGAAAGTATTATTTTTCTGATATTCTTGAGAGGTACATGATTCATTTGCAGGCCAGGGATTGGAAGGAGGAAAAAAAAAAAGTAATTTCTGTTGCTGAGGAAGAAATCTCCATTTTCCATGTAAAAAAATCTTTCTTTTGCCCGGAAGAATTTGGTTATCACTGCATTTTAATTCACATTATTGACATTTACTTTCCTTTGCAATTCTGCCTACAGAAGTAGAGGTCAGACTCCTCTAGTAAGGTATACTCTGAAAAGGAGAGCACATAGGATCAAAATTTAGTGACAAACTCTCAGAGATGCTCAGTGAAATAGAAATAGAAAGCGTTGTCACATCCCAATGAAGTTTCATGCATTATATGCAATCATTTTGTACATAAAATACATTTTGCTTTCCATCTCATTTTTCTTTCAGTTTCTTCTATCATGCAGAATTAGACCCCATGAGCATGATACAGAATCATGGAATGCTTTGGGTTGGAAATTTGTACTATCCAGGCATACAAAGCAATTATTTAGTGATTAATATATACAGCAGTTGGGACTAATTATCTGCCAAGTTATACATTACATGTTCCTCATATCTGATGCAGATAACCTGATAAGTCTTCGCAAGCCATCCAGTTTCCAGTCTGGTGGGGACAGGTCAGCCACCACTGATCCTTGGAGCATCTGACCCTTGATGTTTCTGATTTACTGTCTTCTGATGACAATTTCCTTGGAGCTTTTAAACTTTGCAGTGCAGAGCTTTTCCTCTTCCATCTCTGGGTCAGATTCCCCTCAACAAGTGTGCTTCTTTTTGAGTTCTTACTTGTCTTGCATTGTTTTACGTCACCTGTTTTCTCAGAAAATAACAAAAACATTCTAAGTAAAACTGATCCAAATGCAAAAAGCTGTGTTTTACCCTGTGCCTGGCACTGAGGATACTAAGAGATTTTCCTCTTGCTGCCCACACACCTGAGGTTCTCCCTACCCCAAGCACACCTGAAGCAATCTAGGATTGCTCATTGGCTGCAGTAGACCCTCGAGAACCGAGCAGAAAGATTTCCATTACCTTAAACAATAGTAATTTCTTCATTGCATATGGGATTCCTAAACCTTTAAATGTCATACATGTTGAGAGGTAAAGGAGGACATTCCTCAGAAAAGGTTTTCTCTAGCAGAGGAGAAACATCAAAGGCCTTGAGACAAAGAAACATTTAAATAGTGTAGTGGAGAAATCAATACTAAACGCAAACAATGATACCTCATGATTAAGAGGAAACAGCAGAATAATATGCAAACAGATGCCAGCTGCCCCGAAAAGGTAGCTTTTATCCCCAGATGTTAAGAATCTAAATATATAATCCCTTTGCTTATAATAAAACTGATGTTATTTGTTTCTCTTAGCTATGGTTTATGACTCTACCTTAGAGTATAAGGAACCTGAAACTGTTCTGAATGTGTACTGAATACAGTTCAGGCTCATCCGGATGGGCCACTGGGACAGACACAAAAAGCTAAATAAAAAGTTTCATCTACACCCTGAAGTAAGACAAAGAGCAAACCTCAGATTATACAGACATTAGAAGATATTGGAAGGGATAAGAATAGGGATTGGACAATGACAATGAAAAAATTAATTTAGAATCTACTTTTGTATCTTGAGAAACCAATGAAATCCAGGAAGTACCCATCTAAGAAAACTGATAAAGGATTTTGAACTTAGTGGAATGGGAAAGCAGTAACTGCTTCCTGTGACCTCAGTTGTATATGTTGCACTGGCTGATAATCATTGCTATAGGAAGCTATAGGATGAAGCCTCTCTGGGAAATCTTAATCCATAACAGTATTAGTGAAACAATTAGTACAATAATACATCCTATTTTGAGATGCTTTCTTTAACAAAATTGAAAAATCACAAAAAAGGGCTCAAAACCAGCTACAAAATGCAGTAACATTCATTGAACTGTACAGGTAGCTACTGTTGTGTATATAAATTAAATTTGACCTTTAGTACAGAATGGACTTTGTCTTTAAATTTTTTTTCCATCCAAAACTGAATGGCTTGATAGAGTATGCCTGTTAGGAATGGTGCCTAATTCACGCAAAATTTCAGATTATGCAATGGTATTGTATTGGAGCTTACTAATTTAAAAATGGTAGAATCATGTTCATAATATGTTTAACAAATAACATTATAGACAGGTGTGTTCCAGTGACTAATGGTATTTCTTCACACTCATGAGTACATGTGTAGCCAGTGAAGCTGAAAAAGCTTTAACCCATAGTACCTGAGGTGACTTGTTCAAGGTCTATAGAAGAAGCCCTTTGAATAACTTTTTGCATGAATGGAAAACAAGATTTCAATTTTTAATAAAAAAAGGAAAAAAATTATCAGAAGTCATAATTCATTTTTTAACACCAATTTCTACATAGTCAATAGCCTAGGACAGATGTGGAATTATTTCGGTTTCAATTCTACAGTCTGCCACTCCAAAAATTATAAACTTTTCTTGAAAACTCTGACTACTAAAATTCTGCACTAATAAGAACATTTCCAGAAGGGCAGCACTCTCCATTATAGGGATAAAGAATTTTATTTTTAAAAAAAGAATGCAATACAGTAACACTTTCTACACTCACATACTTTTAAGAAACCCATTTATCATATTTTGTTCTACAACCTTTTCTTTCCACTAGTAAAGTGAGAAGCCCACTTGTTTTTACACTGTTATTCCTATTTCAGTTTGTCTCCTATTTCAAATCTGTTATAACATAAAGCATTAATTTTTTTAAATGAAATATATATTGTTACATATAAGTATGTATTCTTAAAATTCAATCTTTTTGGGGAAGAGACTGAAGGTTGCCTTTTCTTCTTAGTAATGGCAGATGGTAATAATTTGGGTACTATCCTGTAATAATTTTCTCTGATATCTCCTGAAGTTATAGTGCCTTAAGTTCTCAAATAGAAAATTAAAGTACAGAATAGATGAAAGAATGAGCAACTCTAACAAATCTACAATACCTAAAATATATGTAGTAACTTCCAAATCTTTTTATTTGCATAGTTGATGACATTGGCCTCTGTTTAAATGATATATTCTTTATGGAAAAACAGAGAAGAAATAAACAGAGAAGATCAGCAAAACTATCAGATTAACAACACAGGACTGGTAGGTGGCAACTGCATGTCAAAATTTCTAGCCGTAGAAAGCTTCAGTGCACAATATGATGATTCTTGTTTCAGGATGCCAGGTAACTCAGGACCAGAGATGTAGCAAATTAGTGTTAAAATGGAAGAAAAACAGATTTATAAATAGTAGGAACTGTAAGTGCATATTCATACAAAAGTATTCAATTTACAGTTTATAACCATCTCAGTTAATTTATTGTCTTATTGGCCTGTCATTTGCTGGTGCAATTCAGATAAACAGACCTTAATGGAAGCACGTTCTGAATTATCTAGGTTAAATTTTTTGATAAATGAGTCTTATGTACTGTGACAAAAATAAGTCAGTTCTTCTTATCTATATGTCAATGACTATCGAATTGAAGAGACAAGAAACACAAATAGGCTAATAATTATAACTGCAGGAAATAAGATACTATTTTTTCAGGTCTACATCTTCATCAGAGTCAGTTTGGTCCTCTGGAAAAAAAAGGCCAGATTTTGCACATGTCACCTTCACCTACCATCACTTTCAGGAAATAAATATAGTGGCTTGGTCTACAAACGAACTTTATTATTTTGGAAAAAAAATTAACAACCTTGATATCTCAATAATAATTCATTTAAATAATTTAATCTGGCAACTGGTGCAAAAGAAAATAAAAAATGTTTCTATAAATACATTAACAAAAGGGATGGCTAAGGAGAATCATCATCCTTTACTGTATGCAGGGTGGAAACATAGTGGCAAGGGATGAGGAGAAGGCTGAGACACTGCTTGCGTTTACCTCAGTCTTCCAGAGTCAGACCGGTTGTTCTTCAGGCACTCAGATCCTGAGCTGGAAGACAGGGGCGGTGAGAAGAAAGAAGCCCTTATAATCCAAGGGGAAATGGTTAGCACCCTGCTACACCACCTAGACACACACAGGAAGTAAGGGACTCTTGTTTTGGCTCAAACAAAAGTGGGGTGGCCACTGTTCATTTTTTCAGGGTCTCACTGCATCGGGTCAGGCTCTGTGGTGAGCAAATTGTCATGTAGATCACTCTCTCTTTGTACACTCTTGTTGTTAATACTGTTGCTGTTACGGTTCCTTTTCTCATCTCATTCTCATCTCATGTTTCCAGTAAATGGGTGTGGTGTAACACTGCAGCAGGTGTGACACAGAGAAGCTGTGGATGCCCCATTCTTGGAAATGTTCAAGGACAGGTTGGATGGGGCTTTGAGCAACTCGATCTAGTGAAAGGTGTCCCTGTCCATGGCAGAGGTATTGCATTAGATGTTCGATTAGATTAGATGTGGAGAGATGTTCGAGCCCTCTGATCATTTTCATGGTCCTCCTCTGGAGCAACTTTAACAGGTACATATCTTTCTTGCTCTTGCTCTGGATGCCCCAGAACTGGCCACCACACTCTTGATGTTGTCTCACAAGACAAGGGTAAATGGCCAGAATCACCTTCCTTGATCTGTTGTCCATGCCTTTTTTTATACAGCCCAAGATAAAACTGACTTTCTCAGCTGCAAGTGCACAACTTTTTCTCCTGTAAGAAGGGGAAAGAAATACTGAAGTTAGAATATAATTATCTAAAAAGCAAAGCTTTTAGACATCAGAATCAATTTGTGGAAAGGCTTAATTTATGAATGTGATATCTGCCATGTTTTTAACACAAGTGTTACATATTCATTGCAAATATTTGATAATATGATCCATATGGTTCTTTGTCTCAAATAATAAAAAAAAAAAAGTGTTTTTTTAAGTAATCACTTCAATGATTTTTTTTCCTTCAAGTTTTTTATTCTATATCAAGTTCAGTGTCTGCTAGGGACATAGAAGTTTTGAGTAAATTTGAAAGGAAATCCATTTATATTAATGAAAAAGATGTATTCACATAGTTTATTGACAAAATACTTTTTTATTAGTAGTGCCTATATACCATTAACTTCCACCATCCAACTGGTGCCTTCATCTGTATTTGCAACAACTTATTTTGATACCTGAGATTCTGAAAGCAATTAGCACAACCTTCTCCACTGTCACAAATCATAACAGTTTAAATTTATTTTCCACAGCAGAGCAGGCAAATAAATTTAAACATTTCTATTTTAACAACTCAGCATTCACTTATTTACATAACTACAGTGTTTGTTATACTTATCTTACATGTCAAAAGCCCATCTTTTTAAAACATTTCAGTCTGTCATTTGCTCATATATCAGTGTTTAGGATATCTGAGGATAAGGTGCTAAGATTAGCAGGTCAAAGACTATTTTTTCAGTCAAGATAGTGGGGAAAATAAATTGAAAAGCAGACAGTTACTTGATTTAATTTCATAATTTCTATCAGGAGCAGTCCAACAAACTCCTAATAACTCCCATTTTTTACACAATGACATGTCTTCACTTCTAAACAAAACTAATGGGCAGTGGAAACATTCATTCATGGATCAGAATGTAAATGAATAATGTCATTAGATAAAAAATTTTGAAATGCAGAGTCCATAAATACCTATTATGAAATTAATGGCAGATACGATATTTACTTAATTTTAATAATCCTTAAAGATATTATTTCTCTGTTATGGTATTTATAAAGCACAATTTGCATCTGATTCTAATCATAAATACATATTCTAGCCCTATATAGTTGTACCACTTTGTTACTTGTCATGCTTCACCTAAATTTTCCATAAATTCATCTAATAATAGTATCAATTTATTTAAGTGAATGTTCAGATTTTTGTGGTATATTAAAAATGATCCAAGGGGCTGTCTGTAAAGTGAAAAAAATATATTCAACCATTATCCACCCAGCCAAAAATTTCAGAGCTTCAGAAAGTAGGTCATACCATAATAGTGACATTGAACTTTTCAACTGGGAGTAATTAGGTTTTATTTTCAGTGCTCAGTGACCTACTCTGAAAAAATAAGATAATACAAGAATGGTTCAGTTTTTGTGTTTGGTGTTTTTTTTTTGTTTGGTGGTTTGGGTTTTTTTGTGGGTTTTTTTTTGTTTTTTTTTTTTTTTTTTTTTAGTTGTTTAATTTATTATTTATTTATAATTTATATAAATTAAGAAAACAAAATTTTTAAATATACACAAAATAGCAGCTGACAGCTGCGTAGGGCACTTCTGCTGTTTAATATGTCATAAAGAATCTGTTGCAGGCAATGATGTTATCATTAGGGAACACGGATACTGTCTATTATTTCAGAACCAAATAATTCTGCATTAAATCATTTCAACTGCAGTGTCACTTGCAGGGAATGTGAAAGCAGAAAAGTAACTGTGTATGAAACAAGCTTTGCAGTAATACTTACAGCACAGAGGGCATTTGAAGCACAGTTCCTAGTGTATTCCCTCTAGGGTGCTTTAGAAAGCTTTTCTTTTATTTAATGGCTGCTTCCTAACGCAAAGAGACATAATAAAATGCACTTGCATCTGTTAGCTCAGATAACAAGACACATTTTTCCTTTTTGGGTCTGTGGTGTTCTAAAAGCCTTTTGACACAATTCAGACTACTGTGTTGCAACATGAACTTAATACCTCCCAAGTGTTTTAAATTTTTCATTTGGTAATAATGTCATTACAAGAAGAAATACCCCGCCACCTCTTACTTTGGTTATGAATTTGTCATATGTGTAGGTGTGTAGGGTGGCCTGCTGCGTCATGTCAGCCTGTATTATAGTGCAATAAGAAGTACAACTTGACAGGGTGTGTCAGATGCTAAATAATATGAGAAGGCATGCATGAAACTTTCACAGACAAGAGACTATGCTTATTCAGAGGCAGACTGTTTCTCTGGCACATACATAGCTGTGAACTGGGAGTGAGAAGTCTGCAATGCTTCCATCCTGCTATGTGGAGCATACAAAGGGCATGTTTTTAACATAGTAAACCTGCTGCAGGCAGTGCTCCCTATTTTACCAACAGATTCAGAGATTACCAAGGGCAGTAGTAGATATGCATCAACGAAAAGCAGAGTATCAGGCACCCAAGAACTAAAGGAGATTTTTTCTTTGTCTTCAAATATTTTTCAGAGAGAAAAGTCATCCCATTATTATTTTAAAATGTTATCTGCTTTGAAATTCACAGCACAGGGCAGGTTCTCGGTGGCAGAGTTAAGACTTGACCATTCCACCTTCAACTATTCCCTGAAAAATTATCATCAGTTTTTTCCAAAGCTCAGATTTTTTCTTTTTTTTTTTTTTAATACAGAAAATTGAGAATAATTCAAGCTTTGACAATTACCTCAGAGCACTCTAATCTGCATATTCATTTTATTAAGAAGCTAGTCTGAAAAACACATTAAGTGAAAAATGCTCTGTTTGATTGCAATTATAACCCAAAAAAATCAACTGTATGTCGTATCTCCATGTTCTGACAATGTTTGTGACAAAACAGACCAAATATCTTCTAATGTACAACCAGGCAGCAGCAGCTCAATACCACCTCAAATATGTTCTTCAATAAATCAGTGTCTGTATTAAGTAAAATAAGGGTTTATCTTTTTTACATGACTTCAGAAAATTCAGTAGCAACTGACTGATTTTGATCATGTTGATATCTATTCCCTCAGATTTTAGATGGATTAATTCTGAGCAGTGCTTTCGTGGAAAAAATGAAGTGAAAACCTCCCTATTGCTTCTTGAACCCTAGGTGAAGGGTTAGTTTTACTAAATATTTTCAGTTCTATTTATTGAGTAGAAAAATAGAAGAGATATTACTGGTCTTTTCGTTTAACTGCTACGCTGTCCTGCTCTATTAAGCAGAAGAGTGATAAGTTTATTACTGTAATTTTGCTGATATATCAAGAGAAATGTAAATTTCATAATAAAACCAACCAGCAGCTCATAAGAGTTTTGAGCCAGTAGGAGGACCTTTCCTTCATAATTCCAATTCAGTAATTATACATGCATTTAAATTTATTCCCACTCAGCAAAGTAAAGAACATTATTAGGTATTTCAATGAATAAAGATCTATAAGAACATATCTAAAATAATATTTGGAAAAATACTACATTTTCAAATACAGTGTTTAAGAATTTTTTTTTTTAAAGAAATTTAGTTAATTTCTGTATTCCTGCTATGGAATTTTTTTGGAACCATGTGGGATACCTACTGTGTACAATATTCTACAATAGCAGGTATTTCTTCATTTTGAGAAAGGTAGAAGTAAATCCTAGGATTTTAATTTCAGTTCTGGCCCAATATACAACTAACTCTTCCGCAGCAATTATGAACAAACTTTGGAAGAAACTGTTCTAAGGGAAAGATGAGAAACCAAACCGACAGATGACATTTTATGATGGAGATTTCTTTTTGTTTCTGTGAGAATGAACACATGCAGAATCCAGCAAATGTCAAAGTTTTTATTATGTGGAACAGCAGTACAGAGAGTATATAATATTTTCTTCTTCATTTGCAAGACCATATTAATTATGGTGTATCCACAAAAGAAATTTTAAACTCAGTCTAAACTAAAGCATGCTGTGAATTAAAATATATTTATTTTGTCATTTAAAAATTATACAAAATTTCTCCTAAAATATTTCTGACTTACCATTCAAGGACATAGGATAGTTGTTTTACATTATAAAAAGAAATTCTGTGCACATGCTTTTAAATATGTAATTTTTTAATGCTGATTTAGTAGCAGTTCAGAGTATTCAATAGTAATTACATAGGTGGTAAAATAAGAGTCCACAACATTCTCTGAATATACGTTACAGAGAGGTACAAATTTCTGTTTTAATGTAGTTTAAAAGCATCTGTTAATCACAGAACAAGATGCAAATAGACACCAAAGAGAGAATTAACACCACAGCTTGTACCTGACTGATATGAATCAATAGTCTTTGGACTTTGAGCTGGATAAAACAGAATTTCACACCACAAAAGACATCATAAGTTTAAATTCCTATTGATTGTAAAACAGTCATTATACCATACAACACTTTTCATACTTAACCGATTTTTTGCAGCCATGTTCTGAATAATATTTACTTGTGTGAAACACTCACCAGTGTCAGCAGTACTAAGGATCAGTTAAGATATTATGCAGGGTAGGAAGGCAAGAAATAGCACACACATTTTGAAAATTATACCTGTGAAAATAGTTTTTAAGTACCAATTACAGTGAGTTAAGATTATCCCAAATCAAAATCTTGTTAATAATTGCTTTTTTTTAAAATGGAAGTTGGGCTGTCTTGGGCAAACGTTAAGTGTACACTGTGTGACAAATCCAACATAGCCTGCGTGTTTTCACTATGTATTCTATTCTGTAAATGTAAATGACCAGTCTTCGCGAACGAAGAGCCAGGGAAGGTCCTTACCCGCATATGCAGATAAGGCCTTCGAGCCTGCGCAGTGGA
>JAWWES010000001.1:78987145-79011710 GCA_035583135.1 Lophotriccus pileatus | reverse complement strand
GAGTGACCTTCTCTTAGATGGATTGCCTTAAGGGCTAACGAGCACCATCTGCCCGGGGAGGTCCCTGACCAGGAATCAAACCTGGGCCTCGGCGGTGACAGCGCCGTGTCCTTAACCACTAGACCACCAGGGGCTCCCATTCTATTCTGAATGACTGGAGAAAAGCACAATTTTTATTAACTGATCTGACGGAGTAATAGCAAAACACCTCGCTACCTAATGGGAATATCACAGACTTTAGAGAAGGTGCTTTGGAAACAAGGCTGTATAATGAATATGATTCATGCTACGAATTCCACTCCTAGTGTTTACATCCTTGTTATTAATCCTTCTCATAGTAAGTGACGAATAGCTGCCATCAGCATATCTAACAAGTGTTTGCAAATTAACACATTATTGTTCTGTCTCTGACTAAAGGTCATGCACGTAGTCACAGAAATGTATTTCACCTTGAGGAAACACATTTTAAAGCATATCATTCCAAACCAGTCCATTTAAAGGACATCAGCGGAAGAAAATCACCAGTGATTTCTCTTAGTCAGTAACTTCCTTTTAGTGATAAACATCTTCTCTGAGCTGAAGCTGGAAGGGAGGAGCTTACATTTTCAGTGAGGAAGAGCTAGCTAACTGCACTTCCCCACATTTTGCTGTCAGTTTTTCAGATACTTTTCTGTCTACTGTCCTATGTCAAGCTGCAATGGAATTGCATCAAATAATATTTACTCTGCTCTCTGCAGCTTGTCTCAGACAAAAGCCATTCTAATTTTGTAGACCTCAAGTCTGTGCTGTCCACTGTTGTTTCAGAGGTTTGGGGCTTTTTTGGATAATTTTAATTATATTTTTTAATTCTTTTGTAACTGAAATACTTTTTGCAAAGTATGTAAGTGGATAAAGTCTGTGTCCAAACTATCCACCCACAGAAGTGTATTGACATTATTACAGAGATAAGGAAATGGATACTTAGTCTGCCACTAGCATAAAGTGAACTTTATCTGCCTTTTCTAAAAAATCTATTAAAAAACCCTACTAACCAAAGAAAACAAAGAAAAAACCCATACAACCCCCAATAAAAATGAGGATGGATTTTTTTGTCATCCAACAGAAAGCTGGAATAGGTCAAACAGCCACCAACAATAGAACAAAAGATAAAAAATATAGACCATTTCTTTCAGAATGCAGCCCTGTTGATGACCGTCTATCCCTCACATTAGCTGTGAAGGAACAGAATACAGTGTTGTACGTGATGAACAAGAACACAAAGGTAGTATAAAAGGAATAACATTTGTCCGTCTGCTCGGTTCTTTTGCACATTTGTGGAAACACTGTGAAAAAGTTCAAGCGCAATATCACCTGTCAAAATATATTTGCATCATGTTAATGGATGGCACTTTGTTGACACTGCAGTGTTGCATGTATTAGTCTTTGAATCACTTAATACAAAATAACCCAGAGATTGAACTCATTGGATTTTTTTTGCATTGTTTGCAATTAAATATTTTAAATTGATCATTTAGACTTGTCAAGGTTCAAAGCAGGGCTTTATACTAAAATAGTTGCATCTATTGCCACAGTCATGTTACCAAAGAGAAGAGTATTTAAAAAAATTATCAAAAAGCTTCTTAGCTGAGATGCTACAATTTCATTTTAACCTTCAACACTTTAGACTTCTTAGAAATGTTAACACAAGTTACTTTGAATATTTGAAGCCCTTTCATATATTTTATGAATATAAATATAATGAATACATAATACTCATTTATTTTATTGTGACCACTACCATTTGTAGTGGTCACAAATTATCGGTGATGGGGAGTTGACAATGTAATCTTCAGGTTCTGAATATCTGAATTCTTGTTTCCCTAGGAAAAAATGCAGCATGTTAATAGTATATTAAATTTGCATAAAAATACATTTCATCATATTCCTAATTCCTGTGAGCTGCTAAAGGATATATCTTAATTTTGCAGTAATTTGTTTCTAGGGCAATGTTGCAGTGTTGTTAAAGAAATGCAAAAATTAAAATGAAAGAGAAATCCTAATTGATAACAATCTAACTCTATGATAAAAGCAATAGTTGTTATGCAAAACTGGAATGAAGTAGTATTTCTCAGAGCCCACAATGACTTTTTTTCTTAAAAAGTAGCTTTGCTATGAATAAGCAAACTGACAAATACCAATGAAAATAGATGCTTAGAAGAGTTTTTATATGCTGAAAGACCCCTGAATATCTCCTAACTACAAAATGAATGCCAAAGGTTCACACAGAACCTTTGCATTGGGAGCAAAATAGCCAAGAATATCAATGTTTTTTGAAATCCCACATTTCCTGTGTAATGATGCATGGAATGGCAGACATCTCAAGAGAATCATTTATTTTAAGTGTTCCCTTTTTTTGGTAAAATAGAAAAGTACGAGTGACTGATATAAAATTTTCCCTTTTCCAGGGTGTTCAAAATAAGTTGTGTTCCAAGCTGGCAGCAAAATGCCAGACTAGTGAAACGAGCAGTCAGCACAATCCTTGAAGAAAGAGAGACATTTGATTAATTGGATTGAACTTTAGCATAAACTGGGTGTTAGTGAAAATTGGCAGCTTGGGCTTCTTTCATAGTAGTCAATGGAGAGAAAGACTTTTCTTGTGAATGACTTATAGTGTCTGAGATGAAGGAACAAAATACCTCTGCAAGTGTCTAAATAAGCAGTTTTAAATCAGTAATTTGAATTCTAAGTTTTATAGGGCTAACTCAGGTCATATTTATTCCTCTCATGGTGTTCACAGAAGAAACTATTTTAAGAAAAATCTATGATTAGTAATAAGACAACAAGCAGCAAATTCATTTTGTCTTGTGGTCCAGCCTTTCTAATTTCTTTAGATTTTCTGCATTTTTACATAGAGCTTCCCAGCAAATAGCTACATAACCAAATTGACCTTAGAAATATTTAGTGTGGTGATCAGGCAGGACGGTAAGTTTCTGAGTGAAATAATCTGATACAAGGCAAATGAAACTCCAAGTTTTATGTGCCCAGATTTTACACTCCAAAAGTGTGCTTACTGTATTGATAAAACTTTTCTACAAAGGTCTTATATGAATTTGAGCCTTATAATAAACTGATTCTGCATTTGAAATAAATTCTGATTCATAAATTCTGATTTTGCATTTAATTTTTCTGATTTTGCATTGATATTTGTCACACTCCTCTGGTATTGTTAATTTAAGCATTTGTAATGTAATGACTTATGCTACATAAAAAAATTAACGTGTTAGTTTTTTGGGTTAAAGGTCTTTATAAATTAAAAAAAACAAAAAAAAAAATAAACCCATAACAATAATTAAAAAGAAAAAAAGCACAAACGTTTAATATTTAGAAGATCGCAAGTTTAACTATCCTGGCTCTTTAAGCACTTAATAACAACACCTACCAAAAACTCAATCATATCAGATTGCGGTTTCTGCTCACTAGATGGGAATTTTCTACTCTGTTGAACCAAAGCTTTACACTTTCATTAGCTCACATTCTCTGTCATGACACCAGTGCCCTCTCATCAGATCGAAGGCTGAGCTGAGTGGTACCGACAGAGAGAGGCAAGTAAAAGGAAACTGATGAAAGTGCTAAATGTTTGCCTTCTGGGCACTGATTTCCTTTACCTTGCTCCAATAAATGGGAGTGTGTTTTCTGTTATATATATATATATATATATATATACACACACATATATACACTTATAGCTTCAGTTTAAACCAAATTTGATTTTTAATTTGTTTTCAGAAAGCACAATTTTTTCCTGAGCTTGAAAGAAAAAAATGTTTTTTGTTTTCTTTCACAGAAATCACCCAAGACTGTGAATTAAAAAGACTAAAGGTGGAAACCATAACTATGTAACTCAATTTTCAAGTTCCGTACCAGAGTCGGTGAAGCACTGTTCACTGAAATTTTTAAGAATCATTTGATTTCTTAACAAGCAAGAAAGTTGGATCAGATGATGCTGGAAGTTATTTACTTTAATAACAGTTGAAATTATAGCCTATCCCCGTTTCTGAAATTTGGTTCAGACTCAAAAGTAACTTGAATTCAAACTGAACTGGAAATTTATATCTGGGGGTTTCAATAATTGGAATAACTGTTTCTGTTTGAATCCAAGCACAAGAATCAAGAAGTCAAAATATTATAATCTGCACTACTCTGATCTGAAAAAGAGATTCACAATTGAAATCCCTTTTTCATGTCCAGATGCATAAGTATTAGAAATCCTCTGTGTAATCCATTTCTTGTTAAAGCTAAATCCCCATTTTTTTCAAAAAATAGATAAGGATATAAAAAATATACAAGTATTATAATCATGTCATACAAACATCTGAGTGATGGGTAACTGAAACCCAAAATTGTTCTGATTCATTGAAATAAACTAAAAATCTGTCAAACTTTAAAACTCATCAAGACGATAAAAGTTACTCTTTCAGGTAGTTGCTACACAAACAGAAAAAAATGACTGAATGACATTTTGATATGGAAAAATCTACAACAGAAAATATAACTTCAATGTATAATAAATATAGTATAAAGTATATGATTATAATATTTTTAAACAAAAATAAAAGAACAGCTCTTTTCTCAATAAATAGATATTTACTGTTTCCTTGATCATAATTCTTAGTTTCCCATTTGCAGAATAATATATTTTAAATATAACTAATAAATACAGAATTATTAACACACAATGAACAATGTTAACATATATTGGCCATTTCAAGTTTCATTTTCTTATTTTATTCTGTTTATACATAGCTATTCACAGCTGAATACAAGTCAAACAATAAGATGTGAGGGCAAGAATTAAACACGAAATATTGCTTTCCGTTTTGAAATCTCTTGGAGATATGCACGTTTAAAGAGGAAACATGTCACGTTAGCAGAGTTTTGAGAATAATTTCTGGGAGACAGACTTGAGAATTACTTCTTATCTGGAGATTGGTGGTCATGGCACAGACGTGGGATAGAAAAAGCTGTCCAATCCAGTTTTTCTTATTGCTAGCTACTATGTGTGTACAAATACGTGGTTTCAAGAGCAGACATTTTAATATCTGTTTTTAAAAATTCTGTTATTAATAAAGAATGATGCCAGATTAAATGACTATGCAAGATAACATATTTTGTGGTTATGTGCATAGTATTTTATACTGATGTGTGATATTGACATTTCAGAAGCTTACCAAGCCACTGTATTCATTCTGATGAAGCTTTTCTGCAGGTTTCCTGCATTCCCTTGTTCAGCCTGTGCATACAGAAACAAGTAGGTTCTTAACATATAGGATGTTGAATCCTGTGAAACACTGTCTATGTCATAGAGGACTACATATCATGGAAAATAGAATGATATTATCATTTCAAGTGTTATTCAAGATGTATTCTGTTCTGTTACTTGATAATATGAGGCAGAATGTGATAATAATGCAGATAGCTCCAACAAACAGCAAACATGTTTTCAATAACATCTTTAGAATTCAAATATTTCTAAGATTATGCATTGCTTCTTATTACTATACATGTTTACTTTGTTGACTTTTCCCTATGGATTTCCTTTTCCAGTTATAGTATTCAGACATTACATAGTTGCTTTATGAAAATTTAGAATATCAACACAGCATTGTTAGGGCATTTTATTAATACTGTCAGGAATCTTGTAAATTCATTTTACAATTAATTACTTTAAGTGTGATAAAAGGCAACAAATAAACTTTAAATTCAGGGGCTCTTAATATTCCCATTACATTGTTGGTTTTTTTTTTTTTAAACAAAGAAGGATAGATGAAGCACTCTTAAAAAATAATACAAGTTCTTCCATTGCTCCACTGCTTTTTAAAAAGTCTCTGATAAAAAAGATTAATGAGACTGGACATCTTTTGCCCTAATTTTATAATGTTTTGTTTTACTATAGTAATTTCATTCACTAGTGTTTCTGGTCTTCCTCACCCCTTGAACTTTTTACCTTTTAATCAGGCAAATACTCATCTAGCTTACAGTATATTCAAATGGCTTTGTTCTACATAGAAATCTGAAGTATGAAAAGAGCAAGGCTGGTTATTATTTCTCTCCATACATATAGTTAGTTGTCCCTTTGCCTCTTATTCTTCAATTTAAATGTCTGGAAATAAGAGGATCGGCAGAAGTGGGCAGACAGTGAAGTGATGTAGACCTAACATTTAGCAAGCTGTCTGCTTCAAACCTGGTTACAAAAGTACAAGGCAAAACAAAGCCACCCACACTTTTCAAGGTTCTACTACCTGAAAAATGTGAGCATTCTTATTTTTTCTTGAATTTTAACATCAGAATGATTTGCTCTTTCCCGAGGTTCACAATAAACCTGTGAGCCATCAAATTGTGCATTTCACTAAAGTGCAGCCATCTTGAAAATACTGTAGCCCAGAGATGTCAATAAAAGGAATGTAAGGCACTGCATTTGTGCTATTTCACGTGAAAATGTTTTGAAAACAAATCTATTTCACAAAAAAATGGTTTTTCATTCACTTTGGGCGTTAAGAAATTAACACACATCTTTTTATGCTTTCTGCAGAGGGTCAAATCTAATGGCAGAGTGTGCGTGAGTACTGTAAATGCTGCCATTTTCCAGACTTGATATTATTAATCGGGACTGTCAAGTTTAGGTCAAGCGTTTATGCACATTGTGCCTCAGTACTTCCAATGTTTCAAACATATCTGTCATGCACAGCAAATGCACAGTGCAGCACAATCTATGGCACCGAGAGGCAAACATGAAATCTTTTAGCAGAAATAAACCAATGCTTTTACCTCATTTATCTGACCTGCCACCATTTTTAATAACAATTTAATTTATTTGACAGCTGCATACACTTTCTAAATAAGCAATTTCCTTGAATTTGCTGATTTGCAACATTTTTTTAAATTGTCTTTTTTTTTGCATTTTGTTTTCCTTTCTCTTTTTTTTTTAAACAGCTTTTATATTATTCAGAGAGGGGAGAGAGGAACCATGTTATTAAATAAAAATGTGTATTTCTAAAAGAAAATGTATTTTAAAATGTACACTATCTTTAATGTTAAATTAAAATTATTGCTGCAATGGTGTTGCATTAGCCCTTGGGCATACGTGATTTCAGCATTTAATTAACTCTGAAGTCCTCCTGTAAATGGAGCTTATGTGTCTGTGTAAAGTTCAAGGCAGCCAGGCTGAATCCATAGAAGAAAACTGCTTGGAGGGGCTGATGTCCTAGAGAAGTAAGTCTGCCCTATCTGAGGCAGACAGACTTTATCACATGGCTACATACACTAAATTAAGAAGTGGGGAAGTTCATCCAAAGTGCACAGATTAAAATTTTCTATAGGCCTAAAAATGACTGTAAGGCATGAATGAGCTTGTCACTTTTTCTCTACCTCTTCAGCAAATGATGGATTCACTCTATGCCCATAACATAACCCGTGAGATATGCCTGGCTTCGTTGGTTATTCTTCATTCTCAGTCAAGCTGAAATAGAGGCTGTGGTTAAACAAATCTGCTTTTATGGAGCAAAGCACTGTGAAACGGAGCTGATTATGGGCTGACACATTGAATTAGACTGTTGTGTAAAGCAGTGCTGATGATTCCATTGTCTCAGGGTTCTATTGGCCGGCCTGAACTTTTCCTTCTCTCTCAAGCCACACACATTTCTTTTTCCCTTAGCTTTAAGAATTCTTTTTTTTTTTTTTTTAATCTATTTACTGTTTGTAACTGACTCCACAGTAGAATATAATTTATAGGTCTGTTCAGTAAGAAGTTTAGTGATGAACAGGTTAAAGGAAGAAGATCGCATATTTCTCTATCATTATCCTCAAAGACAGATCTCATTGTAATAACATTACACTCACATATATAATCACTTTTAATTTTCATTTATAAAAAGTGTGTTGGCTAATTAAAGTCACTAGCTATCAGTACACTAGCCTAAGCCAGTGATCACAGCCCAGGATATACTGAGTTCCAAAACCTCATGACACTGAACACCTTTTCTTGGAGAAACAAGAAACACTTCAGCTTTCTGCTTAATTTTCAGTCTTTTAACTCATTGGTCTTGATGGCAATTAACGATGAGTTCCTTGATTTATTTCCTATTTTTGAACCTGCTGGCTACTCTTTTCTGTATTATACTGCTTGGGCTGTGTAAGTGAGAAAAATGTGGAAAAAAAATGGAATTTTTATTAGTATATGAAACATATCCTACCTTCTATGTCTCCATTCCCTTTAGAAAACTCAGTTATTGGTTATGTGATTAGTTTTTATCACTCTCAGTAAATTCCATCTGAAAACCTCTTATTCCTGCGAGGAGTAAGATTTTTGGCTAAGATGCCCAGGACTGCTCAGTCTCTGAAATGAGAGAACTGCATGCCAGTGCTGCAGGCACTGATTCACTGCAAGATTCATCCAAGATACAAAATATATTGCTCTTTCTGCCATGTCTAACTGATGGTACTCAAGTTAACTAGTTTAAACCAAGCTTGAATATATATATATATATCTGTGATATATTGCCGTCATCATTGTTATAGTTCAGATATAATCATAGACCTACAGTACAGTTTAATATTAAAAAAAAATATGTTGTTCTTATTTTCTATACACATTCAGGTTTATTGACTTCTATATTCACCAAAATGCATTATGGCAATATTTTCACTGAGCTAGCCATAGGCTTTTAGACATTTAAATTCCTTCCATCAATGTCAAGGTATCTCTAGTATAAAAAGAACTTATGCTTAAATGGGTTCAGACTTTGAGTATTGAATAATTATAGTGTACATTGTAAGCTCTTCAGATTTCAAAAAAAGCTCTGAGAAGTCCCAAGATTTGGTATTCTTCCTATATGCAAACCAGAACTTTATTTCTAGTCGTTACCTATTTATGAAGGCTTATAGGAAGCACTTTATGAAGTGCTTTCACAGGCTATTGACCTCAACTTGAATGTTGTTCAAAAGTATGAGTAAATTATCTTAAAAGGCTCCAAAGTAATGAAAATAATGAAAGGAAGGGAAAAAAGCCTTATATATTTAGAAATGACTGACAGGCTTTTAGTCCCATACAAAAGATAGGAATGGGGACAGTGTAGAGTTAGCAGTTCATACAGGCCTGTCAAAGCTTGCTGCACTGTTAAAGTGCATCCCAGGTGGAAGATATTGACTTCATAGCAGTGGAGGCAGGGAAGGTGAGATGTGCTCCCAAACAGAGTAAATGCAGGTTTGATGCCATACCCTGTGACATCAGTGGCAGTCACCATAGCACAATGGCATTGTGTGAAGTAGATACTATGTGCTGTTCCCTATGTACCATTTCTATGGTATCTATGAAAAAAGATTCAATTTTTTTTTTGATCTAGAAAAAGGCAAGGTTTGTTTTATAGGAAAAAAGAAAACAACATAAAGCATGGACATATCAGCACTTCCACAACAGAAAGACAATACAATAAAATAAAATTTAAAAAAAATTAAGGCCAGCCATTCAATAAATATAAATGAAATTATACTGTTATCAAACTTTTATTTCTCTCTTTAATTTATTTCTGTTCTCTGTTTACATTTTCTCTTGTCATTCATTTGGTGTGTCTATGCTCTATGAGGGCCAGCTTACCAATTCAAACAACTGATTCTTGGCTTGGCAAGGTTCTTCTGTTGGCAGCATGAAAATTCTGCATCACTGAAAGTCAATTTGTTCAAAGCTTCTCATCAAGCAAAGAAAACTACTCTTGTCACTCTAATATAGTTTCAAATATAGTAAATTTTGCCAGTAAATAAATAAATTTCTTCTCTTTGGAGGCAAGAGAACAGCCAGTGAATATCTCCACAAGGAAAATACTCTTTTCACCTCTTGACAGAATAACCTTCAATAAGAAGTGTCACGGAGAAGTAGGCTGATACCTGATGTTTGTATTAAGTCCTAGAATATATTTCCAACTGAAATGACAAATTCAGCAGTCTTAAGATCTTAACTGCTATAATTTTCTTGCAATGGATGGATTTTTTTTTTCTTATTTGTTTCAAGAACTTAAAAAAGCACCCACTGATAACACAGTAGACTAGTGTTCTATCTTTATAAATAGTGTGGGCAATATATAATTAAGCCAGTTAATATTTTTAACATATTTGATAGTGAGTCTACAAATCCAGTTTTCATATATTCAAAAGAGAGTTCTCACTAAAGTCGATGTGCAGGAGAAAGGTTTTGGTCCTATATTTGAATTATGAGATTTTGCTTTCTCTTCTGCAACAGATTGAACAATTTTTGCATTATGAACCCTTGTGCTAAGTAGAAACACTGAATTTCATTTTCTGAGAATCAGTTTTAATCTTGACTGCTCCATCTATTTCTGTGAGAAATGAAGTAGGATAAGGCTTTTTGTATATCTCTTATGCCAAGGTTTAAGTAAGGGTCCAAATAGACTTTTATTACATGGTCAGGTATTTATTATGATAAACAAGTGTGGAAAAGTTATATTACTCTGAAAAATGTTATTCTGCAATACTTTATGCAATGGATCAATTCTTTTAAGCATCTATTTTAAGCCATAAAACAGATTAACTGTCAGCTGCACTTGCAGCTCCTACAACTTCCAAACATGCATATACAAGTGACAGGATAATTACTTACATATTTTTTGGCACAAATATTCAGTATCGTGAAGCAGTTTCATTAAGCTATAATAATGCATGTGATCAAAGTCTCAAAATAATTAGTGGATTTCAAAATAAACATAAAAGGAAGGTCACATAGATATATGGATTCATAACGTTGAACAATAATCTGGTCTTTTATCAGTCTGGAAATACAGAGGACTTCTGGAATTCCTTTAAGAGTTTTTATCTAATGGTAGTTAAGAGAGATCAGTAGGATGTTGTTTACTACCTTTACTGAGGCAGGATCAGTCTCTAAATACTATGGTGGAAGTTCATAGTGCAATTTTTAGTTTATTTCAGCATCAGTGCATTAAAAAGACTTCAGGGAGAAGCAACAGGGGGAAGGGAAAAAGGTAAAGATCTTATCCCTGAACTGCTGGCTTAAAAATATGTTCTGATATGTGAAATGTATTTATATCCTGGTTCCCATGTGTACATGTTTTCAATTTCATCAGTAATTATTTATATGAAACTTTTAAATAATTTAGTACCAACTGAGATGTATCAATCCTTGGTACTAACTCCATGCCGTCAAATTCAGTGCAACCTTTTTACCTTCAGTCTACTTTATGGAAACCCATTGTGAAGAGAGCTAAATGGGATTCCACCTTTGCTAGTTACACATTTCTTATACTCATTATCATTAATAGCTTAACAGCCTCCAAACTCTTACCTTAATCTTTTTTATTTCAATGAGATATTCTCCGACTGTCAACATTTTACAACCATTATATCTTTTAGAAATCACTATATTTTGAATAATGCCCAATTAATGGAAGAAACAATTACAACATTAGCTATAATTGAATGGAAAATGTTGACCAGGTTTCTTCTATTTTTCCTTTCAATGACATTTCCATTAGAAGTGATCTACACAAACGTGCAGATTTAATGTAATGCATCCTCATAAAATTATGTAATAGCCATGATGAATCTTCAGAGGAGTTTTCCATTATTCACTGTTTTGAACAAAATTCTTCCTACATTATATATACTTATAAGAAAATGGGATATCTTGCTATGCTGTGGACAGCATGGCACTTTAGGTAACAAAATTTCACATGTATTTGCTACTAATATCTTCCATATTAGAAGTGATGCATGTACATATGCACGGCACACACATACAAAAAGCTAGTCTATTCCTTTTAAGTTGCCCACTTCTCAGCACTGACTTAGCACAACTACATCTTCAGTTTTGATACGATGCTACAAGATGGAATTAATCCTTCTGCACTGATTTGACTGCAAATGGAGGATATTCCCCAAAAGGCTAAAAAGTCTGCGTGAGATTATATGATTTTTAGGCATTGGATAATTTTATCAAAAAATCAAGATAGAAGTGCATTTTTAATATGCATTTGAGCAAGATCAGTGTAGTGCCTTGACCAATGCAGAGAGTGATTCAAGTGTGAGAAAACACAGAAGGAATCAGATGTCTGAAGACATTTAGAAAGAAAGATCTCATCAAAAGTTAAAAAAAAAAAAAAAAGACAAACTGAAATTTGTTTTTTAAGCTTCTTAAGATTATTCACTTCTCTCACATATTTAGCTGAATAATATTACAAAATATTAGCTCACCTAAATTTGTTGGAAAACAGCAGCAAAGGATCTTTGAAGGTATTTCTGCACAGGCCCCTTCTGACTGAGTACACGAATTTAAGGATGATAAGGAGAGTCTGAATGGCTATAGGCAAGATCAGAGTTCATCAGAGGTTCAAGCGCTGATGAACAAGCCCTTTAGCCCTCTAAGCATCACTTGTTAAAGACAGAAAAAGTCACCTGCATTTGAGCTGTACCTGTGATACCTGCCAAAATTTCTTTCCAAATTCTATTCACTTTAGTATTTTCACATCGAAAATAACAAAACTGAGATCAGAGTATGCATATGAAAGCTAATGGAGTCTTGGTACATACCTCAATGTAATTCAGAAATGTGCCTATCTGATGGTGAAGCCTGACAGGAAATGAGAAAAAGATGATGTGAGCTAGCAAGAAACTCAAGGAAATGCCCAATAAAAAACATATTCTTTTTTCTTGTATGAAGATTTTTTTCTGTTAATGTTAGATGACTAAACTAGTGCATCTCATAAAATTTGAGTTTTTTGATCACTTGTGTGCACTTAAATTTTAGTAACTTTCTGTGAAATCTCTGCTGTCCTAACAGCATAAAAAAAAAAAAAATTAAAAGTCAATTTAATATGTGCTGTTGCTTTAACAAATTGATGTCACATCAAATAATAAACACGTACATCAAACAAGTCATTAGTATGGCTTCTTTTCTCCTATTACTATCTAGAAAGGATTTCAGTCTGTCTTCCATATGATGTTATTTCAAATATTAGGACTACTCTACATCTTTGAAGATAAACTATCATTAATGAAGTGCAATTGTAATTAAAATTACAATAGCATTTTCAGAAATGCTATTTTCAGATTTATGTTTTGAAGAGCTAGCTCTTATGCTAATACAACTTTCACACCTCATTACTTTCATACACCATCAATAGGATTACTAAAGAAAAGAGTGTAAGAACTGATCTCAAAAGGGAAATTAAAATTTAATACATGTTTTTTAACCGACAGGGAAAAAGGGGGAAAAATAATGTAAGAATATAAAAATTCTGGTTTTCTGTACATTAAAAAAGATTTTCCTATTCTTCCTCTCTCTTTCTCTCTCTCTTTCCCTCTCTTTGTCTTCCCCTTCATTAGTTTTTTTTTTTTTTATACTTGTTCATCTCTAGGTCAAATCAAGTTCACTGATGTCCAGTAGATTATTCCAGTTAAAAGGAAAGACAGAGATTAAAGAGTATAGTGAAATACCTTCCAATCTGCCACAGATGCAGTATTTAATATAAAAGTCAGGTGACATGACTGCATCTAGGCCTTGGTAGCTAACCTAGAGACCTCCGGGTGTTGAGCTGGAAGAGATGAAGTCTGATTTTGACTTCGTCGTATAAACAGAATGTCATCCACCCATCAAAATTCCACCCACAGTGAACCCCCGGCACAGTTAATGATTATAATCTTCACATTTAATCATGGGAACACAGTGACAGGCAAACAAAGGTTAGCTAAACTGACAGTGCAGGATGTTTGAATGAAAAAGGGGGACTTCACAAGTTTTATTTTAAAATGTGTATCCTCTTCCAATAGCACTTTTCAGCTTAACACTAGAAGAGTGTACAAAGCTTGGCTGCTTGCAGAAATTGGCAGTGTGCATAATTAACCTTTAAACTGCAGAAAGGCTGGAAACTTTGATGTTTTCTTTAAAAGAGTTGCTATGCCAATACTGCTTTCAAGGTTAAATTAAGTTAAGGGCAGTTAAAGGGTAAAGGAAGAATTACTGCACTAACAGGTTAAAGTGTCAGATGAAAAAAATGTCATTTTAGAAACGGCATAGTTATTTTATAGTGATTTTTTTTACTTAGGTTAAAGGACAGTGACAGCTTACTGAGAAAAATATTTCAAGGTACATTTTATTCTCCATTCAGTTTATTGCTCATAAAAATATGAGGATTCCTTCCTTCTCTTTCATCTTACTATGTGACGTCCAGACTTAAGAACAAGTGTGCATACTTCAAACTTTCTTTTTTATATTCACTCATATTTCAGGCATGTATGCAGTAAAAGTACTCAGTTTTGGCATAGAATAATGAATAAAAGTGCAGCAGTTGATCTTTATGGACAAAATAAACCTAACCCTGCAGAAAAAAAAGAAAAACAAAAACAAAAAAGTGACATTTACATTAGACCATAGCTATTCACCATAAACTTAGCATTTAACCAAATGGTCATTTGCTCTTTAAAGCATTCTGAGCACTGTTTTTGATGTTCTTTAAGGGGCATCACTTCATATGTACTATTAATAGAAAGAATCAATACAATAAATTCATACTAAGTTGAAAATACAGTTTTGTATGCAACTCTCACTGCTAATGTAAAATGTTCACTTGAATTTTTCAAGTAAAAATACCAGATCAAAAGAGTGACAAGACACTCCCAAGGCATGGAAGACCAATCTCACATGCTCCAGGTGGGCTCCAAAGTGATTTGCACATCCCAGGATTAGGGATCTTGCAAGTCATAGAGGTTATCCAGACTGCAATACCTTCTGTCTCATATTCTTTCATTTCCTCTGGTACTGTACCATTTTGAAGGCCACTAGGTCCTTTCGCTTTCCAGGCAGTTGCACCAAGCAGGGTGAATGTAGCACTGGTCACACATCTGTGTCACCGATGCTTGTGAGATGTTGAGATGTTGAACCTCCTCCAGAAGAACAGGCAGGGGAGAAAAATATGGTTGGTATTTGAATCATTATGGCCTAGCTAAACAAGAGCTGACAGGAAAGCAGTGGCTTTCTGCAACACCAAGAAAGAAAAGTAAGTCATTAAAAGAACAATAAGGACACATTGTTAACAAGTGAACCTAAATGCATTAAAGTTGAATATTAGAAGTTTTCTAGTCATAAGCATGGTAATGAACAGGAATATCCCTTTAGGTAAAGAAACACTAGCAAAATAACATAAAATAATTTGGTAGTTTATTTTTCAAAACTGTAACAGTGAATGACAGAAATAGCTGGGAGTAAAGATGATGTCCAAGGTTTTCTATGTCCCTGTTTTCCTATGCAGTGAAATATCAGTTCAAGTCTAGTTCAAGACTCTCACCACTGCTTGTAACTAAGCCGAAAGAATTCAATACGTAGTAAATTAGTTTCATTTATCTTTTTTCAATTTAAGCTGTTAAAATACTATATAAGACGGAATTCTTTATTGAGTGGCTGCTTCTGTCATCAACTCGCAGTAAAAAAAATTAAAGATCTACAGAAAACACAAGTAGATATTTTATGTCCACTGTCACAGAAACTCTGCACTGCTAACATTAATTCAAATTCTCCTTATATACTGATACTAACTTCTGTGGTGACTAGTTTAAAGCCCAGTATTCGAGGCCAGTGTTCTCATTTCCTCATTTAATTTCAGGTACTCATCTATGTTATGGTTTTATCTCCAATATTCTGGGGTTTTCTCCTCTCTAAGGAAGGTATTTTGAAAATACAGTGACGTTGCTCTCTAAAAATAATTTCTTCTACACTTCCAGTTTTTCCTTTTTATTTTGTAACATTTTTATGATTGAAAATAAACTATTTCCACAGATTACACCCTCATAATAACACAGAGCAACCTACCCTACCTGACAGGACACAGTTACAGACAATTCATACACTCATAGTGCTAGAGAGGACAAACATATCACCCCTTGCATGCTTCTGCCAATGTATTACATACCAAACGAAGTGCAAAATACCTGAAGATTGGATTTACATGTTGGAACTATTGGGCACTTTGTCATACATATTAAAGCCTAAATGGAAAACCCAAACTTAATATTAAAAAGTCTGCAGTTTCACACCTAGGACTCTTCCATTCAGTCAAAGCAGTACATTTTAAGTTCACTTGTACATTTTAAATGTTCTAGAATTTATAGGTATAGAGTAGACACAAGGACTATTTTTCATGGTTATCTGCTAAATCATTGCTCTGACAAGGAGCAATCAAGTCCCCATTTGCTTTACAAGGCAAATGTTGGTCTCTCAACTGCTGCACTAGCACAGTGCTGGTTACCACCCTGCTGCTTCAAATGGTACACACTTTATCATTAAAGTTTCTAGCACAGATCCGAGGGACTAATCCCTTGAACTTCTCTGTCACTATTGTGCCTCCAAGAGACACAATTTATGAACTCACTACTCTTTTTGTTTTCACTAAACTGCACCCAACTATGGCCTTTTTAGAGAGATCTTTTTCCACCAAACAGGTGAAAACACATACAATAGTTGTGCTTGTTTACACACTTCTTAGGTACAACTATTAAGTTACAGTATTGATTTCAATGAAAAAAACACATACAAAAAACCTCTCAGATTTAATTGTTTTTAAAACACGAAGAAGACAAATAGCTGTTCAGGAGGGAAAGCAACAAGCAAACAAACACAGAAAGTTCCTAGCTGCAAAAGAGAAAGACACAGAGGACACAGAGAAGGGAACTGTGTGGGGCAAAACGTTTTGGTCACCACCAGTCTTTTCTTAGATATAGAAACCATTTCAGATTCATTCATCCTTTCTCCTTTTCACACTAATAACTGAACATTGTCTGAGCTAAACACACCATGAAGTGTATTGATTGTGTTGTGAGAGACGTCTGACACAGGGAGAAACATTTACTACAGCTTATGGTCTTATCAGCTACCACAGAGAAAGGGCAGTGAGGGAGGACAACTACTTAAATTCATCCCTTTAAGAGGACAGCACCAAACTGTATTTGTTCTGACCTGGTTACAGACCAGGTCTGTCTGTAAACTACATTTTTATTGAGATTAACAAATCCTTGGGTAAATTCAGAGTATAAAATAAGTTACAATTTAAATCCTTAAAATATCAAGTTCATAATAAATAAACCAAGAATGAATCAACCAGCTTGGACTGTAAATCCAGGAAACAATGTCTATTAATCAGACAAGGTAAGGTCTATAATGTGCTAATGGGTTGGGCTGGGTTGGAGTACTAAAAAGAAAGAAGGGTTTAGCCCTTTTATACATGTATATGTGAGAAAAGTAACGTGTTGTGCAATGTGCACAAACCACTCAGAATCTAAAAGTATGATATTTTTCTTTCCTTTTCCATTTTTTCCAGTGGATTCAAACTAAGGAGGAGCCCTCAGCCACTCCTCTGTTCCTCTTCTTTCTTTTTTTTTTTTTTCCTAGAAGAAAAGGACTTGAGGCATAAGGATCACGGGCACTTCAATTTTCCTCCTGCAAGATTTCCTTAGACAGTTTTAATTGCAGACAAATTCAAAGAAAGCATACACAGAAAAATTGAGTTACTTTACTTTATAAAGATGTACAATATTTTGGGAAGAAAATAGATACTAAAGATTACATGCAAAGATAGCTGAGTGTAATGCAGAATATTCATAACCTGAAGATATGACTTCTGCAAATGATTCCAGACTTACAAAAATTCTGACAAGAGAGAATTCAAAGCATTACGAGAAAGTCACAGAATGAAGTGTAAGGAGCTTGTTTTCTATATAGTTAAGAAAGAACAGGAAGAATTAGTAAATCTCTGCAGCCACAAGGAATAAGCGCAAAGTCTTCTTGCCCTGATGACAATCCTTTGTCATTTACCATTTGCCTAAAGCCAGTTTCTGTCTCCTTTTTGTTGAAAGTGGAAAAAAAACACTAAGGAAAAGCTTTTCAAATTTATGACAGTGATCTCAGCAGACTTCAGGATCTCTCAGAACTTGGGTGTTGAGAAGCTCTCTAGTAGACAAAAGTCAATTGAGAGAAGATCCCCAGAAAGACACTTCAGAACTATGTGATTTTTTTAATTGTGAGGTTCACCAGCCCTTTGGGATGATTACATCCAAGGTGCTGTACAGCTGTCTGAGAAACCTCTATAGGCAATGTGAAGCTCTTGAAGTTCTCTTTACTTCTAAGCAATATTAAAATCTTCTTGAAGTAACTCCTCATGCTCAGAATTGCTAAGATGGTGAAAACACTGTGACCTTAACACAGAAAAATTCTTTGCTCTGGTCTTCCATTCATCTTCATCAGCAAGAGTGGTTTTTTGTCTGCTGATACAAGACTGTAGCATAAAAAGAAAAAAAGCTCAATTTTTCTTCCAATTGAAGAGATATGGTTTTAAGGCCAAAACTGAGTCTACACCAAAATTGACACCACACTTTTAAAGCGCAATGAAGCGCCATTAAGGACAGAAAAAAAAACCTCATCAAAGAGCAGAAAAGGAATATTGTCATAGTATTCAAACAGCGTTCAAATCCATAAATAGCCCTGTGAGTTCAGGGGAATGTTTGTCCTCAAAAAGTTCTGTAAGCCTTTTCTCAATCACTTTGAAAAAAAATTAAAAAGAAATTCTTAAAGTTTGAATAGGATACTGAAGAGCAGCAGAGTGTACTTTCATTTATAGCTATGGTTTTCTGGACAAAATGCATATCAGTGGAACTATATTCTATCAAACTTTGCCAAGTTCAAAGAAATAACTGGATGAGACCTGGAAGTGTGCTCATTTGTAGTGTGCTCTACGAGACTGTCAAATAATACCTTTATTGTGTGTTTTTTAGCTACACATCCTACACAAAGTACCCAACTTAGTTTGCTGTAGAAGTTGGACCTGTGTATCTTCTACAGTCTTCATCCTTTGAGCTGGGATTGACACTGCAGATTTCTATCTGAAAACTTTGTTATTTATTTATTTATAAAATGCACTGGAATGCTTTATCTTTTTCACTCATTTTGTGATTCATTTCAATGACCAAGTCAAGATTGTTATTTTAAAAAAAGAAGTAAAAGTGAATTTGGGTTAGTTAAGAAACCTTTCACCGAATTTGGAGGTCCTAGAAGGGCATAAAACATTACAGACAACGAAGGGAGAATGAAAGAAAAATGGAAATAACTGATAGTCCAAATTCATCCTTCTGAAAAGAGCTGAGAAAATTAAGAACTGAAAAAATTAAGAGGTCACATAAAACATTACTCAGAAATTCCCTCATTCTCTACAGTATGGTTCTTCTTTAAGAAGAAACTCTATTAAATATGGTGGGGTTTTTACCAAATAGTCTGTTACTGTAGAAAATCCACCTTCACCAGAGACAAAAATCAGCCTTATAGAGCTAATTTAGGGAAAAAAAGTAATCTGGTATACTTCTTTCTGTGCAACATCACCTATTCCACACATGTATACATATAAAATGGAAATAACAGAAGCACCCAGAAAATCTGTGATATCCCCCTGAAGATGCTGAGCTCTCAGAAACAAAAATTAATCTTTGTTCAGAAATAGCTAAATTATTAGAAAACAATTTCTGATTGCCTCTATATATGGCTGACTACTCCAGTCATGTATTGATATATGTGGATATATACGTTTATGGAAGCCTAAGAAACTGAGAGAAATTAACTTACCAATTCGGAACCTCTAAAGAGCTGGCCATATCATTTTTAGAAAATTCAATGTCTTCATGTGATTGAATAGGCACCGGAAAAAAGAAAACCCTTGGTTGATGATTTATTTTTTTTTTAAATGTGAAGACTTATCTTGTTTTCTTAGATAATTTAATATTTCGATTCTTCATTAAAACTACTAATTCAAAATGTTTGATGCATTCCCATTTTAAATTACCAAAATTCATCAGTAACATTAAAAAGTCACATAATACCTCAAATACTCCTTTCCATAACTATATAAGATAATTAAATATGTTGACAGGTAACTCAATATCATGATCCCTTTTTTTAAATATTTATCTCACATAAAAAGATGGTTCATGATTGTCAGTGAATATTGTAATTTCAAAGCAAATATTTTAAAATAATATAAAGATGGTTGTTTTGATTTTTTTCAAAGTCAAAAAGGCATACAGAAAAACAAATATCTTTTTTATTTAATTTTTTAGTTACATTGCTGATCCACTAAGGACAAAATTTTCAAGATCAGAATAATGCCCTGACAGCTTCATCTTCACCTTATTTTCCAGCCTTTTAAAGTCTCATAGTTGTTGTTCAGACTGTGGTTGCTTCTTCATCTGGTACAACTTTTAAGGAATATAGAAGATACAATCAAGTGCAATAAGCCAACCGATTACTCATTTGATACTGTTGATCTCTCACTTCCCTCAGGAAGCTCAGATGCTGAAACAGGACTGAGATGTTATTCAACTTTTATTTAAACCCAAAACTACATGAGTAAGTATAATCCATTTGAAGGTAAAACTTTTTAAACAAAAGTTAAAAACGCTAAATTACAACCCACTATGTAACATGGAATGGCTGTGCTTGAATTGTCCAAACCAAGACAGTAAAAAGCTCATTATGTTGAGAAATAAAGATTAGTTACTGATTGCATCATTTGCCTGTTACCATTTGGATCTGTATGTAGGCAATAACTTTTTCAAATTGCTGCATTTGAGGACATGAATGATGGTAACAAAAGAAGAGGAAAAGGAGTTTTTATGTTATACTTAATTTTGTTTTGTAGCACAAAGGAGCTAAAGTATTAAAAAGAAAAGAAAAAGAGAGTGTTATTCATTCTTTCTGAGAACTTGCCCTTTACACTGGAAAAACTACTAGGAAAGATGTTTACAGAAATAATGGGAAATAATAGGAATATAATCTGAATGGTGACATTTTAACCAGAGACACAGCTAGCTTCTAGCCTGAACAATACCATCTCAGTATGAAAACAGTAATAAGACTTTTTTTTTATCCATTCTGGAAATGTAAATGTGGAGCAAAGAACAAAATATTCAGAAACATACAGTTTCAGAAATACATTCAGGTTGTACCTGAAAAGTGGAGGAGTATTACACAGAAGTACAGTTCAGTGAGAGAATCCTGACTAGCACTGGTTTTCAACTGTGGACCTCATGACACTTCAAAAAATAAAAGTTTTCCTTAGTTTTTCCATATTCAAAATAAATAGAAACATCACCATCCTAGCACTGTCGTTTATAAAATGGGTCCTCAATTATATTGTTTCTTTCAGAAAATCGTATGAGTTTTATTCACAAAATCAAAGAATTGTTAGGGTTGGAAGGGACCTCTGGAGATCATCCAGTCCAACCCTGCTGCCAAGGCAGGGTAACCTAGAGCAGGTGACACAGTAACATGTCCTGGTGGGTTTTGAATGTCTCCAGAGGGAGACTCCACAACCTCTCTGGGCAACCTGTTCCAGTACTCTGACACCCTCAATAGAAAGTTATTCTTCGTGCTCAGGTGAAACTTCTTGTGTTTTAGTATATGGCTATTATTGTTAAATTAATTACTATTAAATGTATTTGTGCTTCATGATGTTAGACAATGCGGCAAATGCACCATTACTGATAACTGCCTTCATACTTTATGTTGTATCAGAAGCCAAGCTAGAAACATGGACAATTGCAAAATATTTTAACTGGGGATTCTTTGTATTTTTATACTTAAAAACCCCCAGAATCTTGAAGTATGTTACAGTCACAACAAACATTAACAAGAAGATCAAAATCTATGTAAGGCAGAGACAAGGTGGAAAAACAGTATCTAACAAACAATATCGCAACCATATATATGACAGAGTGTAAGACTCAGGAGTAGGCAGACCATTTTCCAGCAGTCAGTAGTAATTGCAATAAACATAGACTTCTACAATTAGAGAGAGATGATGGGATAAATTTATCCACAATTAAAAGCGTGCAGGCTGGCAGTGGCAATTATAATAACACATATACAGTCAATATATTCACTAATTAAAAAGGCAAGATGGAATATGGATGTATTGGGAAATAACAGGGAAATGCATCCCATTCAAATGTAATTCAGTATTTGAGATATAATTCTTTGGAAGACTCCCCAGTTGGCAGCAGTAGCCCAGAAATTATGCCATATATTATATATAAACCACCCTCTGAGTGAATACTTGTACGACAGCACCAGTAATCTCAGTCCCAGTTCAGAAGAACATAAATAGTTTGGCCTAGTTCCAAAAATATGGAGTATGTTTCTGATTTTCCTCTCATTGAGCATCTGTACAATTCTCATCAGGAATTTCCACTCTGGGGCATTGTAAAAGCACAAGAGATAGATTTTCTGATTTGAATCATTATCCTTTAATGAGCAAAGTAGTATCTTGTGGTAGCATTTGCCTGATGTAGATTAGATAAAGACAATGACAACAATGCAATGCTATTACACTGTTTATTCAAAGTCAAAGTAAAAATTGTATCACCCGCCAATCCCCAAGCTAGATTCTGCTTGAAGTCACTGACTTGCATTAGTATTTATTACAACTGGATTCCTGGGTTTCAGGAATGTATAAGCATTGTAGGAATTATATTCTTTACATTATTGATGTTGAGGACAAGGGACAAACATATAAGAGGTGAACAAAAGACATGATAAAATAAAACGCAGTAAGACTCCTTCACCAGTATTTACCAGAACTTTACAGAGCACATACAGGCCATTCAAAATCACATATACTGGTGACTGTATTTCAGTAATTTGATAAGTTTGGATAAATACCACATAAGTACCTGTTAAGTTTGGAAATGCCAGTTTTGGCATTTCCTGTCTGTTAGTGAACCTCAGTTTCATTTAAACTCTCCAAGAGTCAGTTTATCCAGTGAAATGCTCCCGAAAATATAGTGTATTTTCATCTCACATCCATTTGCAAGAGGTTTTAAAGTAATGGTTGCATGGACTTATGAAGGGAAAGAAAGTTGTAATGCCCCATTAGTCAGTAGTGGTCATGCAATAAATATAACTCCCAAAGACAGAGGAGCATGCTAAGGCATGGAAACACGATACGATTTAACTATGCTTAAATCTCAGCTTTCATGCAATTCACCCATTTTCTTACCCAGGTGTATCACTTAGGGAGCTGGGTGGCTCTAACACAGGAGAAGCAATAATTACAAACAAGATGTAACACAACACGGAGAGGAGGAAAACAGCAGAATATGCTGATGGAGAATCTTCAGTGCTATCTATACAGAGCTGTACTGAACCTGGAAAATCTTGCTTTTTGTCAGTACCTGTCACTGCTTCCATCATCATAAACTACTTTATATGACACTGTAGGAGTCAGAACTATGGATTAGGTTACATACAAACTCTGGTCTCCTGAGAAGGTATGAAATAATTTAGGAAAATCTGTGTAAAAATTAACACTTATTGAAACAGCAGGTATAACACAGCAACACACCTTGGCAAATTTTATTGTCAGAAGGGAAGAGATAGCATGAAGAGCACAATTCTTCAGCAAATTCTGAGTGACCTGTAAAATAAAGTATATGTGATAAATGCACATTTATGCCTTTCCAAGGTTGTATTCTGGTCTGCTTCCCACTCTATGACCCCATAGATTAGAACTCAGTTGTCTGGTATAACCTTTGACCGGCTAGCATGACTGGTGCTTGGGATGACAGAATGAGTGAGGAAATGAATTACAGTCAAAGGAACTCCACTAAGCACCCACTTTAGTTACAGAAACAATCCTTCTCCCTAACCAGCTAGTGAGATGTACATGTCTTATGATTTAGGGAGAAAAATCTTGAGTAATAGTAACTTTTAAAATAACTCTTCAGAAAATCTCCTGATTTCAGTGTGTCTTCTTAGAGTAGGCTAACTGTAAGTAGCACTGGAAGTGTCAGATCTGTCTTTTGGAGTTCTTTAAGTACTTTATCTTCTCAGTATCTGTGAACAAGAGCAATTTATGTCTGAAATGCTACTCTTATACATTTGAGAAGAATTTACTGGAAGGTTTACTAAGAAAACAGTTTGTCCCTATATGAGAATAGAATAGTTAAAACCATAGCGGAAGTAGAAAAGTGAATTTAGTAAATCTACAAACTGGAATTCATGACGAGCAAAAAAGGCCCACTAGCTGGCAAATGTCTGGAAGTAATCTCCAAGCTAAAATGCTGAAGATTTTCAACTGATGTGAATCATCTTGTTCACGCAGAATTGCGTGGAACTGGGCCCATCATCATGTTAGAATATCGTCCGACTTTTTTTTTAAATAATCCCTTTTTAAAATAATAAACTATTTTAAATAATGTGAAAACTTCTGTAATGAGGTGGGCTTAATATTCTTCATCATGCCTAGGCTTCGTGAATGAAGATTTGGGAAGGGCTCTACCCACGCTTGCTACAAGGGCACTGATGGCTAAAAAGGCCAATGCGAGACAGACAAGTCCAGTTGCAAAAGGCACAGCGGAAAGACTCCCCAGGTGATATCTCTCCTCGAGAGTGATCCTGTGCGTGTTCTCAAAAGAAGCAGCAGCGTTACAGATTGTGTGTCTCCAGGCCTCCCGATTGGAGGCCAGAGTAGACCAG
>JAWWES010000001.1:78953344-78987045 GCA_035583135.1 Lophotriccus pileatus | reverse complement strand
TGCAGGCTGATAGAGAACTTCTGTCTTCTTCAAGCTGACTTCCAGCCCAAAAAGCTCAGCAGCCTTTGCAAAGCAGGATGTTAAGTGCTGCAGAACTGTTTCTGTGTGGGCAACGAGGGTGGCATCATCAGCGTAAAGCAGCTCTCGGACAAGATGATTTAAGGTCTTAGTGTGGGCCTTCAGTCCAATAACCAGTGGTGTGAAGCAAGGTTGCCTTCTTGCACCAACTCTGTTCACAATCTTCTTCATCATGATGCTCCAAAGGGCCACGATGATGAAAACGGTGTCTACATCTGATACCGTACCAATGGGAGCCTGTTCAACCTACGGCGACTGAAGGGCTAAATATTATTTTAGCCTCCATTACTATCTTTGGCAGTAGTGAATGGAGGATGCTCAGGAAAAGGAAAAAAAGTCCCTAGATTTAGACAGAAATTTGAGTTACTTTTTGTTAGCTTCCATCATTTAGAGTTCTTGGATTTCCTGATCTGGATTTCAATACACATAAGTATGTTTTCTATTTTTTTACTGATGTTTTTCTGAAAGTAGCTCTGTGCACATGTTCAATCATTGTTGAATACTAACTTGATATTTTCAGATGTCACAATAAGTAAAAATTGTTTTCCCAAAAAACAATTTTTGATTATGTGAATTTTTTGCTCCCTTCATGTACATTGTTTTGCATTTACTGTCATTTAATTCCACCTCTTGCTTTAATCACTCAGTCACTCTGGCTAGACTCATCTGCAACTCTCCAGAGTCAGGTTCAGATTTGATTATCGCAAATAATATTGTAGTATTTAATACCATTGTCAATTCAGTTTTCATTCCTTTTCATTTCACTGAGAAATATGACAAACAGCAGAGTTCAGCTGTGAAAATGGATAACTTTCTTAAACCTTAAAAATTTTTATGTACTCCTATCCTCTTTTTTCTAGCTGTTAAGTATTTATTAGTCCGTAACAGCCACCAAATAGCTCAGTTTCCTTTGGTGAGGAACAGCATGTAAAGGAAAATAACTAAGGTATCTTAATAGACTAGTAGGCAGGATCTGTCCAGAGAGATTGGTCTTTTTGATTACATTAAGCAATATGCCAGAATAAATGTACATTGTCACATACTTTTATTAACCTGAAAACTTTTCCAATTTTTCCAGCTATAAAAATTGACTAATAAAAGATGCCATTATTTCATTCAAAGCTTAGCCTCTCAAGCTACTATGGCTATGGCTTCTAGTATGTCAGTACTTATCCAAAGAAGAAGTAAACTACATTTCACAGTCCTTTAATTTTTAATATGTTTTTCTTAGAAACTATAGAAGCGTTTATATCTCTGGTTGCATTAAATCTGTGAAATCTAATCACTTAGTAGAAATAAATAATAAACCCCCCTAGAAACAATATTATATGTTTTAGAATCAATATTAATTGTTATAGTTACTTTTTCATTTGCTAAATTATTTTCACATTTAAATTACAGAAAACTGAGAAACTGTCAGCCAAAAATATCAGAAGTACAATAAAACCAAACAGATGTTTTAAGGGAATGATTGTCAGGTTGAAAGGAGAATCATTTAACTTCCTGACATATATTATATTCCTTAGTTTGTAGCCTTTTCTACAAAGAGCTGAAAGCACTGTTTTAAAGCTTTGTAAATGAAGGTGGTAAAGGAAGAAGTTCGGTGCTAGTTCCATGTTGGGCATTTTTCCATGGCAGGATGTGATGCTTTGGCACTGCCACCCAGATGCATTACAGCACAATATCCTTGCAAAGTAAAATCTGTTTTATGAAGGCACTTACATGTCCTGATTTATACACATTATTTAAAATTATGTAAGATGCTAAAAATGCATCTCTCCCTTGTTCCTCCTACCATAATTGTATGACAGGAGAGCCTCACCCACAAACCATAGGACAGGATGCACCATGCTGAAGTGCTGGGAGCCTGGAGTAACTGTCAGCAGTTTCTGCATTCCCTCCAAAAACTTTTGTTGATTCAAGGGCTCTTTTTTGTTCAGTTTTCTTTTGTTTTGACAACATGTTATACCAGGATTTTAAGGGTCTTCTTCTGCCTGCAAAAAGTTGAACAAAACTAGACCCTGGGTATCCGGATATTAATGTTATTTTGCCTGATTGCCAAACCAGAATAGACTGCGTTCTTTCTGTCAAAAAATTCTTTGTTCTGTTTTTTGATTCTAAACAAAACTTAAACCTTAAAGGTTTTTTTACAGAGACTCAGCACCCAACAAGCCAAGTTCCTACAACCATTAAATTTGGTACTCAAATAAGATCTGAGCTTTTCAGAAGTCCTGGCTGAGCAAATCACAGATCCTGAATAGCTCGCTAACTCCTTTGTTCCCTCACTGTTCAATACCGCTGTTGGCTGTTCTTTCCAATTCTGCTGTCATTCCTCCATAGGAGAAATAAATAAATTAGAAAAATCATCTTTGAAAGAAAGAAAAGAAGAATGAAATAATGAACACAGTGAGAGCTTCTCAACTGCAATAAACTGGGACTGTTTTTCTTCTCTAGAAACATAAGAAAAGGAAGAGGCAGAAATAAGCAAGCAACTTTCTGAATACATCGTTTCTGCTTCATTTTCATACCAAAAATGTCTCTAAAGATCTTGTTCTGACTATACAACTTAGAAAATGAGGAAATGCTGAGGGGAAAAGGGGAAATCAAAAAACAGTATTTTTAAAACTGTGTAAAAAAGAAGCACTGAAAGCCCAAAGTATGCATTATCAACTGCATGGCTTTTCAGAATGTATTTTATTAAACCCTTAATATTTAACACTTTTACTTAAAGGTCCAGTACTAAAATAAATCAAAGTAGTGTTATAAAATTGTAACATAAAACGTGCTCACATCTCTCTGGTTAAGTGTCAGAACACAACCTGCTTCTTCCATGAAACATATGTTATGGTTCTCATCAGCAACACCCCACATGAGCATCACGGTGCAGTTGCCAACGAATAATCAATTGAAATTACACATACACTCTGAGCATTGGAATAGTGCCTGGCACACACTGACTACCATCAGGGAAGACACCACAGTAAGTTTGGAGTTCTGCTTTAGCGCATTTATCAAAAAATATAGTGGTGGTTACTTCTGCTAACCTATTAAGATGCAGAAGGACTTTTAAAAAACTTTCACATGATTAGATCATTTAAAGATTGGAGTTTTTACAACCTGAATAGTCAACATTCATTGTAATTGCAAAAGTAAAAATTCCTGAGATATTTTGTAATCCCTTAACACGTGCAATTGTATTTTTTGTGTATTCAGGGACCCATAGCTTCACAGAATGCAAAGTAACACCCAGACTTATCCAAAGGGTTAACATTCATGGCATCCATTTAGACCTCAGGATTGGCTGTTACCAATGTTTCCCTATGGTTCATGTCTTAGAACTCTGTTCTCTTTTGTCATGAAAACAGTAAGTCTTGCCAATGCCCATCAACGAATGACTCGAGGAAAAGATTATGACAAGGTTCTAGCTGGACCTTCTCCTCGAAGTTTTCCTTCCCTTACTCTTTTCTTTCCAGATTCTCATATTCAGTATTGTATTCAACAAGCAGTGATGACTCTGTGCTCTCTTAGATCATTGACCTAGGCTCTACAACGTCTTCTTGGCAACACAGCTTACATAGCACAAAATAATAAGCGTTTGCTTTAACCACGTCCTTTTAAATTTATTCAGTAACCACAGTTTCTTAATTTAGAAGAAATAATGAATTACTCTTTTTTTCCACCCATCCCCAAATCACTTTTGATTTTAGAGCCTGTTAACAGCCTCAGTCCCTTCTTTCCATGTCTATCTGGTCCATGCGAACAATCTGGTAAATGGGTTATCAGATCTGTTTATGCCCACTGTGTTTTTAAAGGAAAGAAACTCTCCAGATGATGTTTACCACATGACTAAACACCCATTGATTTCATATAACTTACAGTTCAATAAAAGGCATTTTAATAATAATTTTGTAGTAATGCATGGTTCCAGTAACTTCAGATACACGCTGATCTAATTGCAGAAACTGTTATCCGTGGCACTATTCAACATGCAAGCAACCATTCACTCGCTGCAGACTTACCCTCCCACTTAGGCTGAACTTCAGTCTTCCTTTTCTCAAAGCAAATGTTTTGAAAGTGAAACCCACTTGACTAAATTAAGAAGTCATATTTAGCAAACTATCTTAATTATTAATCAGTTTGCAGTCTTACCCACTTGTGCCTACTTTGTGTAATAGACATTTATTAAGCTTTTCTTTTTTATGTCATGAATGCTGCTAATGTGCTTTGAATTGCTCAGAGAAAATCACATATAACATTTGGCTCCAAATTATATTAATTTCAAATATCTAGATCCAGAGGTTGTGTGTTGTAGGTTTTTTCATCCCCTTTCCACCAAAACATTCTGAATTCCTCTGCTAATTTCTTTTGGTTATCAGCCTATAAATTTAATTGAAATAATAAGACTTTTAAAAATCACATCTTAGAAAACAGTTGCTTTTTAAAGTAATTATGTATGTAATAATAAAATATATTAATAAGCATATTCTTGTGATGTTCATAATTTATCTTATTATATACATAACCATAAAATAATATGTACCATAAGGTACATATGCAAATGCAGCAAGTGCGTACTATGTTTATTTAGTGAACAGCTAAAACAATTACTAGATATACACAGAAACAATGAATATTTTTTTTTCTGTTTGTAACTTATCAGGAACGCATTTCAACTTATACAAAATATATTAATTGTTCAAAGAAATCAGGAAAGGTTGGAATGAGTAGCCATGGTCTCATCCTCTCCTACCTATTTTCGGTCAGACTCTAAAGATAGTAGTTATGCCTGTATCAGTCAATGGTGGTCTGAAATGTTTATTTGTTTTAAATTAAAATCAAGCATTTGATGGAAATATCTTGAATACAACCTTACTTTTACCTGAATTTTTGAATGTTTTCCATTGCTAAAAAATTCTGAGAATTAACAACCAAAACAATTCCAGTTCATAGTAAAGCTGTTATAATCTGGGCAACAAGTTGATGGCAATGATGTTTTTAATTTCCTTCGTCCTTTCCCCAAATTTTTTTTTCTAATCAAGAATATGTAGAATTAGAACTGTTTCCTAACCACTGCGTCATGTGCTTTCAGTTCTCACTACATCACTGAGGAGATCCTAAAGGTATATGGGTTTCTTTTCCCTACTGTGACAGTCTGACAAAACAGTGGAGACTACTCGGGCTGTAATATAAGGATCACTTATATCAACAAGAGTTCTTATTAACTACTAAGGGCTATGGGTCAAGCCCTAACTTTCACATTACAAATATTTATTTAAAAGGTTCACAGGAACACGCAGTATTTACAAATCATATGAAATCATGATTGTGAATAAAATATTTTGTGGAAAATATGAAAATGAGATATATAGAAAATAAGTGAGAAGTTTTGTCAGTATTCCATTAAATTCACATTATTCCTCTGGGGCAATAAATACTTCTTACTATGTACTCCTAACATTTAACTATATATTGTATATTAGAATTCACACCAGTGAAGTATCCGTGTTAAAAAAAAAAAAATCCTCCATAAAAACATCACATCCCTGGTAAAAGAATATTTTCTTTCCTTTTAATATCATCAAGGAAAATATAAGCACTTATTTCTAATGCAGATTCTATGCAACCCTTAGGAACAAATTCATTCATAGGTTATATCTTCCTTTGTGTCAGTCGGGTCACTTTCTCCCTAAACCATAAAATTTCAGTGTGGTATTTACACACACTCCTTCTTCTTAAAAAGGAGAAACATAACTCTTATTTTACAAAAATCTGTATACAAGGACAGTAGGACCCTGCCAAGGATTCAGAGGTAGTGCCTGGAAAACAGGGTTGTGTTGGAAGTGTAGAGATCTATAAGCACAACCAAACCACGCCAATCCAAAATCTCTCCCACTGCCAGACCCTCCCTGTCTGCCCAGCAAGTACTGCTGATTACCCTGAACAGACCCTGGGCCCCAGATGCTGCTCCTGCCCAGGAAGTCTGCTCATCCTGCTAATTACACCTGTACTGCAAACAGGACAGTGCTTGGAGTCAAATCTGACAGTCCAGAAACCACATTCTCTGCAGTTCTGCACAGCTGAACTAGATGGCACTTGGAAAATTTCACTTTGTGAAACTACATACAAAATACATATTATAGCTCTTTTAAAGATAAAGGCTGAACATCTGAAATGACCATGCTGTTGGGCATTTTGATGTTGTGCTGCAAGAAAAGGCTAACATCTTTCTTCTCAGGGTTTGGGTCTGTGTAGCCTGTGCACCAAGAGCAAACAAGATAATGACAGCATTTAGGAAGCCCTGCTGAGCCCTTTAGTTCCACTCTAAAACAATATTTAGTGTTCACCTTTTAATCTGAGGCCTGAACACCATGTTGGTCACAGGAGGTTAAGTGGACCCAAGTTCACTACTTACCCACTGAAGTCTTCTGGGATCTTCGCACTGAGAAGGACAAGCTTTGTCATCTCCCGGTTGGAGCCTCTGTACAAGGAAAATAGCGTCTTTGCTCCCACACAAAACCAAGGCATTAAATTAATCAGTAAGATCCATCTTTCTGGTGGGGTACTCTGTGTATCATTAGCCACCCTACAAGTTTAGCAAAATCTAAAATAAAAATGGAGACACACAACATCTTTTAATCAGTTGGACAGAATTCAGTTATACAGCAAAGCCTGATGCCCTTGTGTAAAAGCGGATATTGATTACTTGATTAGACAAAGCCTCCGAAACTAAGTGTCCTGTGGTTTTGAGAAGTGAGCCCACATGACATCTGGACAATAAATGCTGTGCAACCAATTAGTATCTTTCAAAAGGGCATTCCTGGTGCAGCAGGGGCCAGAAAATCACAATTGATGGAGAGAGCTTTCTCATCTCCCTTGGATCCACAAGATTATATAAATGAACAAAATAAAAATCAGAAAAAAATAGAAATTGTTGAGTTACTGTGTCTTTAGAGGCATACTCACAGTGGGATTATTTTTTATTGGGCTGGAAAAGAACAAAGAACATGCTACCATCCTCAACTAGGGGAGTCACTGAAGCTTGTTTTTGCGTTTGGTTGAGCAACAGGATTACAGGCGATTGCTTCAATCGATCAGATACAAAGGAAAAATGTCTTGTCAATTCCTCTCCAAGACACTCAACCAAGCCAGTGTTAGCCTATGAAAATTCATCAGACAACATCGTAACAATTATATATATGCAGACAAATAAAAATACATTTCTTTGGATTAAGTAAATCCCTGAGGATTTGTAAGTCCAGCTCAAATTCCAGCCAAGTTTAATAAAATATTCTGCTAGCAGAAATGAAATTCGAACATTTAGGCAACTCATGAATGTGTTAAAAATACTTTTTTAACATACCTGTAGCTTATATATTAGCATACATATAGAATACATACCTGCAACTTGATATTATTCTACTCTATATAAAAATGCAAAGACACATTATACATGGAAATTTTAGGAACCCAACCCTTTTAACATAGATTTCAACTGTTTCATAAGACAAATACAAATTCACAGTTTTAACCTGAAAATTAGAGTATTGCAATGCAAAAATATTTTGTATTTACATTTTCAATGTCTACTTCTAATGGTATATCAGGCATACTCTATGAAAAAATTAATGTTCATTCTTCTCCATCATATGTATATAGTATTTATTTTTTAAGGTATTCGTTCTATATACCTGTTTATATTGTCCCAAAATTGCTACAAATCATTTTATGACACAAATTAAAATTTCTTCAAGGCCTAAAAACTACTTCTGGAAATGGATATCAGGAAAGGACAAAGAGCAATTGAGAAGATTTTTAGCATAAGTGGGAAACCAAAGAGTTTGGGATTTTCCTCTTGACTGATCTACAACCCCTCCACCCCCAGACTTTACACTACTTTTCACCCATTCCACGCATTCAGTTTATTTTATAGGTTTAGAAAAAATTTAAAGCTAGTGCTTGTCCATTTGATTTTAATTTGCTTTCTTAAAGTAGGGACTAAAGTATCTGTTAAAAAATACTGAGAATATATCAGTCCTTAATGTTTAAGAATTATCCTGATTGCATGAAAATAAAAATCAGGAGGGTTTTTTTTTCCTGATTCCTTTTAAATCTTTTAACATCTCTTTTAAGTTTACATCACAAAGAACTGATTTGATGCATGCATGTTGCTGAGTATTTAAACACATTTTAGGGTTTGTGAAAATTTCCTTGAACTTGTAACTAAGCAAGCATATTCATGGCTGATAACTTTGTTTCAGAAAAAATATGACAAATTGTGTCACAAAATGGATTCTATTTTTTTAAAGTTCCACAAAAGCAAATAAGTGATGAGGTACAAGACCAACATTTGGTGATTTTTTTAAAGTATAACCATTTTTGGCATACTAATATCTAGCTTATTCCTACTATCTTACTAAATATTGAGACATCAGCCTTCTGGTTATGTGTATGTGTTATTTTTACCAGAACCATCAAATTTGTGGGCATGTTTAGATGGAACTCAGTTCATAAAGCTTTGAACATCAGGACAAGGGAATCATATTTAAAATAGTGATAACTGACTGGAGAAGGCACTACAGTCACTACTTTTCCTCTTTCTCTAGATGTTTCAAGACAGCAATTTTTGCAGATTCCCAACACTATTCTTGTCATCTTCATCCATGCCAACTTTCTTCATTAGAAGTTTTATAAGCTCCTTCTCTTACTGTGATATTACCTATAAATTAGTTAAGTTCTTCATCTTTATAATACTTACCAGTCTTTATTCCTTGAACTTATTTCCAAAATTTTGAGCATTTAAATTTTATTGCTACCTGAAGCTACCTGCTGCTATTTTTATTTGATCACACAGAAGTCCAGAGAGTAGAAAGTCAGTAATAGGAGCTTTACACTTTGCTGCAGATAAAATTTAAATTGCTCCCCAGAGACAATGACTAATAGAATTGTACCTCAGAACAGCACTTACTTTTTTTTTTTTTAACAGTATGATCAAAATACTTCTTCCCACCAATTAATGAGCTAGATCCAAAAAGAAGAAGATAGTGGCAGCTACAACTTAGGTTGTGCAAAAGCTAACTTTCAGCCACCTGTTCCAGACGGATTCCAGAAGTGTGTGGTAACTGCCTGGGTGTGGGGAAACCAATATGCCCTCTGGTGAATGAAAGAGGTATTTTGGCTCAGATCAGGGTGCCAGCTGGGTGCCAGCTGCTAGAAAGGTGATAAGCATGGTTTGACTGCAATTCTGTGGCATTTTAGAGGGAAAATGTGATTGTCCAGTATTTTCCAGTTCCGGTTGAAATTTACTTTCACCTCTGACTCCATCTGTTGTGCAGCATTGATGATCTTCTGAGAAGTGCAGGTTTGAGTCCCCAGGTAAGGAAGGACAGGGATGTGTGATATTTTACCTCCACCATGACTTGTTAGTATGATTGCATGTACTAAGCTTTTGGTGTGTGATAGTTCCTTCACCAGGAAGGTCTAGACCCAAACCATCACACTGTGTAAAAGTCAAACACATCAGTCAATGCAGCTCTGCCCCAAACAAAAAAATATTTATCTGCTTCACCATTCTGCTTTATTTATTTCTAATAATAAGTGTGTATTCTGACGCCTGCATTCTTTTATTAAAAACCAACCAACCAAAATCTAACCCCTCCACCTCAAACCCATAAAACAACAACAAACACAAAAACCACTCTGAAACACACACACAAAACCAACCAAAGCCAAACCAACCAAACAAAAATCTACTCTATGTAACAATTTCTTACGTCGAAAGATGTTTGTTTTGTGAGACCAATATGAACTGACAACCATCAACTTGTTTTATGCTGGGGTCAGATCAAGTGGAAATATAAGCTCTGTAAATACGTAAATATGACAGAAAAAGTGCACAATAAACAGTTAATATGTAAATTCATACACCAGAAAAAGAAGAAAAACCCCAAATGTAATATTGCATTTAATCTAGAGAGGAGATTTTTACTGTATTTAGGAATAATCAAAGAATAAGAATTTCACCTGTCGGGAAAAAATAAACAAACAAACACAACACAACTAAACAAAAACTAAAAAACAAAACAAAAAAAACCCCAAACAAAATAAACCTCAAACCCAGCAAAATAAACAGACATTTTTATTCAGTTGTTCACATGAAGAAGAACCTGTGCAGTGGATTGAGAGATACAGTGCTTTACAATATATTATCTCTAGTGCCCAGACACAGACTACACAACAGCTCACCAGTACATAAATTTCCTGATTTTTTTTTTTGTCTAGTATTTGTACTTTGGTGCCAGATCCCAACTGTAGAGAAAAATGAGAAAAAAGTACTTCAGGACACCCATGCAGGCTTCTTCTTTTTAGGAAAAAGTTCACTTTTACTGAGAAAAATTTTGAAATTTTGTCAAAATTTCTTTTAAAAAGTCAGGTAATTATTTGTTCAACTTAAAAATTACAAAGTAAATTTAAAAAGCTAACCAACATAATTATTCATAAATTATTAAGTAAACACTGACAGAAAGCCACAGATAGGCACATAGCATACTAGAAATAAATAGAACATGTTAGACATTGGACATGTCTACGTCAAAATGAAAGTAACGCTTTTCACATTAAATTAAAAGTAGAACTTGAAATCACTTCCATAATTTCCAACAGTTTAAAAGTAAACTCACAGTGGTTTTGAAGGACTTCTGCAACAAAAAAGACAGACTCTTTGAAACCTGTAATTTTATCATGATTGTAAGACACAGAAGAAAGCACACTCATCAAGCAGCAAAAATGGAGGGCTTTGTGGAGAGGCGAGTGGCAGTTAAGACATCAATGGGAAGTATTACTTTCAGAGAAAGCAGCAGAAAAAGTGTCTAAAAGTAAAAGACAAAAATTCATCTCTAGGTATTCTATCTGAAAGAAACTGGAAGTTCTAAGTTTGATTTTTTATAATTTAGATGATGAATCAATCCTAACTGTCCTGCACATACCTTTTGTTTAGCACATGCTTAGCCTTCTTGATTTCCCATTTTTTCAGCTATAATGTCCCCCTTTTTCTGTTTATTCTTCTCAGTTGCATATCACAGTATTTAAAGAAACTGACCCTCCTACACACATACAGGGCCTTTTCTAAACACACCTACCCAGATCTATCCTGATGACCTTGGAACTGAGACATTGCTCAGCACCAAATGCAATGAAGTAATTCAGAGAGGAAGCCAAATTTAGATTCCATCATATTATATGTAGCAAACAACATGCATATTATATATGCAGCAACAAGCTCTGTTTGAAAAGGAAATGTCAAGTATAATTATATTCAAAATCAGCTTAAAGATCACTTGCTTAAGAAATGAGATATTAGTGTCATTACTTTTATCTGGAAGTTTCCTGAACATCTGACCAACATAACTGAACCAAAAGGGTTAACCTGTTACAAGCATTAGATCCAAAAAACATTTTGATAACCCAAATTTCAAGGCATTAGTGATAACTTTGGACCAATACGTTTTTAACTAATAAGTAACATACCCTAAGATTCATAGAAAACTAATTTTTGTGGAAAGGCCTTTAAAAATGGATCATGGCTTTAAACCACAGTTATAAGATCTAACTAATGATCATGATGTCGTGGCATTTTTCAACTTTAACTGGCTTCAAAGTGCAGAATATCAAGGTTGCACGCAACCTAACATACTGACCACAGCAAAAGTGCCCTTCAGCTGCAAAATGCACTAAGAAGAAATGACATCTAAATAGCCACATTATCTGAACTGTCTCTGCCAAAGGGCCTGACTAATTAGAAATTGGGAATAGCTACTCTTTTAAGTATTTATTTATGGTACTTGAGAAATAATTCTTTATGAGAGAGGTTGGTTTCTGACGTTTAATCATCCAAGTGATTGAAATCTGCATTTGTAGAGGTCCCCGTGCACTATTAGTCTGCAAACTCCGTATTCCAGTATTATATTTTCATTCAGTATTTCCTTGAAGGACTACTGACTGTCAATTTCCATCATGATTAATATATTAGGAGAGCTTTTTAATTAATGTGTTAGCTTTACCAGCAATATTTAGGGGCTAAAAGTATCAACAGAAGAAAATGTGAATCACAGCTTCAGGTTCAAACATAATTTCTATGCTAGGGCTTAGAGACAGGCTTTCCTATCAACTCTAAATGTATTTCAAGAAATTTCAAAGTAAATGATGTTCTCAGCTTTCTCACCCAAAAACGTAGAAGCCAACTACTTTAATAAGAAATGTTGCATGAACTTTACTGAAACAAGAAACAGCAGAAAAATGCCACTTAAAGTTATGATTTATTAAACTTCCTAAAATCTTCATGAAGATTTTGTTTACAGATAGATATAAAGCTAGAATTTTACTGTCATAGTAAGTACCAGGTATAGGTATTCACTTTTTTATGGAATTAACCAAAAATAATTTGCTTTAAATTTTTGCTTTTATCCAAACTACCTTGTCTATGCTGACAAGCTACTAAAACATGCAATTTCTTAATTTGCTGAGCTCTCAACAGCTGCAAATTCCCTAACACCTAGTTAGCATATTTTTAAAAATCAAGGTGTTTATTTAAGGACAGGATTTTTCCAAAGTAATGTAAGCATGTAAAGCTTTTAATATTTGAACAACTTTACTTTAGATAATTTAGAGTTGGGGTTTGTTTTTTTTTTCTAATGGTGTAATGTAACCATATTACTTACTACTAAAAGTCATGGACTGTCTGACAATGGTTAACAATTTCGGACACCTAATTTTTGCACTCATTTTTTTAGAATAAGAACATATTTTGGGGGTCTTGTGATAAGTTTTCATATCAGAAATGCTTCCACAATCTCATTGTCACTTAAAGAAAAAAACTGTTGAAAAGACACTGTCTGCTACATTTGGAAAGGACTTGATCAAAGTTATTGGTCAAATATACTGTCACATAGAAATCCCTAGGATTCCATAGCAATTTTTTATTATTGTCCTGTTTTGTCATGACTTCACATAGTCCTACAAAGACAATAAATACACTCTGGATATTTGTTGCTTTGTCACTATAACACCGTCACTAATTACGAACAAAAAATATCTCCACTCTGAGATATGTATTACTCTAATTCAACTAATCCTTGAAAATTTTGACTGTCAAAGTCTCTTGCTCTCCAGTTTCCATTTTCTAATTCTGTTTCCCTGGTTTTCTTTCTAGTATCCCACAATCTTTTGTCTTTACCAAAAAGGATTCAATTTGAATAAAACAACTTTAAAAAGGTCCATCAAAAAAACTCTTTTATATATAAATTACATTATACCTCAAGTGTCCTTACAAGACATCAGTGCACATCCCCTTGTATAAAAATATGTGAAGCAAAAGTCCTTTGCTGTTTTCTCTGCACACACAACAGCAGCGAATTCCAGTCACTACTCAGTCATGAGTATTTGATTTTTAGAGAAAATTTATGATGAGAACATGTAAAATATTCATTACCAATCTTCAGGCATCACACGGTGTTGTAAAGTACAGAGTTCATTTAAAGCTTTCAGACCTAATTTTTCGTTGCGTCTTCAATTTCATTTGCAGTTGAATTTTATTATATCATTTGATATCTTTCTGTCCTTGAGAATTATAGGACACGTTGACTTAGAAGACGGATATAAAATAATTTATTTCATTCTTCTTTCTTCCTCACATTTGGCTTTCCAAATTCCTCTCCTTGCTTTTTAATGCCTTAAAAATAATTAATAGTCTGTGTTAGTGCCAGCTTTGGATTTGTCCAGAAGTTTCACCTAGAAAATCTGTGACACATGCCTTTGAGTCATGATGTTTTCCAGTTACTAGGCTACTTCTCATTCTTCCATCTACAGTAATCTTTACTTGCAGCATTTCTGTACCACATTGCTGCTAGAAAAGATCTCTTCTAAATCTACTAGGAACCATTGTGGAACATGTGGTAATTTTACTCTACTCAGCCCTACCTAGAGTGGTTCAACACAACTGACAAAGCTGTTATGTGCTCCAAAGCTGCATGCTCTAGTTTTATAAAAAACAGCCCAATCCTTTTAGAATTGTCTTAACTTTGTGCTTTCAAGGAGATAATTTAGATGGAAATATTTAAGGCACTGAGAGACAGGCTGACATGATGACTAGAAAATTGACAGAGTCATAGAGGAATGGTCACTTAAGGAAAAGGGTTATAGAAATTATGTTTCTGGTGATAATTTTTACTTCAGAACCACATTTTCCCCCTACTGTGACTCAGAATACTGGGACAAAAGAGGAAATTGTAATAGAAAACATGTAGCTTCAGAAAACTACAAGTATTTCTGGACAATTTAGGAATGCCGTTAGTAAGAATGGACACAATGAGCAGTGCTGTAGGAGTGACTAACATGGCTTTTCCTAAATGTTCTAGGGCTTTCTCAGATGCTAATGATGATTCTTCACATTTTCCAAATATTTTTTATGCTGTTTACCTCTCATTCACCTTATCTTAACAAACAAATGAATCGTAATTCGTACTATGTGTAACACGTATTTGTGTTGAATGAGAGTTTGGTTTTGTTTTGCAGATAAGTTCTCAAAGGAAAATTCTGAGTAGACTAATTAAGCTAGATTATAAACACAATAAAAAGAAAAATGTGGTTGAGTCAAATTTAGCTGAAATTGGGAACAGAATTCAAATGCCTGACTCAATTCCACACAGAGATTAATACATATATACACATTTATATATTCAAAGTGCATATCAAGATCATTTGAATTAAACATATTGTCATGTTATTTCAGATAAGAAAACAGCTTATGTAGAGTTCAACAACATAGTGATACATCTGTCTGGTTATATGGCATATTCTATCATCAAACTTTCTTACTAGTGCAGAGGTCTCACTTAAGTTGTTAGGGGTTTGTTCTGGACAGTATAGAAACTACAACAGTGAGAGACAACAATGGACTTGAAAGGTTTGCTCTTTACGTAAACCTATGACAAGATACAATATGTGGAGTGGATGAAAGCTGAAAAATTAAATTTAAAAGTTTGAGAGGTCATAGTTACATGGGATTGCTAGATGTATAATTTCAAGATTTAGAACACAAATAAATGCAAAGCAGCATTAATGATAGCAGAAATCAACAATAGCCATCTGTCCAGTAGTAGGAATCATGAAGAAAAGGGTGGGAGAAAACAGAGAAGGATAAAAAATTGTTTTAAATATGAGGATCATGAAGAATAATACAATTATAAACTATTAATAAAGGATCACATCAGAAATTCTTAGCTGCTTCTTTTATTTCAATCAAATAAAACTAAGAAATAACAAAACTGCTCAACAGGTAAAGTCTAAGAAAACTTTTTGACTGTAAACTTTTGTATGTAAATCATAGTGTCTCATGGTATTTAAAGCTCTATCTTAAGTGTTCTTCTTCATAAGTTAACTAGGAAAGAAGAAAAATTATGTCTGATAAGCACTTTTCAATCTTCCATTCCAAAAGACTGGGAAAAAAAAAAAAAAAAAGGATGTAACAATTTAAAGTGACCATTCATCAATACTTTGTAGAAACTGATTACTTGACATGTGAGTAAATTGTTAGGTATACTGCTATAAAGCTCACCGAACACAGTTCATAGTTAATAGCTCACAGCTATAATTTCACTAGTCTTATAAACTTGACAGAAACTCTTTTGTCAAACTATTTTATTATAATTCTCACCAAAGGCAGTACTTTATAGGTCTATAGGACAACTCAATAAAGACTCCAAAGAACACTACAAACCCACTTGTGTTTCACCATCACAATGATGAGATGAATATACTATATCACACTTTACTAAGTAGGAAAAAATAATTTGGAAAGTGACATTAGTTTTCCTTTGTTCATGCACATTTTGTATAGGAGATATCAAAAAAATGCACCAATGAAGGGCAAAGTTAATAAATATCTTGTCCTAACCAGTTGACTCAATTTTTTGTGTCAGTTTTGTCATTCAGAATAGACTCACTCATCTCTCTTTGGGCTTTGGCACAAAGTCAGATATTTTTTGAAATTCTATACCTCTTGCCAGAATGTCTCAGAATGTTTCAGGCAATTGTCAGGTTTAATTTTTGTTTAAAGCTGCAGTGCAGATATTGCTCTTTGAAGTAGGCCCACATCTAAGAAAACCTCAATTCTACTGTATCTTACATTCCAATATAGCCTAAAGTAACTTGAAAATGAATTTGCATCATATTTGAAATACACACCTATATTAAAATCCCACTGATTTATAAAGCACTACAATAGACTGTACAGAGTAAAGACAGGATCATTTCATTTTGATCCTTTCAAACTATTATAATCTGTAATGGCATTTTTTCCTTTTCCTCTTTTTAAAAAGCAATAATTGCATTATCAATATCCGCAATTAGGAAATAGGTGTTCCTAATTTTAATTATGAAAACCCATAAATGTTATGATGTTAGAAAATAGAGATACTTATGTCTAATGACCATTATATCTACATTATTTCAATACAGAAAAACAGCTGCTCCTACAAATATGTACACTACGCAAGTCCCGTTTTAGGGAGTTATCTTCCCTTTCAAAGATATAACATACTCTTTCCTGATTGATTCAGCAGCTAGGGAGAAAGTTTAGCACTCATTGCTTTTACACATAGCTAAAGCTCGTCAAAATGTGTTTGCCTCACAACTAAACAGAATTTCTATTTCAAATTTTGGGTATAACTTGAAATATAACAACCACATTAATATTGATTGGTAAGAGAAAATTTAATTCAGCTCCTGCCTATGTGTGGACATAATAATATATCTTAATCGTAGACTACACTGATTTTGGGCAGGGCCTCTCATTTCTCAAACTAAACTTGCTTGTAGTCTCTTAGACAGTCACTGTGCTCCGATAGATAAAAAGATATTTTCTTCCAGACTTTCAACTCATACCTTTCTTCAAGTTCACAGCCTAAGACATAGGTAGAAGTCCATCTTTAAGATCCCTTGGAAGCACCATGCCCTGTATATATAAATTAAAAGAAAACTCCCCAAAGAAATATTACTGTGAGCAGAACCAATGCATTTCTCTGCCACAAAAGAAAAAAAAAGACAACAAACAAACAAACAAAAACAAAAACAAAACAAAAAAAAACACACCCAACAAAACAAAAAAAAAAAAAAAAAAAAAACAAAAAACAAAAAACAAACAAACAAAAAAAAAAACTGCCAAGCCCTACTGAGCATCCTGCAAGCCATGTCTTTCTCTGCCAAACCGTATTGGCACCTTTCACAACGAGTCTCTGTGCACTGAAATGAAAGCAAAAATATTTTTCACTTTGTTGTGTTGGATTTATTTCTTTGATCTCCATCTGGTTGCAGTATTAAATATACTCTTCTCTATAAATATCTTTCATATAATAATTATTTTCCAAATTACAATTAAATCTACCTTTTACAGAAATATATAAATTCCCATTCTAAAAATAATATGAAATAATGTGGAAAGATATCAAAGTTACCAACAGTGATTAAACTTTTGTGGCACTCTAGAAAACTTTCTCTTTTTTTATTGATTTTCCAGGAAAAAAAGTATAGATTCTTGACTATATTTTGAATACACTTTATTATTTTTCAGCCTAATTGAGCTCAATCATGTTCATAATATCTATACTCTTTTTTTTTTCTTTTCCTAAGATTGTTTGCCTTTTCTCCATCTGAGCTATCAACATCTTATCAAAACACGGACAGGTCTAAAATAATTTTTCTTTACTGAGATTCTGTATCTTTGGTACACCAGTATAAATAAATGATATAAACACCCCATTGCTGGTTTTAAGTGGAATTTTACTTGCCTATAAATGAGAATGGAAGAACACAATGGTGTCTACATGTACCTTCATGTTACTATGGGCTTCTGTATGTAGTTAGAGACCCTGTTATGCTACTGGTGACTTCTGACACATTCTTAGCTAAGCAAACTTTCAAAAAATTTAATGCACATTTCAAAACAGCATGAGATAATTAGTACCATTAATGAGGCTTCTCATTGAATTCCACAACAATATCTTTCACAGCAGGAGAATCAGACTATTTGTGTATCAGGGACACTTACCCTTGACATTTTCTAATTACTTTTTGTAGGTTTTCTTAACTCACCTTAACTACCAGGAGATATTGACATTGGATATGACCATGGTGGTCACTGTATGCCATTAATTATAGGGCAGAGAGGTTGCAAGACTGTCAAACACAAAATGTCTTAGTGCTGACAGAGGATCAGTGTTGATCTTAACAGAATTTATATTCTGGGCTTAAGACGTTAGGACTTATGCCATTATATATAAATAAATTTTATTTAAACTCAGATTTATATCAACAGTCAAGAACAAATACACATCAATACTTTTATTTTAAACAAGTGTTATGCAACCACTTCATGGTCTCTCTTCAAAAATGAAAACCATTAGGATTATAAGCAAACTTAAGTACTTTTTGAGCATTTTCAGAGATCCTACAACATATTATAGAAATGGGATTTTTTTTTCCAGTTATTCGTCCTTGACCTAACTCCGCTTCTTTCAGATTTAATAGGAGTTTTTATCCTTTACTTCAAGCAAAAATCAATTAAGGTAATTTAGTTGGTTTTAGTTGTTTTAGTTGTTTTTTAGTTGTTTTAAAAACTCTAAGTTAGCATAACTGAGCTATCTTAAAATTTAAAAAATCAGTATCCTCATATAACAAAATAAGAAAACAAATTCAATTAAAAAAAATCATATCTACATTTTCATTTAGCTTCTCACTCTTTGAAGGAAAAGTGGATGACATGGGGAGTATTAAGCAGAGGTTTTTGTCTGGTGTCATGTACCTCCCCAACTTTATTTTCTATCTGCAAAGCTATTAAAATTACTACATCTACCTCTTGGCTTTACAGCTGTTGCCTTTTAAATTCCCTTACTGTCACATTATCAACTATATTTGAAATTTCTGCATAGCAACCTTTTTCCACCGGTATTTTTCTCTGATACCAGTGGCCTGCTGTGCACACTGTGAGATTTTAAGAGATAAAATACTATCAATAATAAAATACTGGAAGCAATTATAAAGTATTTAAATACTAATGATAAAATAATTTTTCTTTTTTGGTGCATTTCTCATTTTATCTGAGATTTTTCCTAATTAATTTTCTCTCTAATAATCTAGTGGATTGTTTTTCATTTGTCCGTATTCTGTTCACATGTAAGGAAAAATACATGCAGCAAAAGTTTCAGAAGAGACAGGAGAAAGTTAGATAAGAGGACAGGGAGCACTTATACTATAATTCAATATTTTATCATCAAGCTAAAGTTGTCATTAAGAGTTCTTTTGTACCTTTGTAATACAAAAAAATTAATTATCTTTTTCTGGAGATCAGCTTGCTAAAATGAAGAAATATATTATTTCCAGGAGTTCTCTAGATAATCACCCACCTCAAAAGACCCTGAAGGATACGCTAGGGACACAAAATACACATTACTTGGCTGAGGAACTAGCATTGCTACTCTTCAGTACTCCCTACCAAAACTCTAAACAGCTAATGCATATCAAAGTAGCAAGTTAGAAAATTTCCCACTGCCACATCTGCCCTGTGAACTACAAGTGCTTTCTGTTTTACAACCGCTAATATGAAAATCTTTCACAGATAAAAAATTCCTAAGGAAAAAAAAATAAATAGGCACATCTAGCACATTTTTTGTTGTGTGTCTTTAACAAGTACAAGTTCTTTGGTTGAGTAGTTCAACTGAAAAGAGCTTCCTTGGCTGTTTATCTTTCTATTTTATTCTAAATTATTACAGTTATCAAATTATCTGAAACAGTTTGTCTCTGCAAGGGAAAAAAACCCCAAAGCAGTAGACTTTAATGAAGGGTATGGTAGTAGCCAGTCTTTCTGTCTCCTATAGAATTTGTACCTGGCTTTATTAGAGCATCTGATTTTGTAGCTGATTTAATAAGAGCAATTCTACTGAAGAAGAAGAAAAGATGAAATAACTGCTACCCACTATGGAATTAGTGCAATAAAGGAGAAGGTCACCTCTCAAAGGCTTGTACTATATCCTACCTTTATTATAGAAGCCTTACCACTCTTATCATGCACACTTGAAAAGTGATTTAATTAACTTCTGAATCTCATCTGACACATGTCTGTAACACACACCCTGCCTGTTAAAAACAGTCTTGTGAAAAACATTCCTTCCCAATTCAGAAGGCACCTAACGCAGGCGATTTGCTTTCCAAAAGCATATTTCCCCTCTGTGAGGCACGGGTGCCACATTGACAAATTCCCATTCCACTGAATAAAAGTTTGTTTAATTTCTCAGTTTTTCAGAATACAAACTGCTTCCTGATGAAGTCAAAACTCAGAATGCTCCCTAAAGGGCAGGGAAAGTTTATGTAGGTTTTTGTTGTTGTTGTTGTTGCTTTGTTTCTTTCCCAATAATGCAATCTTGTCTATAACACAGCAAGTGAAAGGATATCAGACAGATGGATTTCAAGGCTGATATTCATCCCATACACTTTTAGTATTTGATTTAGCTTTAACCCTTGTTTTTCAAATTCTGGGAAGAAAAGGTTTATTATTTCTCCATAAACAAGCACTATACTTTTCTTTTCCTGGAATTCTTTTCAAAATATTTACCTAAATATTTCATTAGTATTTTTTCTTGTATCCTTCACTCTGTTTTTTTTTCCTTTTTTCCCTAGTTATGCCAAAAAGAACTGGAGTCTTCTTTTGCAAATCCTAATAGCCTAGGGGCAGTCAAAAGATGCTCTGAGTGTTAAGATCATTCCATTTAGCTTCACATTATTAGACCTTTTTTTTTCTGAAAATATATGAAAGTCAAAATCACAAGCTAAATGCCAAAACCTAGTCCCACTGTCATGAAGGGAAACTTCAGCATAAGTGGCTCCCTGTTGATATCCTTTCTCACACTAACGAGTAGTCTACTGTTAAGTTTCACTGTTATCAAGAGAACTGCTTGACCACAGTCAGTATGAATGAAAGTAAATTGACCTTACCTGTACAAGAGTTAAAACACACACACATACACACACAGAATCAAAGCACCACAAAAGCCACACTTAACCTTTGAAGACATCTAAGTTTAGGCTCAGAAGTTCTCCCTAGAGACCTTCAAACACTCCTTTCTCTTTCCATTTACTGTACTGGGACTTAGCAATTTACCTGTAATTTAAAAGCATAGGTCCAAATGCCTGTATTAGGTTTATCAGGTCTTTCCTACACCTGTAAAAATGTTATCTTAGCTTCTATATATATACAAACTCTTTTAATTCCTGTAATATACCAAGGTAAATAATCATATTAATACATTAAAAATACAATAATACAAGTGGGAAGAATATTTCAGCAGATAATGGCACTGTGCCTGTATCTATACAGAACCTAAAAGCTGAAAGTTCTTTGAGCTCTGTTGTTAATCTCCAGGGTGAAATTTAAAAACAAAACTTGTTTAAGGACAGATCTGCATATAGGCTCACATATATTTTGTGATGTATACATGCATACACACATGTACTTATTCATTCCACAGGTTTTCAATTTGAAAGTATGAAGGAATAGCTTAAAAATGATGCTCTGTCAGGAAGAAAATACTTTCTCAGTCAATATAATGCCAGCAGTATGCACAGGTAAGTGTAGTGTAATAGGTATACCTGTTTGTTAAACACCTCAGTGGGTACAATGTACTTTGTAAAACTGAAGTGAAAAAAAAAAAAAATTGAAGAAACTTATACAAAGTCTTCTGTTCCCTGAAGTGGTGCATGGTCGTATAGGATAGGCAAATTTTAACAGCTTCGACAAGAAGATGGTAATATTAATCATAATTCAAACAGTCGTAGTAACTGACACTGTGAGGAAAAGACAGCAGCTGGTGTAGTCCGGGAAAGACCCTAATTTTGACATTGCGTTCACCTCTACCTGGGCAAAGGGGGCTCAGCAGTATGCCATTTGTCTTCATCTGTCTTCCCAGCACTGCAAGCTGACAGGATAACAGCATGGTTTCTTGGTGGTCTGCAACACAAACTGCCCTTTATCTACCTAATCACTGTTCAGTGTAGCATAAGGAAAGTAATTTTACAGGTGTGTAGCAGAATCTGCATCTTCCTGGCCACTCAGTGTTGGCATTGCTTTACAAGGTAGATCTATTCATAAAGAGATATTACCAGTCAGCCACTGATAGCTTTACAAGGTAGATCTATTCATAAAGTGATATTACCAGTCAGCCACTGATAGCTGCCAGCCTTTGAAGCTACACTCAAGTCAGATGTAAATAACACACAATGAAGGCACAGAACATTAAAGGCAGAAACTCTATAAAACCAGCTGAGCTGATTAGTACTAAATTACTCTTGTTCCATTTGCTAGGGTGGTAATACCTTTTTTTATTTTTTCAAAGTGCCTGACTGCAATTCTTTATTTTTCACAGAGAGCCCATGTTTGATGGGCCTGTAGGGAACACTTAATAGGGACTGACAATGGAAGAAGATAGTGACAAATACATAAGTATTCTTTGAGAGTGCAATGTGTTCATTAAGAAAACTAGCAATTTGTCTGTGGTACAGAATATATACATAACAACATATGTTTCCATATATGCATAGTCTTTACAGACTTAATAGCAGAATAAAGGAATATTTCTTGGTTCCTCACCACTTTAAAGAACAACCTATCTGTAATAAATAGGTACATAGATTGTATTAGCTTAAGAAAAAAATCAACAAACAAAAAATATGATAGACAATATCTAGACTGAATATAAGTATCAAGATTTAAAAAATTCACTTTATTTGGATTTTTTTTTGTGCTTTTTCAAAAACCTCATATTTTTCAGGGAAGACTGTTTTTAGGAAAGAACTAGCAACATGGTCACTCTTGGGACACCCTTAGACAATATCCCAGGCATATTACTGAGCAGCATATACAATGGGGTTGGATTCTAATGAAATGAACAGTAGGAAGTAGAATTAGGAGCAGTGTTAAACCACATTATGACATAAAAAGCCAATGGAATATGCTAATTCCTTACCATTCGGCAATTAGAATCCCTCCTCCTTATGTCTGTCTCCCACAAATACTATCATGATAGATCCCACACTTCTATTCATGATTAAGAATTCATTTTTCCTGCACACTAAATAACTTAACTTATCCTTAGAGTTGAGTTACTTAAGAGTAATTCAAATCCCCTCTAATTTTGACAAATACTTCTTCTAGAAGGATGTTTTCTGAAAAGCCAGATTTAGAAAAATTACGACTAAAAGTATTCTGGGACAGTGCTGAGAAAGGTGAAAAGTTTTGGGGTTTTTTCTGTCTGGAAACCCTGTGAAAGGGGAAGTTCAACATATTCTTTTATCAATAGGTTTTGTAGTTGTTTTGTCTGTTAAAATTTCAGGTTTTAAGATGAGACTGGATGTGGCACTTAGTGCCATGGTCTAGGAACCACGGTGGTAGTGGATCAAGGGTTGGAATTGATGATCTCAGAGGTCTTTTCCAACCCAGCTGATTCTATGATTCTATGATTCTATGATTCTATGATTCTAATATAAATCACATTGTTTAGATTTTCTTCTGCACTAGATTGGGAAAAAAAACCATCACAGAATAATGGTCAACAAAAGAAAGTAAATAAAGACATCTTGCAGTAGTCTTATTCAGATTCAAATAGTGAAAGAAGATGAAGAGTTAGTCTTCCTCATATATAGAGTTAGTCTTCCTCATATATACTTTGTGAATCAAAATTCTTTAATTATAAAGAGAACGGATATTGCCAAACTGAACAGCTATTTCAAATCCAGTCAAATAACACAAAAAAATATTTTATTTCTTTATTCAAACAGATTTGGTCTGTGAAATAATATCAAACACTAATATTACTCTTTGAAAAATATTATTATTGCTAATATCATGTAGAAAAGGAAGGTCTGTTTAAAGTCTTTACTGAGTAATGGCACCAAGACAACTGAGTTTCTCCATTACTATTGATGGAAAGCAAAGTTTCTGCATTGTTACTAATTTTGTTAACTAAAAGCAAGCCTCTTCAGTACATAAAAGAATTCTAGTACCTAGTACAATACTATGTCAACGATAATATTTTAGGTATGGTCTCACCTAACTAATAAACTAAACAAAAATTTGGTTAAAGGTTGGTAGACTGTTAACTCATGTTGTATTTGTTGTCATGTCTTATCACTAGTGGAACGCATTCCCTTTGACACTGCATTAACAATTTAAGGGAAAGTGGTTTTGTAGCCTTCTCCCAGACTCAAGCAGTCTTGTAGTAGCACTCTTGTCACTACATTTTTAGACACATGTAGTGTCACTTATGTCAGCTATGATTTTAAAAAGGAATTAACCACATAAGGAAAAAAAAAAATCAAGAAACATTTACTATTCTTAGTGTCCAACTTGCAGTTGGTCCAGGTATATAGCTGATATTTTAAACAAATTACAAATTTCTGCAATTAACTCAGCTACAGCTTTTACAGTACATACAATAATTTAAAGATTGGAATGAATATGAGTCCATGCATCTTGGGCATAAATAAATAACACCATGTCATATAATTTTCTGCTTTAGCAGTCATGGGAACAAAAGGCAGGGGAGAAAATCTGAGTTTGAAACTAGGGAAAGGAAAAACAAGAGGAATCCCACAGTCATGCACACACATCACAGAAGTTTGCTGCACTGAAAATATTCAATTTCATTAAAAAACAAACGAACAAACAAAAAAGAAAAAACACAACAAACAAACAAACAAACAAAAATCAAACTAGGAAAAAAAACAAAAACAAACAAAAAATCCCCCAAAAGACATAGTTCTATCTTACTCAACTGGGGTTCAGCAAGTTTGAAAACAAGAATCCTCCCGCCTGTGCAGACAGGAATAAATGAATACATAAATCCCTGAAACGCACAGACACATACTGGAAATTAAAGTTATTAGGAAGCTGAGCTGCAGTGTTCTGATGGAAAGAGACACCCTCAGATCTGGGAGTGAACCTCAAACAGTTCATTTAAAAACTGATGGGATGAAACCCTGAAGTATGCTAAAATTTAAACTAAAGCTTTTGGCTATTTGCATATCTTGTTAAATGTTAAATGATTGCATTAGGATTTTACCTGGTCTTAGTTCTTAGACACCCGGCAACTGGAAATGTGCACTGCTGTAGTGCCCATTGTTAATTAAATATCACTGGGATAGATGAATTTTAAGTACCCTCACCCGAATTCAAATTTATGTCCTACTTGTCTTTGCAGAATGGACTTCAGACAATATAAAGATAAATGGTGGCATATTTACTACAGTATCCAGATCCTTGGAAACTAAGAAAAATGTCCGAAGAAACATTTTCTTCCTGAAAAAAGCTTTAATTTGGGCTTCAGGAGAAATGTATTTTACCTTCTAGCCTTCTTGAGTGTCCAGTACATGAGCAAATCCAACAAGAAAGGAGCAAATATGGCACAGCCGAAGGCTTAGTTACATTTAAAAATTATTAAGAAAACTGACAAGGAACATGTGATTTAAAATTATCTAGTCTGTGGCGCTCATTTGCAGACTAATTCTGTTAGAGTATTTCACCAGTGCCACCAATGATTAAATAAAAATAACAGATATCATTAGATAGAATTAAAGGTTTAAAACATCTATTAGGGTTTTTTTTAAGTGTTAATATTTATATTATGATTTTGTTAGATAATTTTATTTAACTTATTAAATATATTAAGTAAAAATAAAGTAAAGATAACATAATGTTATATGATGAAGGATAGAAAAGTTTGTAGTGTATTTTCTACATGACTTGTATAAGGAAAGATGGTATTTTCATGGCTTTTTTGTCCCATTTTTTATTAACATGCTATTACTGAGATGACTAAAAAAAATAAAATATATCTCTTTGTAATGGCAAAATAATATTTTTTTCAAATAGGTACAAAATCAAAGATATGAGCTACTTTTGATTTATACACTTAACCACTAGGCAATTGATCTTGGTCTATAGCTATTTGAAAAGTGCTTAAACATGAATTTCATTGTTATAATGAAAACATCACGAAGAAATAGCTTCCCTCTTTTATCAGGGTATCAGCATTGTAACTCGAAGGCTTGCCTATGATTTCCTGTGACTTTCATTTTCTCATCTGTGGGTTTCTTACCCTTTTTCAAAAAGAACAGATAGTCCTGTAAGCTTAAGCAAGATATGAGAACAGTGAAAAGGAAAAACAACTTCTCTAAATATTCCATGATTACTACAATTTGCATATATATTGAACACCCCCACACAGCCACTTCACTGATACTAGACATAGCTTTTCCCATATTGTATAGCACATGACACTTTTCCAAGTCAAATATGTACATACACAAACATATATACTATAACAATAATTATAAGGAACCACTATATTTAGATGGGAAATAGGTCAGTTCATGATGTTCATTTTCTCATATTGGAGCCCAAGAAAGAAAGATTTCTGTTCCTTCACTCTCCCTCTTTTGTTTCTGAAACTTTACAGAGCAGATTTCTGAAAATAATATCTTAAACTTTTCCACTGTTCTTTCCTGAATTTTCCATCCTACTTTCATTTTCCAGGGTGCAAGACTACTCACAGATGATCACAGCATATTCTGAGTTGGAAGGGACCCACAAGGATAATTGAGTCTGACTCTTAAGTGAATGGCACATTGAAACCAAAACCTTGGCATCACTTCAAATTCCTTCATCTGAAGAAAAACTTGTAAAAATTGTCTCAGAAACATGGACACTTCACACAGAATAAAAAAAATAATAATAAAAAAGCATTTCTTACAAAAAGATCTTCAATGATGTGAACTCTAAAATAAATGTAATTTGCTTTTTTAACATAGGTTTTGGCCCTAACCCTCCTAGGTTAGCCTTATTCACTGTAGACAAAAGCCAAAGAAGGGCTAGCTTTTGAGCAATAACCCAGAAACTAGACAAATTGAAAAGATAACAGTTCACCTTATTAGTATTGTTAAAATCGGAAAGGTGTGAAAAAGGTGAGAGAATATTGCTGTTGATTTTCTTATCTCAGAATTGCATGCTAATATTATATTCCTTTGTTTGTAACAATACACATTTATGTGTTACATGACAACAGAAAAATGTATTTTAATGCCAAAAAGGAGATATTTAGTAATTTTACTATGAATCAACATATTTTTATCATGATACGTTATCTGATAAATCTAAGGTGAATTATGTTCCCTAAGTATACTTTCATTTTAAAGATTCTGAAAGGAACCTAAATGACTATAAAAATAAAGCAGTTTACATAGCAGCCATCTAAAATTGGGTTTCATAAAATCAAACCTTATGATCTTGGAAGAATTACACTTGAAACTGTTTGAGACCTAAGCAGAAACATATCCTAAACACAGCAGCAATTATAATATCATACCTTGCAGTTAACTCAGCACTGTATGTACCAGCTCCATAAAGTGAGTGACTGTTATTGGAGAAACTGGATAAATAAGCAATGCCTTTGGACACTTTTTGCTGATTCAACAGGTCAGTGCTTTCATTCTGCTATATGAAGGGAAAAATGTCTTCATATGGAATTCTGTAACTTAGGTTTTTATGTTTCATAAAAATCAGTATGTTCCATAGAACAGCTCCCAGAACGATTATATTTAAGTCTATGTTCTACAGAATGTTGTAGTTGAAGTGAAAAAATATTATTTTAGAAATTTCTTGTAATGTTACATGAACTGTGTTCATAACTGTGCTCATAACACAGTTCATAATTAAACCTCAGTATTTTAAAATGGTGAAGCAGGTCAAAGACATTCAGTATCTTCCTCACATCCGTTGTTAGAGATGTATGCTGCTACAGCACTTTCAGGATCCTGAAGCAAGTGGCAACATCTGGGTCAAGGAAAGCTTATCCTCAGTGCAGATTAGGGATTACTTAAATGAAATGAATATGCAGAAGACCAGGATGGACACACCCAAAAGTGCTGAGGGAACTGGCTGACATCATTGCAAGGACTCTCTTGATCATCTATGAAAGCTCATGGGACATCTGTGAGTACTAGAAGAAAATGCCACCTCTGTTTTCAGGAAGGGCAAGAAGGAGGATCCAGAGAACTACAGGTTGATCAGTCTTACCTTGTGAAACTGATGAAACAATCAATCTAGAAACAGTTTCTAAATATATGGAGAGCAAGAAGGTGATTGGGAGTAGTCAAAGTGGATCTCTGGAGGGGAAATTTTGCTTGACTGACCCGATAGTCTTCCACAATAAGACTGGCTCATTAGATGAGAGGAGAGCAGTGAATAGTCTGCTTTAGCAAGACTTTTGACACTGTCTCCCATAATTTCACCAAAGACCAGTTGATGAACTGTGGGCTAGATAAATGGACAGTAAAGTGATATTAAAATTTACTGAATTGCTGGACTGAAAGGTGGTAGGGAGTCCAGCTGCAGGGCAGCCACAAATAATGTACCCCAGGGGCTGATGTTGGAACCAAAAGCATTTAACATACTCTTTGATTATCTGGACAAAGGGGTAGAATCCACTCTCAGCAAGTTTGCAGAGAATGCGAAACTGGTGTGAGCGTCTGATACACTAGATGATTGAAGAAATGGGCTGACAGGAACATCATGAAGTTTAACAAGAGTAAATGCAATGTTCTTCACATAGAGAGAAATAATACCATCCATGAGTATACATTTGAGGCCAGTTGGCTGGAAGGCACTTGGGCAAAGAAGGACCTGACGATCCTGCTAGCCAAAGCTGGCCATGAACTAGCACAGCAAGGAAGGCCAGCAGTATCCTGAACTGCACCAGGAAAAACTTCACCAGAAGGTCAAGGACCAGTCCTGATGAGACACAGCTGGTGTGCTGCATCCAGACCTGGACTCCCTGCTACGAAAGATAAATATGCTTACTGGAGCAAGTCCAGTGCAGGACTGTGAAGACAATGAAGTTGTTGGAACAGCTGTAGCATGAGCTGAGGATGGGAAATCTGGGACTGTTGAGACTGGAAAGGGCTCATGAGGACCTTATCAATATGTATAAATAACCTTTCTATTTATTTTATTTTATTCTATTAGATATCTTATAGTCTTTGTTGTTTTATGAAAAAAATATGAGTCCTCTAAAATGGAACAGTCCTGCTTCCTTTTGATTAATTAGTGAATTATAATACATTTATTTTCTTTTTTATATTAATATATAGGATTTAAGGCAGAAATTCTTATGCCTAAAAAACCAAATTTTATGTGTGAAAATAATTGAGAAATTAAAAATTTAAGTTTCCTTTCCTTAATGCATTTTACAGATAAAATTCAATTGCTCATGTATTTAGGATAGAAGAAAATGTTTCTTTTTAATTCCTTCTTCATATTTGAATTAATCTGAAGGCAATGAACCAAGTCCTACTCTCAGGTACACAGTTGTAAATTATATTTCTAGTTTGTGTATACATAATTTAATAATTTATAAAATTAAATTTATAAATAATAAATTTCCATGTATGTGTAAGTAAAAATAGAACTTAGTCAAGTGTCAGAAATCAAGTAAGATGCAAATACCCTCTAATTTTACAAGTAAGCTATAGACAGTAGTAGAAAAGAAAGATTTCCAGAAGATAGTAACTTTGGTCAACTTCAAGAACTTGGGGGCAATTTCTCTGGAATCCATAATTGTTATGGGAGTAAATGGGTAAAGTATAAATTGTTTTGTTTCAACCAATAATAAGAGGTTAAAAAGATTTTATGTAGTGATTTTATTGTCTTTATTCTTATAATTAGAAAATGCTGTACAAATAACATTTGTGTTAATTCTAGTATTTCTCAATTTAATCTGAAACAGGAAATAAAAAAATTATCACTGTCTAATTCAAAATCATCTTATTTTATTGCATTGTTGTGTTTACCTTCATCCTTCTGTCCACTTTAATCTTTTGTCTTTACTGACCATTCCCGCTGAAACTGTGGATATATTCACACTGTCAGTGACATTCAGTATTTATTCCTCCACAGTCCCCTGACTGACAGTCAGTTATGAAGAGATTTGTGCATTATATTGTACTCAGTTAAACCCAAACACAGTTATAGTGAAACCTGAGTTATTGCTGAATTCTTTATCCCTTTCTATTTAATTATTGGCTAATTAATGATAGATATTATGACTTAGATTCAGATATTTACAAACTTTATTGGAGTGAATCTAAAGAGGGATTTCCTTTTGGGGTTTTTTTGCTTTTCTTCTGTTCTTCAATGTTAATGGTAATTGTCTTGCTTCCACTTGGCACAATTTAATATTGCTGTGATTCAGCCTCACACTGACTAAATTTCTAAAGAAGACAGCTTCAACGTTGTCTGTGGACAGAAACACTAGACTGGGTTAACTGATGAAAATATAATAAAATTATTTATCTTTCCTGTTGAGTTTCAGCCTTGCTCTCTCCAAAATACATTGACATCCACAGTGTGCTGTTTTACGAGAGAGGCACACTACAAAACCATACCATTTGCAGATTTGTGAAAAATAAAATCAACAGCAATTGATTTCTTATTTTTAGGAGGATAGATGTATTTTAACTCCTCTAAAATATTTACTGATCTATTTTACACTCTTTCTTCAGCCACTACTACTACCACTTCATGCACGGATTTGCCTGTGGATAATTTTCTAAAACCAAGTTTCCACTGAGCCAAACTTTGGTGAAATGCTCTGGGTAGATTGCAGGGAGGGTCTTTCATGTCTTCCTAAGTAAATATGCAGTCTCCAACTCAGAGAAAGTCAACTCCACTGCCATTGGGCCTATGGAAATAGAATGCCAAGAAACAGGGTACATACAGCTTCACACCAAAATGGCTTCTGTTTAGTTTTCAGAAGAAGCAAGATGTCTGCAAAGGTGTTTTTCACATCACTATCTTTTCTAAAGTTTCCCTTGATATTCTATGGTTGTGCAATTCACCTATTTGGGTCTACTGAATAAATAGCATACTCAAACCTGATTCTTGTGGTTATAACAGAGCTTCCATCTTTCATACAATAGTTAGAAAAAAAAGAAAGAAAAAAAAAAGAGACTAAAAGAGCTTTGGATTCACAATTATTTAGTATGAATACATTTTCATGGATTAGTTACCAGAAGTGTCACTGATACTCTTTGGGAAACATTCTATTGACGGGCAGCGAAACAGTGACATTGCCACAGCAGGGAAGGGAAAGTCGTGAGATTGTTCTCAGTCTGGTTTGCTTGATTAAGCAGTAGCCAGTGACATGGTTCATCTGTATTTACTTGACTATTTTTTTTTACTGCTATGATTGATTGGTGGTGGCTAGAGTATGAGCAAAGGACCAAAGACATCAGCATTTGTTATGATTTGGGAAAAGAAAACCAAGAGAAAACATGGGCAAAATAAAAACGACAAGTCACTTGTAGACAGTAATCTGCATTCAAAGTAGACAATAGGGCAGACACTTCTCACGCCTTGGATACTCTCACCCCAGTGGGCATGCTATGAAAACAGACACATGAAGGGCAAAAGATCCACGTTAAAATGCAGGACCTTTTCTCTTCAGACAGAAATATGGTTATGAGAAAAAGCAAAAACCTAGGCAGAGTACACTGAGATAAGCGTGGCTTGTGATACCATGAAATTGAATCAGTTTCAGATGTGCTAGATTGCCCCAGAATAGAAAATTATGAGAGACTCTCTATCAATCTGAAATACCTCCTGAATCTTGAGTTGGTCGAAGAGGCTCAGCCTCTCCCCTGTCAACTTGTCTGGGTACAAATTTTACCATCACCTTCTTTTCCTGGGTCTTTGAGATTAAATCTCTTAGAATAAGTCTCTGAGTCACAGGCCTCCCCTATTTCATCAGCATCAATACCCTAACAGGCCTCGCCTTTAGAGACTTAACCCCAGCAGAACAGGTCAGGATTACTGATTCTCCTTTTCCTCCTTAAAGGTTTTAAAATCACCTGCAGTCTTCAGCACTTAAAGTTTGTCAAGGGCATTCTTCTGCTCACAGTTTTCATAGTTTTTTCAAAAGAGCCTTGACTCTACATTTCTTTCCTTCATTGTATTTCTCTTAAATCTTCTCTGTTTAAGTATTTTAGTCAGGCTAAAATACTTAAATCTAGGCTATAAACTAAGATATGCATTCATGAAGCAAATATTATAAGCTGTGATATAAAAATATACAATCACTGTAGCCATATGTATGGACGTATTAGATAACAGCAAGTCAAAAGCAACAGTTGATAACATGTAAATTGTTCATAACTTCCATGCTGTGTAGTTGTTGAAAGAGATGCAATAATCAAATCATCTAGTTTGTGAAAGTTTAATTTTTCCATATAAAATCAAGTAAAGAAGAAAAAGAAGAGGATTAAAAATGTAAGAATAAAAATTCACATAAAGGGTCATTTTCAAATATGTATTATGACCGAGGTCTGTATAGACCTTCTTCATCCACAAAGTGGATGTCATAACACTAAAATAAAAAACCTCTCATAGATCAGCAGTTAAACTGGAAAACTGTTATACCTAGAATAGCAAAAATTTCTGTTAATTCCCTGAGCTTGACCTCAGTTAAAGGTTTCTCTAGAAAATGTTTCCTCTTCCTCTTACTTCTTAAAATAAGTTTAACTAGTATAACTAAACGCAAATAGCAGAGCAAGTTAAATAAAAAGAGCACATTCTTCTAGCAGTTTAACAGCTGCTTCCACCACGTTATTGAACTGAAATAAAATATTTGTTTTAAGTAAGTATTACGTAGCATGCCCTCAATTTCACAAGTCTACTGTGTAAATTTACTCAAAAGAGTATTATATTTAGAAAGGAGGAAAACAGGAACTGCAACAGAAATATCCATACTAAATGCACATAATAAAAGAAAATAAGATATATGTTTGTGTTTCCATAAATTTATGGCATTTAAGGACAGAGAACTATGATATTGTGTCAGTTTCACAGGCTATTCCCTTTGATCTCACTAAATCTCTTATGAGACAAATAACTGGTCTTTGACTGAAGCATAGCTTGTGTTTACCAAGAACAACTCTTGCAGAAAAGAATTTCATCTTGATTTAAGCTATTAAGAGGTAGAAAATCAACTGCTTTGTTCAGCAGCCTTTCCAAGGGGGCAATATCTGTTGTTGTAGAGTGAATATCTTATTTTTTATAACACTCAAAAGTGAATCCTAATTATAATATTAACTCACACCTCAATATCAAAGTTACCCACCTCCAAGGTACGACCACCCCCACTGTGTGCACTCCATTTTTTTTGACTCTATCTTTAAAAGCAAAGCAGGAGAATTTTACATTAATCAACAACAAAGGTATTTATGACTAAGGTCACTCAGGTGCCACTTAAACATAAAAAAATAGTATCAAAGTAAGTCAAGAATGAGGGAAAAGTTAGGGAAGACTCCATCATAACTTCTGTGATCAGTCAACGGGCTGACCTTGTCCATTCTCCCCCATAGTGATGTGTATTGGATAAGAACTACACTCCAAGTGTGCTGAATACTTTCACTGCTCTGAATATTTTTTTGCAGTCAGATGCTATCATCAGCACTCTTTGAACCTTAACCTGTCA
>JAWWES010000001.1:78906942-78948481 GCA_035583135.1 Lophotriccus pileatus | reverse complement strand
AGAGGACTTGATATGGGATGGGTAACAGGGTTTGCTATGTGAGGCTGTGTCAAAGGGTAAGGGATTTCTACTACATTTACTATACAATTACTTCTAAAAGCTACAAAAATTAAAAAAATTAAAATTAAAACCCCACGGCAACATTTGAATGCAGTAAGTTTCATACAAGCAATAATTTAAGAAAGTAATCTCTTCCTCATCTTCATCCAAGTTTGAAATTTAGCTTTCTACTTACCTCGGAAAGACTCCTGAATCGTAGGAAGGTCATACAAGATAAAGACTAAAGGAAAAAAAAAAGGAAGAATATAAAATATTAATATTTTTACCATTAAAAATACAGATAAAATATTGTTGACATAGTCATCATGAAGTTAGCATGTTAGGTTCAGAGATGCAAAAAAAAAAATCTTGAAAGAAAGACTCAATATTCTTTTCTTATATTAATTTTTTTGTATCTCCAATATGCAAAATATCTTCACATCAGACTGTAGCCATATATAAACAAGGACTTTTTCAACACCTAGGCATGCTCAACACCCCTTGAGTCATCATTTCTTAGCAAATACTTTTCCCTCTACTAATTTTCTTTTCTCATTAAATTTTGTTAGTATGAATAGAAATGGATCTGGTCAGACATAAGCAATAAATATCCAAAAGAGGTTGTTGGTCCAAAGAATTTTTATCACATTTCTGATGTGGCAGTGTGATTTTTGGTTGATTTGAAACACAAGTGGCTTTCAGCTAATATGGGAACATTGCAGAATAATAGGTACTAGTAATCATCAGCAATTGAATCCAAGCTCTATCAAAGAAAGAAGAAAGACTCCTAATAATTTCACGAGTTCTTTGATTGGGTCTGCACCAAAGCTATTGCAAGATCAAGGTGGGAAATGCAGCTCAATTTTACGTTTTAAATGAGGTGTATGGTATGTTTTGAACTGAGAAAATTGCCTAGATTCCTGATTTTGAAAAGATGCAAGCACATTCATAGGAATACATATGTGGAAAATATTTTAAGGGCACACAAGCATTTAAGGACCTCTCTACACCACTGAGAATTTGAGATAATAAAAAAAAAATATTAGCTGCCTTTTATTAATGTTTTTTTCTGTTTAAGATGACCACATTAGATCTCATAATATATGATTCTGTAACAACAACAACAAAAAAAAAAAAAAAAAAAAAAACACCAAAACAAAAAAATAAAACCAAAACCAAAACCCCCCCAAAATACCTGATCTTTAAGATGCCTTCCAACCCAAGCCATTCTGTGATTCTATGACAAGATTTCCACAAGATGACATAAGATTCAATTTCAGCCTTGGGTCCAGTGCCATATAGTAGATGCAAATCTATTCAGTTTCTATGCACAGACATTCTTCCAACAAGAGCTGGTTGCAGAAAATCAGTGGCATCAAGAGCAGAGAAAACAAGTAGCTCCTGATTATAATAAAATACTTCATCCTGGAAGGAAAAAATGTATTTGAAAAACTGTCAGTTCTGTCATTAGTGTAATTTATAACAGCTGACATAAAGATACTCTGCATTGGACCTTGTTCAAACAATTTAAAATCACTTCTCCTGCCTTAACCAAATAAACCCTTGACATAATAAAGTCAAAGGCCTCGTACTGCTCTTGTTCATTACAGCAGATCTTTATAACCCAGTGTAGATGAGGTTGCATAGCTTGTAGAAATAACTTTCTGTCAGTGTGGGAATTTTAAAAATAACAATGAATTCGTAACATATGCTATTTCTCTTCATGGCAGGTAAGTGCTAGGAAAACCAAAATCAAAACCAAACAACTGTAAAACTTCATAAATTACAGCCAAATTACTGTTTTCTGAAGTTTGCAGGTTAACACATATGCATCCAATAACATAAAAACAAAATGGTAAAGGATGACTGGAGGCTGTAATTTTTATCATGCAATCATGTTTTTCATGTTGCCAGGACAATCTTTAAAACAAACATTTCCTACTCATTATTTCAATACAAGGTTTCTCTTTTCAGAGATTCATATCAGCTTCATTCCAGTATGAATTTATTCACTTTGTACCCTTTATCATTCTTTTAGGAGAATTCTTAATTTTCCCATCACATTAATCTATTACGTATATTTTTAATAGATATTTTATTAGGTTTAGTTTCTCCAAAGAAGCAAAAATTTTCTGTTGCCTATGTTATTCATATATCTCTTTACCACCCCTTTTCAATCTCTCATCATTATGAAAGAAGTTCCGGCAAAATCTTGCACAAAAACATCTCTCTTACAGAGGCCTCATTTGAAATTTCCTTGAGCTGTGGTTGCTTTCTCCTTCATCATAACACAGAGTCACTCTGTTACTGCATAATATAGCTAGGGGTTTCTCCTCTTCTGTCACCTCCAGTGGTTCTCAGCTTACAGAGAAAAATTGTATTAATCCATAAATAATCTTGAACTTCACACCAATAAACTTTTTCCTGTTTATATATATTACTAGTAGACTGCACACTTCAGGTTGATTCAAAAGGCCCCGCCATTTCTTCTATTTGCAAATTATCCACAAATATGTAAAGCAAAAACCTCTCTATCAGTTACTTATAATGTGACAGTTTTTGACTCTGCAGTCATAATCCAGGTTTTGTTGTAAAAGGCACTATATAAATAAATAAAAATAAATAGATAAATAGTTATAAAAAGGCACAGGTACCTTCCTTGAGGTATAATGTTCAAGTAGTTGTTGCTATGAATACATATGATAGTACATAGCAAGATCGCTTGCAACTAATTATTACAAGTGTTGCTGTGAACACTCACTGTACAGAATTTGCTGTGATTTGTGTTGTGTGCTGTGATTATCCAAAATTTCATAGTATTTTCAGCTCCTAAATAAGACAATTTTCACTCCCAAAGCAAAATTTAAGGTGGGCAAAAAGATTTAATTCTTCAAAATGACATAAAGCTAATACCTTACTCAGTATCTGCTTAGTATATTAGTACTTGTGATACTAATTGTAGATGGAAGAAAGGACTGGAAAACATCTAAGAAGCAATACAGTGTGAGTTCACAAATTTAGGGAAATAATGGTTGTTTAGAGAAAAATTTATCTCCAAAGAAAATTGTCCTTTTCTATAAGACTATTACTGGAAAGAAAATGTGATATTAGGTGATACGTTACTGGCTGGAAAAAAAAAAAAAAAAAAAGAAGAAGACATTAAAGTCTGTGTTTTTTATCAAAACAATAGCAAATCAGATTCCTTGAAGTTTTAAGAAGCCTACTGTGATATTGTTTCACTTAAAATCCACAGTCCTTTATTGAGGAAGAAAATTTCTTCATGAAAAGAAACTTGGCTGATGGAAAAGCTAACAAAGAAGTTACAGTGAGTGAACTCTAATATGTGTGTAATATGTAATGTTTTGAGGAAGGATGGTGGGCTAATAGGCTGTGGAGCAGCATATCCCAGTTACTCCAGATTCTTCAATAAAAGTACAAAATATTCTTATTTGATTCCCTTCTGGCAGTCAAAATGAGCAGAAACATATACTTACATAAAATATTAACTTTCAGCTCCATTCCAGGAGTGTGAAATTAAAGACAGAAATGTAGTGAGAGAAACCTGCACACCCCCTTAATTGTGAGGAGTCAGCATGATTCAATATTATTTTTTGAAAGAGGATTTTGAAACAAATGGGTCCAGTGTTGAATAAAAACATCCAACAAAGCAATAAAGTGCTAGACACAAAGATGTTAAGTGCTGTTCATTTAGATTCTTGAATTTGACTTTTCAGAGCAAGCAGCCTACTCTCAAAACCAGATTGTTAGATCCATTGTACTAGCATGGAACTTCTTTGGGTTTCCCCTTTACACTGAAATTGGGCAGAAATGTGCTGAGCTTTGTTTGACATGCCTCTGGACCTCTGCAAAAGTAGGATTCATTTCTACGACTCATACCAGAAAACTACAGTAGATTTATTAAGTAGGAAATAGAAATCCATTGAAGTGCTCTCTGAGAGAGCAAGAGCAATGAGCCATTGCAGTATCTAATTCACATAATACTGAGAGTAACTGCATAGGAAGAGTGAACATAAGTTGATGGTAAGTTATATGAGCTCATGCTTGTCAAGAAACCCATTAAGGGAGCTAAACTTGAGACACAATTGGATTACTGAAATTTCTTGTGTAATATCAGAGTTAATAAAATAATGATAAATGCATTACACAATCAAAAGCAAATTGAATTCTGACAATTTTCTGTGCTCTTTCTATTTGTACTATCTTCTAGAAATAGAAAAAAATGTATTTACTTTCAAAGTATTCTTGAGGACAGAATGTCCAAAACAATTTTGATATAGCAGGAATTTTAGATCCTGAACCTTGAAACATGGTGACCTTAAAAAAACCCAGTGCAGTAGGGTTTAATTAAATAAAATTAATTTAAGGTTAAAGGAAATATATTCCTGAGATGTTCACATATATTTTAAAATGAATACAATAGATTTCCATTGTTTGATATAGATATAGCCAGCAAAAAATAGTATAAAAAGCAGACCTATATAAGAACTGTTCCACCATCTAGTGAGGAAACCAAGATTTCTTCTTTCCAGCTACAACTCCTCTAGATCCATATAAACATATGTTTTATTTGGCAGGGCAGTATTAATTTAAGTCTTCAAAAATATTTTTAGATCTAATTGTACACTGTACCAGCATGCATAGAGAGAGTCAATGTAAATGTATTGATTCTTTCCTGCAAACAAACATACCCTTTAACACAAGTACCCTGAATATAAAATGAGCTTTATTAGCTGTTGTGCTGAACTTCTCAACACTTCTTTGCAAAAACGACCATACGAATCTTTTCCATGGACAAGGTATTTTCATTGTGGGAGATGGATTCTCAGCATTCCTCCTCAAATCAGTCCCAGTATCTGATACATGAGATCACAAGAAAGAGATGGACACAGGGCCAGTGTGTGAAGTACACTCATAGTAGCAGCAACAATAGAAAACCAAAATACAGTGAGTAGATTAAACACACCAATATTTAGGACTGGGAGTTCACTTAGCAGTGAATTCTATGCTTTACAGCATGCAGAAGGAAAGCTCAGGTTTAGAAAATTACAGTTTAATACTTCTACCCATACAGTTAGTTCTTGACCTAAGAAAACCTGAATTTAGCACATTCTTATGTTGGTTTTAACTTTGTTCATTATGCAGAAATCACACCATGTTCTTCTCAGAGCCTGGTAAATAGTTGGATGGCTACACAGATGGCTTTTGAAAAGGATAAGATCTAATTGACTGGTAAGAGCAAAGATGAAAAAGAGATAAAGGTTTTGTTGGTTTTGTGTTTTTTTTTTTTTTTTCCTTTCTAAGATAAGGCTGAAGCAATACTATGACTAGACTATGAGTTTAAGCAAGAATATGAACTTAGGCTAAAAATATCAGGAAAGAGGTCTGATTTTCTAAACCTAGAACAGAGCATGCTTAAATGCTTTATAGTTTTGTTAAGCTGAGCTTTCCTCTTCTCAGGTGAGTATGCTAACCCCTCCAACTATTAACTTGTTGAATAAGGACAGTACAATATTCTCCATAAATAGTCTGGAGGAGTGCTCAAAGAAAACCAGACTGAAAACCAAATCTGAACTTCCACTGAGCACAAGCAGCTGAATTCGGCATTGCAAATATAGCTATCTGTATAAACATATCTCCAGTTATTAAAAATTTTAAATAAAAAACATTGTGGGTGGTACATTGTCTGACAAGATCAGTAAGCTGGTGAAACTAACATCCAAATGAAAAAAATATGATATCTAATTTTATATCTAATTTGAAATTATAAGATTATATAGGGAGAAGATATTTAAAATTACATAAGGCATCCAGAAAAAAAATTGTGTCCTCTTTAAAAACCATGTTGAACATATTACAGTCTCAAAGTAATATGCCTAGCTGAAAGTTCATGAAAGCTACACTGACCTTAGGTTATCCATCTCAGTGCAAAGAATGCAAGTAAGTGCTTCATACACTTCCTCCTTTTTGTGTTATCTTTACTCCTTTGCATCAAAATATGCATAAAGTAACTTCAAAAGAATTTCATTGTAAAGCCTTGCAACTATTAATAGCAGGTCCTAGCTTTAACAAGTCACCAGCAGTGAGAGATTGCCTGTTCTGAGAAGTAACATAGTGGCCTGAAAGTTTCAGTCCTGAAAACATCTTTGCTGTAACACCTCAACCTACATAAACTATTTTTAATACACCTGGTTTGTTGATGCATTCTGCCATCCCACTCATTTTTTATGTGATTGCTGCTTTGAAGATGTTAAGGAAATAGGCTTGATTTTGACAACTATTTCCTGGGACTTGGGGAGTGTGATTCTTAATCTATTGCCAAAGACATTCTCCTTATTTGAATAAATCATAATCTGAAGTTACTTTTCTCTTATCATTTTTCTTTTGACTTATAAATTCTCTTTTTCATTTCCTCTGAGCTCTTTTACTAATTGACAGGTGGTCCTGATGTGGTTCACTACAGCAACCTCTCTGAAGTTACTGTCTGACTCTCCAGATGTTTAATTTCATCGTTTTGATATGCTTCAGTGACTTTCTAGGCTACTTCTACCTAGCACTGGTACACTTATCTCCCTCTTCTGTTCTTTTATCCCTTTAGAAAAAGTGGTTTGGTGGTGGTGGTTGTTGTTGTTGTCTCACAATTAAATTAATTCCCCTGGCATTAACTTCACAATTTTGAAGAATTCATCACAAAGTTAGTCATGGAAAGCCCTCAAATTTCATACCATTTCCATCTGCAACATAAATATCTTTGTGTCATCACATACAATTATGAAGCTTGATAGTACACCATCCTGAAAAGTCAGCATTACATTGTGATCCCCACTGAGATTCAGGTTCTTTGGTTTATAGACATGCAGAAAAAATGCCTGGGGTTTATGAATGCTATAATTGTCTCAACATTTTTGTTTGAAAATGCATTTATTAACCCTGGGCACTGTGAATCTTCCTTTAGTTTGATATGTATGACACCTATAATGACAAAATGTTCAGATCTGTACCATTTTGTCAAAGGAGCATTTTACAGGCTCTGGATAAAGAATGTAATAATTGCTCTGCAACACCTGAAGACTCCTGTAAATTGCCTTGTGCTGTTAGCTGTCCTGTATTACATTTTTCATGCCATAGATCTGTGAATAAATCACAGCTTTTAAGATGACACTCACTTACTTAATATATTGCTGTGTATTTGATAGTCTTGAGTTAAATTGATTTACTTCTACTTCTGTAATATGTTAACTGTCTTGCCTAGGCAAATATCTACATTCAGCTAAAACTTAAACCTACAAATTTATACGAAGTAATCTCTTTTATTTACCAATTTTGTTTGATAAAAATTTTTCATACTTGTTCTACAACTTCATCCAGGTCTTAAAACTTAATTTCATATGTAGAAATAATTCATGAAATTCCACATTTTTTTGGATCTGTGGGAAGGATACATATCCCAAAAGTTTCAAGAGACCCCTTTCTTACAGTATTTCCAAAACAAAAATATCTGCCTATGGTAAATTTCCTGACAAAATTTACCATGCTTATCTTTGAATTGTTCAGATAAACTTTGTGTTAACTTAGATGCCAGCATTCTGGAATATCTACTTAGAGAAAAGCATCCATTTAAAATAACGAACTGTCTTATTTGCTAAGACAAAAGAGCTTTCATCAGTCAAAAATTGTTTGGGGTTTTGTTTTTTGTTTTTTTGTTTTTTTGTTTTTTTTTCTTTGGTTTGCTGCTAGGTATACTCCACTTACTCTAATAGGATAGGGCAGGATTATACACTTTATTTAGAACTAGATAGTGTTTTTTAAGGTATATACTATGCCAGGATCACAGCAGTCTGTGGTTGCCTTTTCTAGTTTCCTCATGGTTTTGGAGTTCATACTCATGTAACTGTGTTTTTATCACTGTCATATGTCAAATGCTATGGAATCATAGAATGGTTTGGGTTAGAAGTGACCTTAAAAATCATCTACTTCCAACTGCCCTGCCATGTGCAGGGACATCTTCCACTAGACCATGTTGCTCAGAGTTCCATCCAACCTGGTCTTGAACATTTCCAAGGATGGGACATCCACAGTTCTATGGGCAACTTGTTCCAGTGTTCCACCACTCTCTGAGTAAAGAATTTTCCCCTAAGATTGCATCCAAATCTACCTCCTTTTAACTGAAAACCATTACCCTTTGTCTTATCACTACATGCCCTTATAATATGCCACTCTTCTTCTTTTTTATAAGCCGCTTTAGGTACTGCAAGGCTGCTGTAAGGTTTCCCTGGAGCTTTCTTTCCTCCAGGATGAGCAACCTCAACTCCTTTAGTTTGTCTTCATCAGAGAGCTACTCCAGTCCTCTGGTCATGTTATTGTCCGTCCTCTGGACCTGCTCCATCAGGTCCATGTCTTTCTTTTTCTGAGAACCCCAGAGCTGGATGCCATACCCTGAATGGGATCTCATGAGAGCAGAGAAGAGGGGGGAAATCAACACCCTTGACCTGTTGGTCATGTCAAGAATTTAACCATCTTTTCCAGTATAGCTTGCAATATTTCCATTGCAATGCACTGGTTCAGGTTAATAGTAACTATGGGCAAACGAAAAAACTCATTTGCAATAAAGAAAATTAAAGCTTGAATAAAATTATTCACATTGAAACACAGAGCGAATATTTGACATTACAGAAAATCTTAGCACTTATTTTTTAAATATGGCTTATGGCTGGCTTTTTTATCTTGCTACCAGACGACACACAATTTTGAAGGAAAAAAAATCTTTTAGAAGTCGTGTTTCCCTGCCTTGAAAGTGTGAAGTTTCACAAAGCAAATGAAGCTTAGCAAAAATAGATATGTGCCTCAAGCATGGGATCAAGAGTAGATACTTGGGAGTGCCTGTAGTAAAGAATTTAGGCATTTATTACAGGGTCCAAAATTGCAGAGTTTGTATATCTAACCAAAATGAGAAGCAGTTCATGACTGAAATTAAAGCCAATACTTAATGGTAAAATTATTTAAGAGTGAGATAATTTTCAGATCAAAACGGCAAAATGTGAAAATTTTTTTTCTATTTAATCAGTCAAAAATAGTCCTTCATCAGGAGAGTAGTGACGAGGAATCAAAGTGTGAAGTCACACAGCAGTGTGAACCTTATCACATACTAGTTGTGAAAAGTAACATTTGGTTTCTTAAGGAAAAAATAAATTTAAACAAAACAAGAGAAATAGCAGTCATCACATATCTGTTCTGATTTTATTCCTGAACTGTAAATCCCCAAATGTCCTCAGTGAATTTGGGTGTTATACTGAAATGTTAACATATCACTTCAACATACCCCCATGAGATGAAAGCTGGAACAGACATTAAAAAATCCCGAGAATCTTTGAAGTCAGGGAAGAAAATTTTGACATTTCCAGTATAAATGTAAAGTATCTGTTATGATACTCAGTCCTGATATGCAATTGTTAAAAACAATGAGGTTCCATGCCTAAAATAGTGTCCATGCAAAGCACACTGACCTAACAAAAGTGAAATGGAGCATGTACAGGAAGATTTACACAGCTAACAAAAGTTACATAACTGTCATAACTGTAATAACTAAGTTGCTAATGCATTGAGTATTTCACTTACTGTACTTTTATGTGATGATTTATTTTAGCATTTGGGAAGGTTTTTTTTCATTTCTCACATCTGACTGAGCACCCCCCATTCTGCGTTCCAGTTTTATTTAGTAGAAGCTTAAAACAAGTAGAATTTAAAGTTCTGTAGTCTACCTAATGACACTTTCATTAAATGGCAGCTGTCTTTCCTATAAAGATCAAGTCCTGGAAACAAAAGATACAAACACAAGAAAATAAAATCAAATAAGATAATAGACAGCTTTCAAGTTAAACACAAGGAAGACACATCTTTCTAAATCAAGGGGTAGGCATGTCAAACAATGTTTTACAGATGAATGTACTCCACAGAAATTAATTTAGTTCACGAATGTGAAAATTCAGAAAATTTAGACTTTCTTCTCTTAGTTTTGGTATCCACTGGGCAGTGTTTACACTGGGAAAGTACATCTGTGCTTCAGTTATTTTCAATAGAAATACAATTCAGCAGCCAATGACTTTTAAGATAAAGGTTATGCTAAGATAGCATGTCAGACGAAAAGCTAAATAAAAAAAAAAAGGGTCAAATCAGTTGAAACAGGGATAACAGACTGTTGTACATTGTAGCAAAACAATATTGCATTGAAGCACATGGACATGTTTAACTTTCATGAAGAAATATGTAATTTAATGATATGTTAACGTATAAACCAAGCAAGTGGCGTGCAGCTGTGTCAGTGAAGATTTAGGCTGGATGTTAGGAAAAGCTTCCTAAAGAGTGGTTGGGTACTGGAACAGGTTTCCCAGGGAAGTGGTTACAGCACCAATCCTGACAGAGTTCAAGAACTGTTTGGACAATGCTTTCAGGCACATGGTGTGATTATTGGGGTGCCCTGTGCAGGGCCAGGAGCTGGACTTCAATGATCCTTGTGGGTCTCTTCCAATTCAAGATATTTTATGATTCTGTGTTTTAGTGGATTTCACATACCACTGAGAAATAATTTCTCACACATCTAAAACGTGTTTAATATATTCACTATTCTGCCCTCTATGTCCAAACACTCTCTCCTTCCAGCTGGCAACACTTAAGCAGAACAAGGTATCAAAAATGGCTAAAACTAGGCAGTTGATTCCCTAGTTAGACCAAATCTGTAATCTGGCATCTCATGCACTATCCATGCCCATTAATTTTGGCAAAGGACATGAGAGGACTCCTCATTTGGCGAGAGAACAGACTGCACTATAATAATGAACAGAGGACATGTTACAATCCTATGTGTGTCTGAATCCGCTTCTAAATTTCTGTAAATTAAATAGCCCTGATTTTATTAGACTGAAAAAAGGTACATGTCAGAGAAAACCAGGAGGGCAGCTTACTCTGGAACTGCCCAGCATACTTTCTGCTCTTTGACTGCCTAAGCACAGGATACCCAGACTGTTGTATTTTTGATTGATAATATCATATACTAATACAGATCCACCTCATTACACTTGCAATCCATCTTGTTCATGAGGTTATTTAATAAACTATAGTCTCTTGGTAAGATAGCCATAATCAATGTGCATAAACTATTTTTTTTATTAGTTATAATTATACCAGGTCATTTTTATTGGAGCAGCTAGATTGATAGATAGCTCTGTAATTGTTTTCAAAGACACAGACAGCTATAATACAATCAAGTGACAAAGGATTGATCCTTGCTACATCAAAATCAATTGGATCTGATGGCACACAGAAAGTCACAGAGAAGTTCAATAGACTTTAGGATGAGGCCTAAAATAAAAACAGCTTACAAACTCCACCCCCATTTCTCCCTAAATTCCTGTTTTACTGTGTATTTAATAAAAAATCTTCAAACATTTAGAGTTACCACTTTTTTATTATAACAAATTAATACTTTGTAGGCATTTTAAGAAGCCATTGACACAGTCTTGTGCCAGTAGTTTGGATTTTTGTTGATGCTGCAAAGCTGAAAGGCTAAAATGTTATCTAAAACGGTGAAAAATCTGTTTGTTTCAGTGTGACAGATGTACTTGCCTTGAGCACTAACAAGGCATAGCTAATTACTAATACAGTTGGAGAAAAGGCACTCTGACAGTCATGATCTATGAACAAATTTGTCTTCCAAGTGACAAGTCAAACAGAGGTTATAGAGGATCTTGGACACTGGGTAGGTTCTAAAAAATTTTTGCACTTTCATTTTTATAGCTATAGGGGAAATATTTCACCTTCAACTCAGATGATGTCTGAGGTCCTTTCATACTCATACTCTGTAGGGGTTGGATTAAAACCTGAAGCAGAGTTTGACCAGTGGAAAAATAACTCCCCAGACCAGGAAGCCAAGATCTAGGAGGAGAAATTATTCAGGGGCCAGATAAGTCCTTGAAAGCTGCTGTGGATAACAGCAACTCAGAGACATGACAGCTTAAGTGAATTATTGCTGTTCTTACCCAATTGTAGCCCCCTTAGTTATCTGTAGACTTACCCCTCATCCCTGTGTAATGCCCTATCCTGGCTCTGAGTTTTACATAGTCCACCCCGTACCACCCATGTTCTAGCCCTTTCCACACAGACCCCTACAAAACTGTGTTCCTTTGTCTAATAAAGGAGTTCACAATTTTCCTACAGCCCTGTGTGATCTCTGTTATTCTGCGAGCCTGGACTGTGGCCCCCTGCTCTCACACGGAGCAGGGGCCTGCGTCCTGCCGAGCACCAGGGGTTTCCCTGAGGATTCCATGCTTCCCTGAACCCCAAACCGGGTCAATACTCTTTACATTAAAGGCCCCAATATTTATTTCTATATATTGCCAAGAGGTCTGTAGCCCAATAGATTCTTGAAATCTCATTTTTCCTAAATTATTTAATGATTTTTTATGATAGAGTACCTATCTTAGAGATATCAACTAATGAACAGTTAAAATATGTATCATAAAAATCCAGCATTTAAAAAAAAATTATAATCTCTAACAATACTGTAGGTGAATCTATTTTTAACTGGTGATTTTCAAAATATCTGAAGCCTTATATCATCTTACCATTTCAAACACAGTGAATATTTCTGAGAACTTGGGTTTTGGTGAAAGTAAATGACAAGAAACTGATGGCGGTGCAAAAAAATCAGATAATTCTATTAAAAAATTTAATTTTTACCAAGTACTATTACTGAAATAAAGTCAAAACCATAGCTAAATAATACTGTCATTATCTTTGAGTCTACAGTCCTAATTTTCAAAGTGTTTCGTTCTTGAGATGAAAACATTCTCCATTTCTTACATCTGAAAGGAGTTCAGATAAGACCTAGTCAACATACTGTTCTTTATGAAGTTAAGTAGTTATTCCTATTTATGTTAAATGTGAATAGGTATTTCTAATGGTGAATCAGTTTTCTCACTGCTACACTGGCAGGTGTAATTTCAGGACTGAAATATAATAGTGATTTGAAGGATTTTTTAATCAGCATTTACTCTTCTAAAGTACACATATTACCCATATTTATTTCACAAATATTAGAAATCTCCCATAAAAGCTATCACAGTGCCATTGGGTGTAATAAGATTGAATCATTTGGGTCAGATCCCAAATGGGATTAGGCTTCCTGGCACAAAACATTGCAGCAATTCAGCGTTAGGCAGTGAGCCCAGGAGTGTAATTCAGGGATTTCTTACATTCCCACATTCCATGTACAGTGACAGAGAAAAACTGGCACTTTGCAGTGGTTCAAGTATGACAAGAAGTACTTAAAGTACGAAAGAGGAATGATGTTTCATAATATTGGGAGTTTGGTTCTCATGGTGCCTGGTGTAAGTGCTCATGTCCCATCACGTTTCTGAGATTAAAACTGTTTCCTCCACTTTGTTGTTTAAATCACACTGACCATTTGCAACAGTTTTTGTTACCCTCAGTGAAGGCAGCAGGAAACCTCAGTTCAAGAATGTCATTAGTCTGATACATTTCAAATACAGGCTTGATACTTCTGATGAATAGATATTGACCACTAGGAAACAAACCTGTTTGTTTATTCCCCTTTCATAAATCTTGTCTTAAGGACTGCACAGAAATGAAGCTCCAGTTAAAGCAATGGAGGGTCCTTCCTGAGCATTCTCTTTAAGATATGCATGCTTCTGCATTGCATAAGGAAAACACAAACAAACAAACCAAAAGACTCAGCCAAAGTAAAAAACTAAGAGATGTCTCTTTGCTCTCTACAGAGGCTGAGTGCATGCACAGTAATGTAAATCAAGAATATTAATAAGCATTTTTCTTTCATGCATGCCTCTAACCAGATAGGTTTTGCTGATAATATTGGTGTAATGACATCCTGCTGTTAAACATTCATTCCTGACTGAACTGCAATTCTCTGTCCTCTCAGCTGTGCCAACAAATGCTGGGGCCATGATGTAAACAGGATTGGTAAACTAATCCAGACTGAAAGCAATTCTTCATTTAGTAAGAGCTATGATATGCTCCAGGTAAATCCAGAAGTGTAATGTTAGTGTACTACATTATGTTCCAATGAGAATTAAATAAAGGGCTAGCTGAAATATTGCTGTCAGCACAGCATCTGCTCATGTGATCTTTCAGTCATAATAATAGTGCTAATTCACAGCATATCGAAGCAGACGTGGCAACTAACACACACAGTGCATCTTCTGAATATTCCCTATGAACTGCTCATGAGCAATCTGCAGGCCAAGAATTTATTCACTGAGGAAATAAATGAATATTTTCTAGGTAATGAATAAATCCAGAAATTTTGCCATATGTTTGTGGACAACTGGAGAACAGAAAAAAAAAAGTTGGTAAAATTAAACCCAATAAATAATTCATTACAAATTGCTTGCCTATTCTAAATTTAAACCCACAGATTTAACTGTCTCCATGCTCTTTTATTATGAGTAGCACTAGCACCCAGTGCCTTCATTCATTATATCATTTGACACTACCATTGGTTACAATCAAAGGCCTTACATTGAGGTAGCAGAGGAAGAGAGCAATCCTTTCTGGTTAAAATGTTAAATCAAGTTACATTTCACCTCACTATTTCAGCGCTGAAACCATCACCTGCATTCGAATGACCAAGAGACTAAGAGAGATCACAGGCATAGAATAATGCAGTGGGTTGGCTGCCACTTCATTTGCCTTGACCCCTACTTTGTAGCCTATCACTAGTGAATTTTAGAGAAAAATGACTACAGAGAGAGAACCAGGCAGAGTGAAAGTCAACATCATCTCTCTCTCCACAGGTCAAGAGTTCAGCAATATCAGTCCAGAATAACTAATCCCATTTCTGAAAACTCTTTCTACGCATGCATTTGTTACCTTGAAGAGAATCTGGAGACCTTTTTTAATGCTATCAAGTGGAGGAAGCTAAAGCAAAACAGAAGAATATAGAAATGAATCTCCACTGTACCCTTACCTGGAGGGAAGGGGTATTTAATATCACTTTTGTTACTTGGAACACAGGAAAGTTTTGAATCATTCTTCCCAGAAAGATCTGCTTGAGTGATTTATTTCACTTTAGTGACCTAAGAGTAGTTTACATCCTATAAATAATGAAGAAAACTAAAAGCTCAGAAAGAACAACTTGCTATGAACATCATCCAGACAATGAATATAATGGCTGCCACTTAAAATTATCCAGGAAACTAGGGTCTTAACTTACTTTCACGAGAAAGAAGAGCAAAAAAATTATGATCTAGTGTTGCTTACACACAATTTTAATATAAACAATTTATAAAACACACTTTCTTTCCAGTACAGTTTTCTTTGTAACCATTTTCCTCATATACTCCTTGCCCAAGCAATGTTGCAGATTTGGGTCATTGATACATATGCTGCTGTGTGAGTTTTGATTGGTTTGATACAGTTGAAGTGCTTCTGTAGTCGAAAGAGGGAAAAGTTAGAGAGAAAGCTAAATACATACTCATCACTGAGGCCTTTTTATCCTCAGTTTAGGATGACAGAAAAATTTGGGCATTTGGAGCTCAGCTGTAAAGATACTATGTTCAGACAAGCCAGAGAGTTCTCAAAAGGGTCAGTTAAAAGGATTATTCTCTATAAAACTATTTTTTTATGATTTCAAACATTAAATGAGGGAAAGTCTGCAGTTGCACTACAAAGGTTTTATTATAAAAATGCAGAAAGGATCATTATTAAACTTTTTTTTTTTTTAACTGACTGCACTATGACTCTTTGCAATCTGCAAACTTCCAGTAACAAGGATCCAGCCCTAATCTTAACAAGCATAATCACATAACATATGCTGGCACCATTGCAGCCAGCAGTGGGAATGAATATTAAATTTTCAAAATCAAATCTAATATCACTGTATTATCACTCTAATGTAAATCTACCTTTACCAGTCCTTTTTTTCTGGGCCTCCTAGGATGTGTTTAAATTAAAAAATGAAGAGATTTTGAAGAAATGCTCCAGATGTTTCTGAATAAATATTTTCTGTACAGTTAAATATTGTTAAGTATTGGTACATTTACTCTAAATTCTTTCAAAATACTGATCTCAGAAATAAAAAAGAGGACTAGATTACCCCCAGGGATGTAAAAGCAAAAGGTACCCTGAAGATGCTGCTCAAAGGGCAGCATTAAGGACACGATTCAACACATATATCCTCAAAATAATTCATTGAAATGTTTGGCCTCTTTTCAAAATGCCTCCATCCAGCTTCAACCATATGCTTATCTGAGTTAATCTATAAGATTAGGAAAACTGCACATGTACGTAAAGTTCACATTTGTACATTTTGGTTAGTTGTGGTCAATGCTGACAGTCACCAAATTTACATTTCACACCCATAATAAAAGACTCCAGAACAGCTGTCTTCTTGCCACTCAGTTGGCAGCTATAACAGCTTTTAAGAAATGTCTCATGGCATCAGTTTTTTCTTCAGCCCAGCTACTGACATTTTCAAATTACACTAGAATAATTTCCAAGTTAGTATGTCTCTAACCACTGTTGTAGTTACAAAATTTTTAGAGCATATCTGAGTAAGAAGCACAAAAGGCAATGCAGAAGAGGACACTCTCCTCTTCCCAAATTGTGATTTTCAAATTAGTATCAATTCCTGTGTCTTGTGATTCTTGAAGGTTTATGGTAGAATCCTATCTTCCTTCTAATAAATAAAATTAACATTTAATGATAAAGTCTGATTGTTCTGTTAACAGTGTTTTTGGGAAATGTGCAATACAACCTTTTGCCCATTTTCTTTCTGTTAAAAAATAAAGGAGTTAACAGAATAAAAATAATACAAAAAGATAAATAAAGAAAAATAAATAAAGTCAGCAAACAGGAAAAGCAAAACCTGTAAGTCAGAAAGCTAAATAAACTAAGGAAAGAGGAGATGGAAAATTACAAGTAACAGGTCAATCAATCTATATAATGTAAAGTCCGATAATAGCCAGGTTTAATTCCTTCTGTCTTCCATATTGTTACACTAACCTCTAAAATGTCAGTCCTAACAGAAGGCATTACTATATTTAAAACATCTTTTCTTTCTACAATAAAAGTAACATAAATTTTAATACCACAATTCCTAAATAGTACATGTAGGAAATATATGTGCCTGGTTTTTCAGAAATTCTCAATTAGTCTGATATAGGGTGAGGCCAAAGAGACAGATTAGTCAACCAAAGTTTATAGCCACACTCTGAGTTCTCATACATTTTATTCACCTCACTCATGACTCCAGATAATCTAGTATAGAGGGTTATTGTCCTCTAAGATAAATGAAATAATAATAAGTAGTTATTTTAAATGATTTTTCATCATCATGATGTACACCTATCTGGCTTTTTCAATTTAATTACACTATTTTTATAAAGATACCTTATTTATAGGATTCTAATTACCCAAAAATTTTGAATGCACAGAATATGTTTGTTGAATACCTAAGATTTTACAAAGAAGTCAATATTAAGGGAATCAAAGGACAGACAAAGCCTATTTCAGATAATCAGTGAGAAATGACTACTGGTAAACTGGTAAATAGAGACCTAGTAAAAATGCATGTATTATTACAAAACCAGAACTCAGAGCTAACGTGACTCAGCTCCTAACACTTGGTGTTGTCACATTTTTTATTTAGATATATTAAGGGCTTTGCCATTTCTTATTTATTTAATAGTAACTTCCACATTCGGAAATTGCTAGATCACTATTGGAAGGCTTTAGAGCATGAACACAGAATCACTTTCCAGTTTACCTAGTGTAACAGTTAATGGCAAGCCTCACAGATTGGGAAAAATATATACAATAATAAGAGTAAGTAGGTTCTCTGTCTCTTCTGTTTTCCTTTATTTCTCTAAAGTGGTCAATATAATATGTTATAGAAGTAAATTTCAGCTCCAATCAACAGTAATGGAGGTCAGGCTTTGGCAGTTATATAAATCCAATGAGGTTAACTAGCCCATAAAAAATAAGTGCTGAAGTGTTCATTTTTCTGTGGGTTATACTGCTAGGTGACTTGCTTTTCCTGTTATAACCATTTTATTATGAGTTTCTACAGCAAAGGAAATTTTAAGTGATTTCTGGAGAAGACATGAACAATAAAAGTCACTGTAGCTTTTATACTATAGATAATATTTGTGTATACCAGAATGACCCAAATAGAGTTCTAAGAGGCTTTTTCTACAGTGAAAAAGTAAAAAATAGATTAGATGGCCTGCTTCTATATTTAGTAACTATTTTTTAATGTGACAGGTGAAATATATATTTTTTTTCCTAATCATATATTTGATTATGTGATTACAATAGCTTTCTAAAATATTGAGGGGGGGGCAGGGGGCTGTTTCTTTCTTTCTTTCTTTTTGAAGTCAAGGAATAAAATAGGAGCTTGGGAATGAACTAGCTATTAACACAACTTCCATTTTCCAGCGACAAATGTCAGGATGTTAGGATTTAAATTTTTATTATTTTATTGAGGAAAATAAGCAGTATTTTCTCATAACTTTATATGAAACTAACTTTCTGCAGTTATTTTATTTCATTCAGAATTATGCTGGGAAACCTTCCTTATTTTGTGTGAAAGAAAAGTTTGTATGTGGGATAAACCTGTGGCAGCAGAAATTTTCCCTTGTGAGAGGCATTTAAATCTTCCTTATATCCCTTATTTAACAGGAAAATCTCTTCAGCTTACAAAACAGACATTTACAAGCCAGAAGTTACACACTTGAGCTAGCATATTTTTAGATGATTTCTTCTGGAAACAGAAAAGAAAACAAAACAGCATTTAAATTAATTTTATATTACTGACTTTCAAAAGGAGTAATTGTGACACTTAATTAAATTTTCATTATATATGGGATCAGTTATACAGAGACCAGAGCATTTTGGAAATACGTAATTCTGGTTTTATATATAGTCCTATCAGTCAGCGGAATTGTTCGCGCGATAAATATGTAAGAGTTTTACTCTTAAGGCATGAAAGTCTTTAAACTGCTAAAATCTGGCACAGTTCTGAAATTAGCAGACTGTCTAGCAAAGCATGGTACCCTTTTGAATTCAATCTTCTGTGTTGTTCATAAACAGCTTGAGTAATCAGACCCTAGGGTTTTGAATTTAAAGTTTTCAAGAGGAAGTGGTAACGCTGGGTATATTCTGCACAGTTTACTGAATTTAAAGAAGGGGTTTAGGGTTCCTGTTGTTGCATTAATCTCTGTCACTGACCTTTCACGGGAAAATGAACTCTCTCAACCTTTTTTGTCTTTTAACTCTTCAGTCTTTTTAGGATGTAAAGCCTTCCAGACGAACATCTAGCTTTTATAGAGTGCACAAGTAGACCCTCCCACGATGGATCCCCATTGAGCAGCTGTGACCTCCTCCTGGTACCATTGTACAGGTAGCAAACAACAGCAGTAATGTCACAGGCTGGAGTTCTTCCATGAAAATTACATGTCTCTTTATAGATTTGCATAAAAACAGAGGAAACTCTGCAAAGGCAGATAATGATTTCTTCACATAATAGTAGGAACATCACAGCAGTCAAGTGTATTAAACAAGAATACTAAGCATATATTTATGAAATGGGAAATATCCTCAGAAAAAAAGTCCTTATGATAAATAAGCACTGTTCATCTAAATCTATTTCTCTGTAGAGAATGCATCGATTTTTAAACACTGAAATCGATAAGAACTTCTGCTTAAAAATTGACAGTGCAATATGGTCCATGTTGTCAATGGTTTACATTTATTCACTCTATTGTCTGAGATTTTCACTAGATTGTCTTTCAGATTAGGTGTCGAGATTCTTGAATTACAGCCCAAACTTGATCTTATGTGGTATAATGTTTTATAAGTTTCATTTCAGGCAAGCTTCTACTCAAAGTAACAGGTACAGAATCTGACTTAGTGCAGTTCTCCTGATGGAAATTAATTATTCTATGATCCCATACTCTGTTACCCACCTGAATACCAGAATTTCTCAATGGGAATTTTTTTAATTGAATATGGTAGCTCTGGAGTTCTTTATTTAGCAGTAGGTGGCTGCTGTATCATACAAAGAGCCTTTTCAAGTAGTCTACTTTAATGCTTTGGAAAGGGAGTTGCTCTCTACCAGAGAACAGAATGCCCCCCCCTAAGACAGGAGGATCGGGAGCACTGATACATAAAGACCCATTGCTCTACATATTTCAACCTTCTTAATGCACAAACAGACAAGAATAAATCACTAAGGTTTTGGTTCACCATGCTTGAGCACACAGAAGGCAATAGGCAAGATTGCATAAATGTAGAAGAGCCAAGAAGTATTGTAAAGAAAATCAGTAGTCCGAAATACCTGAAACACCTGAAACACCTGAAATATTGTTTTGAATTGAAGCTCATGACCTGTCAAAAGTTCTTTGTATTTTAGCTTAAAACTTTCCAGGAAGCTAATGAAATGGACATAAAAGTGGACTATATGAATGACAGATCTGATTCAAGGTGACTGTTTTGGTGCAGGTGTGGGAAAGGTTTTGGGGTGTTTGTTTTTGTTGCTGTTGTTTTAACTTTTTTATTTGTTATTTCTAGGACTGTCTGGTGCTACATACCTTTTCTGATAAGGATAAGTTTTCTAAAGCATAAATGGTGAGGATTTCCAGACATCTTTGTGCGTGATCATATCTAAGTTACACAGGTTAAAGTTAACCTGATCATAATTCCTCAACCTAGTAAGAAACAAACTTGACCACCATAATGAAATAAAGAATAGTGTATCAAAAGTATAAACTGTGTAATGAAGACTGTACATTTAGATTTTAAACTCCCTAAAAAACAATAGTATTATATGCAAGATACGCACGTATGGCTAATCTAAAAATATAAATCAGCAGATAAACTGATTTAATAAGAAAATAGATTTGGTTTGAAATTATTGAAGGAAGCAATAATTTAGTGTCTTTTAAATTTTAATTTATTATTTTATGAGTAAAATTTAGTATAAAACTATTTCAGAGAAAGAAGTCCTTTCTGTCTTTCTGCACCCCTAATTCTATAGACAAATATCTTGACTGTTAGAAGCAACAATTACATAATAAGGTTTTATTAACCAGGGCATTTTTAAAATAAATAAATAAAATTAATGGGCAAGTATATTTTCTTCCTTCTCTAGGAATTGCTTGTCCTAGTTTCCAGCTTACTATAAGTCTCTCATACTCACAAAAAAACCCTCTTTATTGCACTGCTAAGTTTGATTTGCAAAAGGCAGGGTGAATAGTTCAGACAGGCATCTAAGCACACCCCGAACAAAATAGCTCTGATTCTTGTACTGTACACGAACAAACAAGAGATGCATCCCATCAGACTCTCGACAGATCTGTCATTGTTTACCATTAGCTCTGTCATCTTCGCATGCCTTGTCATTCTGTGCAGCAGGGCAGGGGTTGGCCCGCTGCCCAACTGCTGATGTGCAGAACTGACTATCTCCCTGCCGCTGTTGATGCTGCAGACAGCATAATTCCTGATGAAAGTGTGCTCCCTAGTGTTACAGTGTTACAAAGGCCAGGAAGCTACAGTTACAAAGGCAACGAGGGGAAAAAAGATCTCCACGTACGACTTTAGCAGATCCTCTGTTAAGGATCTGCTTACTCTGTTAAGGGTATCTGTGTTATGATGCATTTTACTTTTGAAGTAAAACCAGATTCAGGGAATTTTCTCTCTCTCTCTCTCTCTCTTTTTTTTTTTTTTTTTTTTTTTTTTAAATATTAAGAACTATTTAATTTTGTATGACTCAGCAACAACTTTTCAATCTGGCATAGTAAAGACTGTGCTTAAAAAAAGCTCAGTGACATAGATATTTGAACAAATTAGTGACTAATTTTTTATAGTTTTTAATGTTTAAAGTGGCCTCCAATTTCCAGTGACATTTGGGTTATCAGTATTCTTAAAACAAGGCCTAAAAACCTCAGGTGTGCTGGTGGCTCAGCTGTTCCTATAATCAATTGCATCTGTCGTGTGTTACAGGATGACAGTTTAAAACTGATGTTTTTAACTCAAAAGTTTCACAGACCCTGCAGGATACAGTTGTCTATATTCAGCCCTTGTACACTGAGCCAATGTGTTGACAAGTTAAGCCATCCTAACTTTAGCCTTTAAACTTAAGCAAGATTAAAGACCAAGCTTTTAATTTACCATTAAGGCTGTGTATAGTTGAGAGAGACGAATACCTCTAGGTAGCTGTCCGTTTTACTTGCATTAGAGACCCATTTTAGCCTGGAATACATTACCCTATCATCAGATTAAAATAGATGTTGAATTTTCACATGACCAAAGTCAAACAAGGTAAAATCTGCTGTAAGTGCTAAATCATAAAATTTTTATGTGCTAAGATGTGAATAAATATAAAATTTTATATTTGCTCATTTTTCACAGATGTACATGGCTGCACAAGGCACCTCCGCACTGGGGAATAAAACACACAGTATTTAGTGATGTGAATGCACATAATGCCAGAACTGTTGACTGCAGTGTAGTCATCCCAGAGGCACAGCACACAGATCTGAATCCAGGTCAGTGGAAAGCCATAACTGGTCTCACATTCCTCTAGCACCTCTAACAGAAACTACTTATTATGGTGAATTATGGTGACATCACAGTCTTCTGTCCAGTGACAGCGTCACAAAGACAAGGTCTGCTGTCATAAATGAATAAATTTTAAAGAATTTTCTAAGAATACTATTTTTGAAGAGCAAAATGGGTTGAAAAAAATCCTGTGATTTCATTTAAGTGAGAATTTAGAAACAGCAAATGTAGTAAGGCTTTAGGCATCTACTTTGGAGCCACAATCACTTTCTTAATCATCCAAAGGAAATTATTTGCCTCTACAAGAATAGTAGCAAGAAGGAAGCCTATACTTTTCAAATGCAGTTATATGATTAATATTGATATTCATACTCACGGAGAATAAATAGCTAACTATGCAAATAGCCCAGCTGACTATAACAGCAATACTCAAAATGTAAGAAAATTATATTTTTTGGAATACTATTCAAACTCTGGCACAATATTGGGAAAACTGAAAATTAAACAAGTGATTGAAACTCCTACTTTCTGCATTTCTCTTATGAAAAGTGCACATTGCGTTTGCTAAGATATTCAAGCAAATATTTCAAGAGATCTTCTGATCATTACATGGGCTAGGGAGCTAAGTATAGCTTAACATCTATCAAAAATTAAACTGACATAACATTTGGGTATGTGATGGAGTGTATAGTAGCTGATATCTTAGGCTCCTTTCCAATTACAAATTTATCTAGTCAGTAAATGTGTGGTATATTTAAAATTATGTCCTTTTTTTACTTTTTTTCTGACATTTCAATCAGTTTTTTTTAAGAAATGACTGCCATCAGCAAAGATTCACATTTTATTTCATAGAAGAAATATGAACCATGAAAAAATATTGACACAGACTTATCTCTTCTGTAACATTGTAGAAATTAAAGTCTTAAAATTTCATAAATATTTTTAATTTAAAGATTCTGTCATTTTTTCGTTCAAAGAAGAAGTAGATATTGAATATATATTATTCTCTCTCTTGCTTGGAGAACAAAATTTAAACACCTTATGCAATATGTTCGATTAATCAAGGACACATTTAGGGGTAGATAGGTATGTAGGTATTATATTCATCCCTCTTAAAGTTTCTTCAAAAATATTTTTTAATTAATTTCTGAGAGCAGTGGAGTATTCTCATGTTTCCTGTGTTTTGGTAACTCAGCCTTTGATATTTTAATACTGCCATTGCTTAACAAAAAATAAACAATATTCTAATGGTAAAAAAAAAACCAAAAACAACCAAACTTATCTCACAGCACTTACCTCCTAGGAAGAACATTTTAGAATTCCTTTAAATTCATCGATGTTTTACAGTGTCATGAGGAGGCCCATCAAATAGTAGTGTAGGCCCCAGATTCTCCTGAGTTTTCAGTTTAACTTTGATATTTCAGTATGTATGTGATATATTAGGTGAGGATGGAGAAGACACCGTACCTACACTTTCTTTTTTTAATCTTAGGACAAGTTAGATGTTGCAATGAAATCAGAGAATGAAGGTCATTAAGAAAATTTACCACTGGAAACTTAGCAGACAAACTAATGACAAGAATGTGTCACACTAATGTAGGGGAAACAAACATGGGTGAAGCTGAAATGGTCAACTAAGAGGCTTTAAAGGCTTGAATGCATGTAATATGGTGATCCTGGTTAGTATCGGGGACTGCCTATGACTTTATTTAGGCTCCAATCTTACTTTTTAATGTGGGGCCATTTTGCCTCTGTTATGTTTTCCTTCTAGATGGATCTAAACAGTAAAGTATAGGTCTAGATCTAGGTTAAAAAATCCTAGATTCCTTTCACATCTCAAAACTCCACATGGAAGAGGAAGAAAATAGGACACGAAAAATTATGCTGATGTCTTTCTATTTCATCAGTGTTTCCATATTTCTCATTTTGGCTAATGTATGCTCACCTTTTGTATTAAGCTTTAGCAAGGACAAATTGTCTACCCTTTTGGGTTTTTTTATAGGAAGCCCTCATGCAGTAAACAAGAAACCATCCAACAGGAAGTACTCTTCGAAGTCTGGGACACAACTCAACCCATCCTTCCAGTACCCAAATGTAATCAGAGGAGTTTTTCAATCATCACTGAATTATTCAGTTTATTAAAACAAAATTGTTTCATTTTCATTAGACTTATTGCCTTACTCAAAATTTCCTACAGTGTTAGGTACAATAATACTCTGTTTATATGGAGCATAATCATTATAATTTTTAGTTAATCCATCACAATCCATCCATAATAATTTTTAGTTAATTTTAACCTTTTAATTTGTGATTTATGGAGAGAAGAATCTGATGCTGTGGGACCAATCTGACATTTATTCCAAAGACAATCTTCTGAGATGACTGCAGGAAACAAAATACAAACAACTAGTGGCACAAGTTCATTCATAACACCACTAATTTTTTAAAACTTAGTATTCTGTATGCACCTGAGTTTAATTCGTTTTTTGACTCTCCTATATATTCTAAAAGTCAAGAGTTATATTTTAGTGAGCTGCTATAATCTACAGCTCTGTTGCACTCTGAGTGACTTGCTCTTATCCTTCTAATTTTTTGCCAGCTATGAGGTTCACCTAGTGTGTTATCATTGGCCAAAAAGTATGAAATCCCGTTTGATTTTAAAATTTATATAATACAAAACACTTATGGTGACCTTTGAATTTTACTTCCTGGTAATGAAATACTGAAATGTTTTCTTCTAACAATTGACTTCATAACACAGACTACAAATCACTTTATTTCCTACCCATACATCTCCTAACAAGTTCTCTAGGTGTACAGAGTTCAGCCCAAATGAAACTCAGATCATGATTTGGGTCCTACAGTGGGCCCCTACTTTTATTTCCACTTAAGTTTTGAAATTGTACAAACAAGCAAACAAAAATAATACCTGTTATGCCATACATTTTAAAAGTAAAACCCCTAACCAATAATTTAAAATAAAAAAATGAGAACATTACATATGGGATTAATTTGATAAATGTGGTGTGTAGTATATATTTGGGGAAAAAATTACCTTAAATCCACTATTTTGGTGGGCAATATATTGTACAAGGTATATAAATGTCAGCTGACACTCACTATGAATAGACTGTTATAATTGAAGGTATACTTGCTTTTCATGATAAATGGCATGATGATAGTATAGATACATAGAAGTTTTATATATGTTTAAGTTTATTATATTAATGTTGTGAAGTATTGCTTTTGATACAGTTTTTTATACAATCCTCAAACAATTTATACTAAGGACTAAGGAACATAGTCTAACTTACTCATTATTCCACAGCAAGCTTCACATAACTTAGGGCAATCTTTTCTTTTCCCTCAGTTCCCTTCTTTTCTTTTCCGTAACCTTCAGCTAATAGATAGGTAACCTTAAGTACATAGCCATTTTTAATGCAAAAATCAAGCCAAAATACACAAGCGAAACCCATCTCAAAGGCAGAATGGAAAGATTTTGTGAAACCTCCTGAAGAAAGGGAAGTACTATCTGAAGTAAAAAATTATTTTTATCTTTTGTACTTACAGACATGTAGTACATGCAGTACCCAGCATGATCTGTCGTACTTCTGCATAGTGGAGCTAGAGTTAAAAACAAGGCAAACCTACCTTTCCATTTTTATCACTTGCACTTTACAAAGGTGAGAATGATTTTCAGGATGGGGTCCTTTGCATGGATTCCGTAAAAAAACTTTTATGCAGCTTTGCTGTTAGGAAAAGTCCTTATTCAAAGGCACCCTGGTAGCGTTTTAGAAAAATCTGAAGACTTTCACTGGAAAGTAAACATAAATTAATCTTTCTTACTGAATGAGCCTTCTCAGTTCTGAAGACTTTCCCCCCACAGTTTTGAGACAGATCTACAAATACCTGAAAGGACCTGAAAGGTCCTCCTGAAAGGAGGTTGTAGGATGGTAGGGATTGGCCTCTTCTTCCAGGTGACTAGGACAGGATGATATAGTCTCAAGCTGCACCAGAGAAGGTTTAGGTTGGACATTAGGAGGAATTTCTGCACAGAAAGAGTGAAGAAACATTGAATGGTCTGCACAGTGAGGTAGTGGAGTAACCATCCCTGGAGGTGTTTAAGAAAAGACTGGACATGACATTTAGTGCCATGGTCTATTGACATGGTTGGAGGTGTGGTCAAAGGTCGGCCTCAATGATCTCAGAGGTCTTTTCCAACCTTATTGACTGATTCTGTTATTCTGTAATACTCTTCAAAAAGATGTTTCTTGGTCTACAGGCAGACAACAGTAAAGGTTCTATACCAGCTCACAGCTCAACAGCATTCCTTATTCACATCCTGAATGTGAATTAACTTCTGCATGGCTTTCACTCATATCCAATAGAGAAAAGAGGTATCAGGTTATAAGGAGATCTGTCTCTCTCTGAGGCTCTGTTCCTACATACCCAGTCTGATGCATAGAGACTAGTATTGACTCTGAAGCTTGCATCTGTTTCTAAGCCTTCAAATTCTGACCATTTCTCAGAGAGTTTACAGGACTTTCTAGGGCAGAAAACTTGCACCTAAAGTGATGTATCTCCTGGAGATACAGGGTCATCTGCCTTTCCCATAGCTTGTTTCCATATTTCATTGGAATAATACAAATACTATCTGTAATCATATACAAATTTCCTAAATGTTGAACACCTATACCTCTGTGCACTTCCATCTGTCAGGCAAAAACAGAATTTTTAACAAAAAAAGGTTTGATTTCCTGCAGTGAATCAGGATTCATGGTTATTCTCATCATACGGAACATATTTTAACTCCTCCTTCTTATTCTTTCTTAAGTCTTTTTGCTCCATGTTACTCTTATGCCTGGCCACTACCAGTTGAACTGTCATTTAATGAATTCGATGAAACAGTGCTCTCATCACAATCAGCATCAGCAGTTCTGTTTGGTCTCTGGTTTTATAATGGTGCAATCTCTCTTACAAATTTAAGGTCTGGCCCGGTTTGGGTCTTAGGGGAAGAAAAGACTCCACTGGGAGCTCCCTGGGTGGTGTGCAGTATGCAGACCCCTGCCCTGTGTAAGAGCAAGGGGCTACAGTTCCACGGCTAGCAAAGGAAGACACAAACCACACCAGGGTAGTGGTAATGGCAAACTAGTTTATTAGGCAAGGTTACAAGGTTTTATAGGGGTCTGTGTAGAAAAAGCTAGAAAAAGGGTGGATTATTTAAAACTAACATATGGGATAGGACAGTTACAGAAATAGGGGGATACTCTAGTGATAACTATGGGGAATACAGTTGGGTCAAGGAAGTGATAAATCATTCAGGCTGTCCTGTCTCTCTGGCTGCTGTTACTCACAGCAGCTTTCAAGTAGTTATCGGGGGCCAGGACAGTTCCTCTTTCTATATCTTGGTTTCCTGGTCCAGGGAACTGTTTTTCCACTGATCAAACCCTGTTGTAGGCCCCAGTCTAACCCTAACAAAGGTCAGATAAAATTTTAATATTTTTGACATTTTCAATTGTAAGCATATGCTTAGGACACAGACAACAAGAAGAAAAATATTGGAATTTAGTGAAAGGTTTCGCAAAGTAAACACCTCTTTTTTCTCCACTCCTAACCATTACAAAAACCACAAAACAGACTAAATGAGCCAAAGAAACAGATCATTCTCCAACTAGTTACTGTTAAGTAAACAACGTTTTGTGAAGAAATACTTTGTAAGGAAAAATGAAGGAGAAAAACAACTCAAAATAAAGGAGTTTATAAAAGGACTGGAGGAGCTAAAGAGGGATAAAGAGTAGCAGGGGAAGAGAAAAAAGTAAGCTTAAACATGAGGAAAATCTTCCTGACCATGAAATTTGCAAAGATTATGAATATATGCCAGTAAAATCATGAAAATATTTCATTACTTAGCATAAGTAATGGGACAAAAAGCTAACTGTTGTAATAAAAATTATTGCAGGACTTAACAGGCTATAAATCTACCTCTACATCTTAATACCTGGAGGTCTTTTGCAATTATAAATGCAGAGGTCTATTCAACATAGAATTTTTTTGTGAAAATCAAATGGTCATTCACATAATTTTGGCAATCAGTAACCCATAAGATTTACCCTGTGAATCACAAAAAGGACCATCAAATCAAACCTAAATTAGAGGGACTCTGCACTGGCAGAACATACTATATAAATGGAAGATTAAGCTGCTACTTATCAAAATCAGGCCTCTGTGGTAGAGGACTGTGTGGAAGAACAGTTTTCAGAGAACATTGTTCCCTAAAGACAAGAGTTCAGCTACAGGCCTGATCATGAGAGGCTTTGGCAATGGCCTTCGTATACACCCCAACATTATTTTCCATGGGGCTACAACTGAAGGCTGTGTTTTTGCTGCCCAGAACGAGAATAGCAATAAAGCTGAGGACCTGATGACAATATGCTGTACTTCAGATGAAAGCAGACAACTGACATACATACAACTCTCAAATCCTTCTGAAGACGATGTAGGGCATGGTTCTGAGTTCACCAGCTAACCCATCTACCACAGAGGTGCTATCTCAAAATATCACAATGCAGAATCTGCAACCTTGGGTTTACAAGTTGTTCTGTACAGAGGAAAAAGTGTACTCATTGCTCAGAAATGGAATATATATGAGCACATAGTGGAGCCAATATACAGAATACCAGAAGTTTTGCCAAAAGGGTGTAAAATTGTTCAAGTGAAACAGCTGCTTTGATATTTTGATGCAAAAAGTGAGGCTTGGTTTCCACCATTTGAGGTTTTGCAGTAGCAGTTCGCACAGCTTGGGTTTCATTGTAACCTCCTGGTTTCACTTAAAATCAACTATAAAACATTTTCTTTTGTAAGGAATTTTCTTACTTGGTTTCTATAAGAATGACATTGGAAAGTTTGAGCAAAGTCCAGACATATGTTTAAATTAGATTGCAGGAGTGGGGGAAGGAGGGCACTAGGCTTTTTGATCACCAAAGGTATTTTAAAGTTACAGCCTTTAAACTAGCAAATGCTTTTGCATTTTTGCTGAATAATATTTGCTTGCGTTTTTAAAGGCTTTTAAAGAAATAGAACAAAAGCACAAAACAAACAAACAAACAAACAAAACCCCCAAAATCAAAGACATGAACTAAAGATTGACTGAACTAATTTTCCTGTCATAATACAGACACAGACACACACAGCAGTTGTATACACCAGGGAATGACTCTACACATCTTCAAGTGTGCCCGATAGCTCTGAAGCCAGTCAACGGGCAGAGGCAGAAGTAAATAGCTCTAAACCTGAAATCATTGCTGTGGAAGCAGAAGCATGTCAGCACACCCTTGCCAAAGTGCAGTTGTGTCATATGTTGCAGAAACTTGTCCCTCTACTGACCTGTGCTAAATAATGTTCTACAAGGCAGAGCAACTACAATTAAAATAGAATATTTTATTGAAAAACTTGAGGGAAACATTTTAGGTGGCAGAGAAGACAGTGGGAAGAAGGGTAATTAATTCAGAAGATATTACAGAAAATGCAGACTGATAATATTGTCAGTGTAACAGGCATGCCTCTGATTTCCACTTTTTCCCTTAAACTGAGTTTTGCCAATTTATGTGTATTTGCTCTTCAAAATTAGATTCAATACATGAAAATGCACAGTGCTGAACAAAATATATCCTGCAATGACTAAAAGAAATTAGAAGACAGTAGGTATGTAGACAAAATCACTTTTTAAAAGCAATATCTCTCTAAAGAGTCTTTAGAGATATCCAGACTACATATGGCTATTTAAATAACATCATCAGGATCTCCATTTGCATCTTCAGCTGATCGAGATCGGTGCATTTGTTTAAAGCACTATTCAGTCTTGTGGTTCAGGGGAAGAAACCAACTTTTCTGCTCTTTCAGAGCATAAATTATTATAAATTACTAAAAGCATTATAAAAGACAAAGTATATCCATCATTAAAGGAGAATAATTGAAAAGTGAAAAAGGAAGACAAGGATTAACATTTTGAAATATCATAGACTCTTAAATAGAAAATAGAAATACATGGAATGGAGAGTTCCATTAACTGTTTAATTGCTTTGTAGAATTAGTTCTCCAGCACATGCATGCACTTGCTTTCACACACACACATACAAAGTTTCTAGTTAGTGAAAGAGGGCAATTAAGTTATTTCACTGCTTAGCAGGTCATTGCCTGCTAAGGTAACTTCAGTCATTTTGTTCAGAGATTAGCAACTTAGCTATTTTTAAGCCATTTCTCTAGCATCAAAACCTGCAAAAGTCTAACAGATGATAGTCTTGTGAAGTAAATTGAACCTTTTTGGCTTTTAGAAGGAAAAAAGTGGTAGTGAATGTGAAGAGTATTGAAGACATGTCTCAATGATGTCTGCTGACAGAAATAAGTTTTACTTATCTGGGTTTACAGCCCCCTACTCCAAAAAATAACCAACAAAAATAATGCCAAAGTGGATAGAGATAAGAAATAATTTTAGACAGAGCAAATCTTTTGCTCACTAAATTAAAATATAATAAATTTATTTCATTAGTATACAGTCTTTTTGATCACGAAGTCTATCAAGAGAAGAAGTACAAAAAATATTCTCCTCCTATAAATCCATTGTGTCCATATATAGGACTGTGACAGTAGCAAATGGAACTGAGTTTTCATTTTGCTAACAGTTTCACTACATTGCTTAAAGTCACTCCTCATTTTAACACCATCATTTGCAATTTAAAACAGTGCAATTTATCAAGAAATTGTCCTAATAAGATTGAATCTTTTCTGCTGCCTCTATGTGGGATTCATTACACAAAATGAATTTGATCCAAAACCAGTATCTAGACCACTGTTTGTAAATTGCTTAATTTTCCTGTTTGTATCTGGACAGAAATTGAGTTTTTCCCTTAGGCAAGAGCAGTCATTTTCTGCAAGTGGCAAGATGCTGTCTGTCAACCACATCTGAAAGCATTAGTAATATATTTGAGGTTTGGTTTCTAACTTCAAGTCAGAGAGTGAAAAAAACCTAAAGAAACAAATGCATTACCTTCAGTTAAAAATTACTGTTGTCCTGTCCTAACTCTACAATTCCTTGATGAAATAATTTTGAAATAATTCACACATTGTTTTTTACCCTTATGTTTTTTGAAATTGTTGTAGGAAATTTTGTTCTTCCCCTGAACCTCCAGTAGAAGGATTTCTACCACTGGTTCTCTTCCAAAAATCAGCTTAATGTTGGATTGCTGATTTGGGGGACCAAACTGAAGGCAGATTGTTTAGTGGCACATTCTGCATGTAATTTCTGAGCAGCAATTAAAAAAGAATAGTTTCAGTTTACAAGTCCAGCTGTCTTCCCAGGAAATCAGGAAGCATGCTTGAGATGTAGCATACCTTTTCTCAGCTTGGAGTCCAAACCAAAAATGAGCATATTGCCAACTTAGCTGTTCAGAGACAGCTGGCAATAACCTTGTGAATAGTGTGTGTTGAAAATAAAGACAAATAAAATGTAACAAAAATGCACTTAAATTTCAGTATTTAGGGAAAATTTTAAATCCAGACAACATATATGAGCCTTAAGGAAATGGTTACTGCTTCCAGTGTGTCTTTGAAGATCAACTATTACCTAAGATAAGGAGTATGTGCTGTCTAGGGCTTAAAGTTAAGAGCTGGCTGGCTCTGTATTGTATTTTTCACCACTGTTCATGACTTACTGTAAGAACTTGGAAAACTCATCTGGCCAATCTGTTTCTATTCCCAAAAGTGCAAAGCAAAGCTAATGTACTTACCTCTATCCAGGACTTCTGTAAGCCTTAGACGTACTTAACCCTCTGTGTGATACTAGCAGCTATCACTATTTTCAGTTATTTTGGATCAGATTCTGTCATCCAGTGTTACTCACATGGATTCAACATCATCAGTGTGGAGGGCTTTTTTTATATTCAAGGGGGTGTAAATAGGAATTGAATTTGTTATGTATATTTATTTTAAACAGAATTTTTCTGTTTTTCAAAGGGGAAGGAGAGAAGGAAGGGGGGATGGGAAGGAAAAGGGGGAAGGAGAGAGGGAGGGTTTAGGATTAGGGTTGTGGCAGAGAGAAAGAGAGGGGAAGGGAAAGAAGAGGCTTTGTATGAAGAGATATTCCCTTGGAAAATTTTAACAAAAAAACATTAAACACTACAAATAACAATGGACAGAGGGAATATTTTAGGAAGTAAGCCTTAGTTTACAGAAATAATATCCGTAACAGTAGTCCAGTAGAACAGTGTTGTGGATCTCTCTGCATTTCCAAGGAAACCTTTATGTGAATCATCTGGAAAAGGCCCATTCCATAATGTATACAAGAGAATTTTCTGTATGTATGTAGCACAGTAATTGCAATCTGTGAAAGGTTAGTTTACCCTTCGGAAAGGCTATTTTCATGACACTATTAGGCAAGAATTTACCATATGGCTTCAAGTTTGACCTTTTACTTCTTTTTTTTTTTCTTTTAATCAATAATCTAGACAACTTGCAAAGTTTTTTTTTGTAAACCTAACTTTCATAAGTGTGGAGTTTGGTGGGCTAAGAAATCAGGGACATTCCAAACAATTCTTGCACAGCTGGTCAGATGAAAATCAGAAAAGCTGCCACTTAGATGCCCTTTCAAAGTTAAGAATAAGCACCTGGTAAGCATGCACAGCTACTGGGTTCTCTTTTCCTTTTCTTTTTTTTGTCATAGCAATAACATATGGATGCCAGGAGGCTGTCACGTGGGGCAGTGAAAACTGAAGGTAAATTAAAAACAGAAGGGGAATAAACTTTAGAAGAATTAAAAACTGCCAACACAGCCTGATGTCTAAAGTTGATAATGGATTTGTATTTCCTCTAGTCCTCTGAATTCTTTATCATTACATTTCCCTGTAAATTATTAGGGTTGCATTTGGCATGTGGGAACTTCTATATCATGTATCCCAGTGAATTACAAAAGGATCTGCAAGCAGAAAAATATATTGCCTCTTTTTAGGATTTAATACGTTGACTGCCCTCTAAAAATGCAATCTCTATTGGCACAAATTTAATGCATAACGTCATCTGTTTGACATATAATTGACTTAATTTAATAATGCATGACAATATTTGATTTGAGATTGTGGTTTGTCCAGAGACATTGAAAAGGTGAACACACTTATGCAGCAAATAAGAGCACTATTTTTTGTAAAAAAAAAAAAAATGCTTATCACTAGTTTTTGTATTTAAAGAGATCACTGCTCTATAAAAACCCTCTCTTTTGTTTTTACTTCCCCCCACCCTGTAGCCCATGATTACAAGCAGCAAAAGTATTAGATAAAAAAAGCTAAACCAGCTTTTTTTCCCCTAATTCTAATTTACATATCTTCCTTATTTTGCTGTATTTTGAACACAGGTCACCTTACATTTTCTTCTGAAAAGCCTTGATTGTTTTGGAAAATTACTACCACTTAGCAGGGGGAAAACAAGAGAGAAAAATGTCCACCTGATGAAAACAATGTCAAAAGGAACAAAGACCGGTTGTTCTTTATGAAATTGTTTTAAATTTGTCTGGACAATGTTTACCTAAACATATGGACAAGACCACACTCCTTTAAAAGAATATCATTTTACATTAATAACTCTGTTCTTTGAAAATGTATTCCTTGACTGTTCTCTAATGCATCGATGCCACCTCTCAAAACATTCTTTCAACATGGGAAAACATAGAATCCTATTCTACGGGTAAAGGAATGAGAGAATAAAGGTCTTAGCCTAATTTTACTGAAGTTTGTTAGTCTGCCATTTATCTTGGTTGATTCTAGAATCCAGAGCTTCGAAAAAGACAAAGGTACATAAAGCAGGACTAATCAGAGATGTAATCACTGAATCGAAAAACTATCATTTCTAAAATCTATGTTCAACAACAACCTTGGTCTGGAAGGAATAAAGTTGCTCTGGGATGTATGCCTTATGGTGGGTTGACCCTGGCTGGATGCCCACTAAAGTCTCTCTATCACTCTACTTGGCAAATGGACAGTGGACAGAAAATATAATGAAAGGTTCATGGGCCTTTCATTATAGGGAGATAAGGGCTGGGAGAGATCACTCACCAAATACCGTCACAGGCAAAACAGAATCGACTTGAGAATATTGAATTTATTACCAACCAAAATCAGAGCCAGACAATGAGAAGTAAAACAAATCTTAAAAACACCTTCCCCCACCTGTCCCTCCTTTCCAAGTTCTACCTCCTCCACAGTAGTGGCACAGGGCGACAGAGAATGGAGGTTATGGTCAGTTCATCACAGGTTGTTTTTGCCACTGCTCAGAGAGAGGTGTTTCTCCCTTGCTCCAGTGTGGGATCCCTCCCATGAGAGACAGTTTTCCATGAAATTCTCCAGCATGAGTCCTTCTCATGGGCTACAGTTCTTCATAAACTGCTCTACTGTGGCTCTCTTTAGATGGGGAAAGATTTTTTTTTTTTTTTAATGTTTTACAGTACAGAAAACCATTTTAGAAAATCATACCAAAGACTGGAAATGCACACTTTAGAAGGAAATTAAAATAAAAATTAAATTGAAGTATTTTAAATCTAAAATGTAACAATTTTTACAAAAATACTGTCAAAAATCTATCAAAAAAACAAACTCAAAAAAGTTATTTGAAAGGAAACAAAAAAGGAAGGACATTTAGTTAAGTGGGTTTTTTTGGTTTTTTTTTTTTTTTTGAACGGGAAGAAAAAATTGTTATTGTAAAATTTCAGTAAATCAATGCCAATTTTAGTTATTTCCTACATTTGCCAAAACAGGAGTAGAAAGAAGGAACAGAACATCAAACTTGAATAAAATATGAGAAAAACTAGGATTTTTTCAATAGCTGTAAAATAAGTTATCACTCATAGATCTATGTTATGGATTGGTAAATATGTATCAGTAGGTGCTGTGAATTCTGTCTTGCTTTTACTGTCAACAAGTGCCATTTACTGATTTGATTAATAGTCCTTTGGCTTTCTTTTTGAGTTCTGTCTCATCTAGGTTTATCTTCTGATGTTGCACAGCAGAATTTCTCCTAAGGCAGAAAATAGGCAGACAGAAAAACATGGATGGGAAAAGTATGTAGGTAGAAAGGAAACCAAAAGAATAGGGAAAGCAGAACAAGATCCTATTTTTCTAAGTTATGCAATAGTCCTGAATTGGTCATTCTCCCTCTCCCATATATGCTGATTTAGACGTTGTTTTTAACGAATTTCACTAACAAGATCAGAGTGTCAGGTCAAAGAATGACTGCAACCTGGTGAGTTACCTTTCTGGTAAGAAGTTATCTTTTATGCACTAGCTCTATTGCCTCTAAATGTTGAGACAATTTTAAAGTCTCCTGGTAAGAAGAAAAACTAAACATATGAAACTTGTGAGTGGCTATAGATTGCTTAACATCAATGCAAATGTGAGCAGATGCCTCACTATGTTCAGAAAATGCACTGGAAGAAAAGAGGATAATGGTACATTATCTCTTTCTTTATTCTGTTCATTGAATAGCCTATTGTTGAAATATCAGTATTTGTCCGTTGATTTCTGATTGGATCCCCCACATGTTTACAACTCATCATTTAGTGGCATGAGATTATCTTGGCATTCTTTTCTTTTAGACTAATTTAGTCCATTTTTCATCCTTTTTATAGCAACTTTCATTACTACTGTCTATTGTTATTCCTCAAGAACTATGAAACACTTTCCAACTGCAAAAGTTTATTTCCAAAAACTGTAACATGTGGCTCTGAGGTGACCTTTAAACACAGTGTTTTCTTCTCCAGTGGAGTCAAAGAAGTAAGTTCTGGAGTCACTTTCCATTTATATTGATTTAGCTAAGTGAAGAATTAGGCCAAAAAAATCCAGCTGCTGGAAAAGAAGTAAGTTTAGAATTGGAATTCACCTTTGTAAATAGCATTCTATTCTGTTCAAGCTGGTGCAAGTTCTTCATTGATAAGCTTCAGAGAACAGGTCCTTTAGAACATATTACTTCAAGATTTAATGTCCCTCTAAGCCTTTTTATTCATTTGGCTTTCTTTTTTCTTTTCTTCTTCTTTTTTTTTTTTTTAAACTTTTCTTTTCTTTTTCATCTTATTTCAGAAAAAGTTATTCAAAGTACCTTTTCAATTAACCCTTCAACCTGAAAATATGTAGTTTTGCAATGCATGATTAGATGCCCACTTTGCTTTTTTGGCTGAGAGGAGAGGGTGGAAATTCTGTTCACCTTTCAGGTCAGCAAGGCAGGGGCCTTCACCTACTTCAGCAATATTTCCTTCTGTTGCACATAATGAGGTTGAAAAATGCAACAGTATGTGAACATCTACATGAAAAGGAATGTCCTTCCTTCAGCTTGAGGAATTTGATGGATATTACTATTTGCTGAGTCCCTCACAGCATAAGTTAATCACAGCAGCATTATCACAATACAAGCAGTGAGTATCTCAGTGGTATCTAGCTAGAGAGCAGTCTTTGGGATGATGATCAGGAACTCATATATACTGATGAAATCTTGTTCACAGTCTACTTGGCACTATTATTTTCCTTTATTCTTACAGCTATGGAATCTAGAATTAAACAGACTGTCTAATGTAGGGTGTTATCATTTAGGTCCATGATAAACAAGTCCTCGTGCACAAATAAATATTTTACAGAACACAGAATTAAAGAATTGCTACAGACTTTTGACAGATGACTGTTGACAACACTAGATAATGTCAGTTGGGGTTTTGCCCTGGAGGACAGAGACAATCCTACCTCCCTGAGTAACTTTTTCAGAACTACACAACACTTGGGTTTTTTGCTCTGTTTTTTTGGGTTTTTGTTTAGTTGGTTGGGGATTTTTGTTTGTTTGTTTGGGGGGTTTTATTTCTTTCTTTGTTTCTTTCTTTTAATAACTACTTTCTACTTTCAAAGTTGTAGTGCTTGTCTACTGCTCCTTGCACTACCACCTAAAGTTACCTCTAAAGCTGCCTCTGCTCTCTTTATAATTGCACTTAAAGCACCTGTTGGCCATTACTACACCTCCTTATACTCTCTTCCTTACTGAATACTGAGAATCTAGATTTTGAACATTACTCCCAGAGCAGTACCTATTCTACGTGGAGTTTTTAGGATCCTCAGCCAAAGACAGGCTACATGGAGGACTGGTGGACTATTGAGGAAAAATGAGAACAAGTAAAGCTCACTGCATATGACTTGAGGTGAAAAGTATATGGAGAAGGCAAATTTGCAACCTTTTCATTATTCTTTAGACCCCATTGTGCCACTTAAAGTAAATTAGCAATGGCAAGCAGTTCAGTATGAGACCATGACTCAGTGGTGACCAGAAGCTGCCTGTGTTCATGCAGTTCCTCTTCTAGCTCTTCAGATTAAATCAGCTTGTAAATTCTTTGATAATTTAATTTTCAACAAATGACAGTAAAAATAAGTGACAAGAAGTTACTTAATATCAATTCAGATCTTGCTAATATTTCACTAAAATGCCTAGATGTTAACTATTTAGATATTGATTTGTGAAGAAAAAAACAGATGCATGAGAATAATCATTAGCTTTCTGATTCTGTGTTTTGGTGTTGACCACTAGCTTGATATACCTGCAATAGACTAGAAGAAGAATAAAATCTCATAGCAGAACTTACACGTCATCGTTACACTACTGTACATGGGAAAAGATAGATCAAAGCCTATAACACTGCATTTTATATAATACAATTAACAGACATTCAAATTCTTTTTAATTACTTGTTTAGTTTAATTTATTACAACTCTTCTGTTATGGTGCTTTGAAATGTAAGATGAGAAAAATGCTACTAATGTAAACAATAAATAGATGAGAAGTGAGATTGAAAATTAAATTAAACATTTTAGAAAATAAAAACACTAGTTCATGAAATGAATCAAGTATGTGCTGAACCTGAACTAGGTAGAGTCTTGAAGTACAAGTCCAAGTAACACCAAAAAGTTAATGTGATATCTGGATGCAAAAAACCAAAAACTTGCCATTTTGTAAGAACAGAGAACATTTCAGCAAAGAAGCCCAAACCTAGTGGTAACAGTTAATAAATGATGTATCTGCCTGTACCAATGCTATTTTCATCTATATCTATATAAAACATATCAAATAATTACACATAATCCTCAAGAGAAGCATGTATGTAACTCCTCTAAAGGTAGAACTTCCACATGAGAATTTTTTAGCATTTTAAGTGATTTGTTCAAAGTAAAATAACTGCAGAAAAAACAATTTTTATGTGTCTGTGTAGTGACATTTTGAACCCAAATTTACTAAAATACTATATAATAGGTATCTTGAATAAACAAAATACCTATTTAGCTCAGTGCTTTGTCTCTGACACTGATCAGCGGTAGCTTTTATGGAAAAGCTTATTTAAAACAGAGCAAATACACTTTCCATCTGTACCTTCCTGATTTCTGTGAGTCAGTGTTACAAGGATATTCTGTACTTGAGGCTGCAGTATTAAGCCCACAGTAGGACTTTCTTCCAGGCCTTGTCTTACTGGTATATTTTTTGCTTATGTCTCCTACATATTGCCAGGAAAAAATGAAAAGCAGCTACTTCCTTCCATTGGTGATTTTCTAGATCTCAATCATATTTTTTTTTTATTTTGCTTCTCCTTGGTCGCTCTCCTGCAATTCTGACTATCCTCACAGCCTTTTTTGTGTCCCACTCTAACCCTGCACCAGTAAAAGAGCATGCAGCATTTACCCTGTTCCAGAGATTTATACAGTGGCAGAGTCACATCTTTCATCTTGTTTTTTATTGTCTTTCTGATAATTTCAACTTTCTATTTGTTCTTTAAATTGTTATTCAGCACGAGGCTGACATTTAGAAAACTGTACACAATTTCCTTGTGGAATACTGAAAGCTAATTTAGAGCCAATCACTTTGTGTGTATAATTAGGATGCATTTGGTATTTTTCTCCCTTGAAAATTATTTTGTATTTATCAACAATGAATTTCATTTGCCATTTTATTGTCATGAGAGTCATCTGTAGTATTTTGCAGTCAATTTTAGTTTTAACTATGTGAATAATTTTTTATTACTAATAAAGCTTGACATCTCATTATTCATTCTGTTTCCCAATAATTTATGAATACGTTTAACAGTAGAAAACCCTGGTAATAAAATACTAATTCTGTTTGCCATTACAGTTTCCACTAATGAGTGGCAATAGCCAAGTAAGGCCCATCCTTTCTCTCTAAAATTAGGATTCTTTTTTTCCACAGTGTGCACCATATTATATTTGTCAGCACTGAATTTCCCTTGCTCTTATGCTGTCCAGTCACACAGTATTGTACTGTCCTTTGCCATTCTTCAGTCAACTTTCAGCTTTGTTAATAACTCAGTATTCATTAGGGAGCTCTGTCCTTTGCTATTGACCCTCTCTCCAGGTCAGTTATAAGCTTGTCAAACAGCACAGGCTGCAGCATGGATTGTTGTGGACTCCAGGGTTTGACCTCAGTGAAAAAGCACTGTTTTACCACCACTTTGTTTCCAGGGTTTACCCAGTTATTTATCCATAGAAAGACCTTCCCCTTTATCTCATGGCAGATGATTTTCTGCCTTACTCTTCTGGTGAAGGATATTATTGAAAGCCTTTGGCAAGTATATAAGGAAGATCTCCCTGTTCCCCAGTTGTTGCCTTCAGGACACTGAAATTTTAGCTGCTGCTTTTGATAACCACTCCAGCTTTGATGCAGTTTTCTTTTTTGAAATTAAATAGTGCTGTGAAAGACTCTGAAGATGCTTGAACTTAACAGTTAGAGTATTTATCTTATTTCACCTCTTTAACATGCTTCCATATAATACCTTGTCCTTTATTTCTGTATCATTTGTGTCCTGCTATCACAGTATTTTGCTGACTCCTATCCTATTGTCGTGGGTTAGCAAGGATTTCCCCCTTTCTGAGGGACTGTAGGTGGTTTGTCCAGGTTGATTTCCTGGACAGACCCAATCAGAAGTTTTGGTAACGCCTTTTGCCAATTACATCTTTAAGAAAACGGAAGAGAAGGTAGTTACGCAGTTGGAAATTAGGAGCCATGTGAGGGAGAGGCAGCAGGCCCCAAGAGGGCCCAGGCCTACCTCCTCCCCCGGCCCTGGGCCGGGGGCAGAAGCAACACTGAAGCCCACCTGATCCAGACATGGAACGGAGTGAAGGAGAAAAAAAGACTTAAAAGGACTTTGTAAAAGAAACTTATAAAACTGCAGCCAGAGAGATAATGGAGCCTTCAAGGTCAGACCTGGCAGCAGCAGCAACAAGCAGAGAGAGAAAACCTGAAAGCGGGGGGAACGGCTCCTTCTTCTCCTCCCTCTCTCTCCCTTCAGCAGGAAAAAGACTGAAATCTAAAATCCCTGCCACCTGTGGAAGACTGCTGGGGAGCAGAGATAACCCCATCTGCAGCTCACGAGGGAGCCCATGATGGAACAGATGCAGAAGATGAAACTCCGTGGAAGGAGTTTTGCTGGACTGTGGCCCACGCAGAGGAGTCTTATGCCAGAGCAAGGAGGCCTGGGTAAGATCTTGGGATCCCAGAGAGGGATCCGTGCAGGTGCATCTGAGGCTCCCTACGCCGGAGCAAGTCGGCTCGGGTAGGGAGCCATGTGTGGTCCCAGTGAGGGATCGATGCTGGTGCAGCTGCTAACCCCGAAGGACAGCAGAGAATGGAAGAACTGTTGTCCGAGGGGTAGACCCACGTTGGAGAGGTCTATCAAGTACTATATTCGTGGGAAGGGACCCCACAGAAAACAGGGGTGGACTCAAAAGCCATTATCCCCTGTGATCACGTGGTGCAGACCATGGAAAAAACAAGTGTCCCCTTGGGTAGTCCATGGAAGACCTACAGGAGCCTGGGTAACCCC
>JAWWES010000001.1:78873039-78906842 GCA_035583135.1 Lophotriccus pileatus | reverse complement strand
GGTACTTTTGTGTACTTTTGTAAATACGTAGTGCTTTTACTTAATTAGTATTGTAGTAGATATAGTTGTTTAGTTTTATTGTGTAGTAATAAATCCTAATATTATTTTTCCCCAATCGGATTTGGTTTTGTCTGCATAAACCTTTTCTCAACTTAGAGCAATTTGTTTGGGGGGTGTGGTAAAAAAATTGTCACCTAGACAAACCCACGACACCTATTTCTGAGATGTGTCATATCTCTCATATAATCATAAATATTTCTATTTAAATATTTTTTCTTCAAAATTTTCATAGAAGTATCTGAACAATAGACCTCCACCCGTATGCCTCCCTCGCAATTCTCTGCTGAAATGTGTTTTTAATGTTTTAGTGTTTAGTGTTTTAATTTTAGTGTTTTTAAATAATTAGACTGATTTTAAATAATTCTTACCTGAATTTAACAAGGTCTGATCTATATTTTCTTCTTGAAGAAATTTTCATACTTTAATGAAAAAGAAAACTAGTTCATCAAGAGTTTTTGTAAGTTGGGCAGATCCTGGTGAAGTTCTGTCATCTGATGGTGCTAAAACTTTCAGTGTTAAGTGACAGCAACCTTCCCTTGGGTAATGTCTACTTGTTGTAAACATTTAAATTCTATTGGGTTTGCATAGCAAGGTTTTGGTAGCAAGATGACTACAGGAGTGACTTCTGTGAGAAGCTCCCAGGAGCTTCTTTCATGTCCAAAAGAGGCAGCACCAGACAGCTCCAAGAAGGACCCACTGCAGGCCAAGTCAGAGCCCATCAGCAGTGGTGGTAGAGTCTCTGGGATAACAGATATAAGAAGGGGGAAAAAAAATAAAAAGCAAACACCTGCACAGAACAATACCAGTGGAGAGAGAGAAGTGAGAATATGTGAGAGCTCTGCAGACACCAAGATCAGTAAAGAAGGAACAGGAGGAGGTGCTCCAAGCTCCAGGACAAAGGTTCCCTTGCAGCCTGTGGTGAAGACCATGGTGAGGCAGGCTATCCACCTGAAGTCAAAGAAGGTCCATGGTGGAGCAGATATCCACCTGCAGTCCGTGGAGGACTCCACATCTGATCAGGTGGATGCCCAAAGGAGGCTGTGAGCCCATAGGAAGCCTTCACTGGAGCAAGCTCCTAGAAGGGATCTGTGTGCTGTAGAGAGAGAAGCCCATGCTGGAGTAGGTTTGCTGGTAGGGTTTGTGAACCTGCAGGAGATCCACACTGGAGCAGCCTGTTCCTGAAGGACTGCATGCCAAGGGAGGGACACATGCTGGCACAGTCTGTGAAGGACTGCAGCCCATGAAAAAGACATAAGCTGGAGAGGTTCATGGAGGACTGTTTCCCATAGGAGGCACTCCACACTGGATCAGGGGAAGAATGTCAGCAGTCCTTCCCCTGAGGAGGAAGGAGTGGTGAGCTTAAGCCCAGGAATGGAGGGGGGACTGTTTAAAGTTTGTGTTTACATCTCATTACTCTAATGTGATTTGATTGGTAATAAATTAAATTAATTCCCCCAAGTTGAGTCTGTTTTGCTTGTGATGGTAACTGCTCTCCCTGCCATTATGAGCCCCAACCAGTGAGCCTTTTGTTATATTTTCTCTCCCTTGAGGGGATAGAGAGGCTCTGGTGGGCATCTGGCATCCAGCCAGAATAAACCCACCACAATAACAAATCCATAACATGATATAATGAAAAAAGTACTTATGAAGGACAAATATGTTTAAAAAAAACCCAAACAAATTTTATCCTGTCTTGATGGGAAATTTCCTTCTGTTTTCCCTTCCTCATTCGTATCTTATAATACAAAGAAGGGAGAGAACTTTAACTTATTAAAAATAAATTTAGAAAATTCATAAAAACCTAAACCCAAAAATAAGAATATTATTTTTGACAATTTTTGTAAAGGAATAATGGTGGTCTAAAATTAGTTTTTAATTCTTTTATGTCAAATCTTTTCACTTTATATTTGAAGTTACTTTAAACTAAATGTTATACTGACCGGAAGAGCCTATACTATAGTACAGAATAGGTTTAGTAGACTTTGAGACAACAGATAAATTTTCTTCAATGTGAGTTGTGAACATTTATAAACCAGTTTTACTTCTAAAATGTGAAAAGCTGTATTACTGTAAGTGTATCAACACAATTCTATTTTGAGGACTTAAGTAACTATTTTCTTTCAAAAACTATTTAAATCAAGTGACTGTAGAAATTACTCCATTACTTGATATATGACATTCCTGGCTTAAAGGCTGGATAACACTATATGTTAAAATTAGAATATTTTAGTTATTTGATCTACAAAGATTAGTGTAATTTAGTTTTTCACGTAATTCCTATTTTTAACTAACTTTTTGCTATTATGCCAAAAGCAAAAGAAAACAAAAATACAACCATCAAAACTAAGGGGAATAGACAAAAACCCAGACTTAATTTTAATTTACTTAAATTGTCTGCCATTATTAGTTATGTTTTCTGTTGTCTTCCTAACTGCCTATCACTATAAAGCACCTACAGGTCTACAGCTGAAACCAACATGTAGGCGAGGCCTCTGGCATCACTGTCAAACATTTTTTATCTGAGCTGAGGCTGAGCTGAGCCTGTGTTGGCCAGTACAAGTTGCCTTAGCCTAGGGCACACGCTTACTTAGCAGGACTGTTGCTGCTAGTAGTGGCACGGTGTTTGGTAGGATGTCATTACACTCAGTTGCAATCAACTGATGCATTCAGTTAAAATTTCTAAGGCTTTCTTTTTTTTTTCTTTAAAAGGCTTTTTTCCCCATGTAACTTTTTGTGGCCAATACAATTTTTTACTCTGAAGAGCTACATAAGGGAAACTAGCTTTGCCTGGTAAATGTTTGGAGATTTATTTGTGTGGGTTTTTTCTATAGATGAATTCCACATGTTGTATCTGTCACCTCATATGAGATTTTATACACCCTTTTCAGAACTTCATCCTTCAAAGTGTGCTGTAGTTAGCAGTCTTGGGATGTGTGGAAAAAGCTATATCTTTGTCCTTTTGAATGCAATTAAAGTTGTAGTCTAAGAAAAGTCTTACACTCTGTCGAGTTCAGTTGACAAGGATGTGACTTAGTTTCAGATTATTATAAAAGGCAAAGGATTAAGAAACTGAAGAACTTACAAACAAATGAAAGCTACCCAATGAGAAACAAAATATTTTATATATAGGATATTTAGCAACATTAAAATAAGTATATTTGAACACACTAGCTGCAAAATAGTAGTAGGATTCTACAAGTAAACAAAAAGTTGATGTATTTTTCAGTAGCCTAATACTTAGAGCTGCACACTCAGGATCTGGAGATCTAGGGTCTGGTTTCTCCCTCTATCTCACATGATAGGTAATCCATCTAATTTTCTAGGAGAACAATCCAGTCAGCTTGCTATGGGATGCTTTATGAGCATGTTCTTTCAGTCTCTAATTATATCACTGTGCATTAAGAAACACCAACAAGAACATGGTCAGCTACTTTGGTCCTACAGATATCTTCTTGACTCGAAAGTCAGAAAAGAGTATATCTTAACTTAGCTCTTGCTCTTCCCAAATGAGAACTTTAAACACAGGAGTATCATAAATTTGGTATCAACTCCTTAGCATCTCATGTAAACATAGTTTTTCTTTATGTAATTTTTTCAAGTACTTATTAGATCAGTGAAAGAATTGCTCTACATCTTAATGTTTACGACAGTCGCTTTGAGGGTGATTCCAATTCATGCTCCAATATTAGATTAATTTGTATAGAAAGAATTCCAAGCAAACAATTCTACCAAAAAAACACCCCACCTCTTTTGCTTGATTATGTCAATGGATAGTTGTTCATACATCCTGCTGCAGAACAACTCTTCCAGGAAGAATGGTTTTCAGAAATGTTTTTGATATCATTGGGAAGTTTTAGTGACTGGGCTGCTAGATAGAGTCAGGACGGTCAGTTGTGTAAGTCTGAACTTTATTTCTTCAGCCTTACTTCTAAGGGTCTGAAATGAAACTGGTTCTACAAAGTGATGCATCCAGTAGAAACACATCCTCTTTTTGTTTCAAGTAGATTCTCTTGATGAAAATGGCCCAAACCAGAAAAAGTTCTGATTTCCTCAATGGCGAAAGTTGAATGACAAAATATTCATTCAGTCCCAGTAAGGAAACACAACATATGCATAATTGCTTTGCTCTGCTGACCTTCTTTTTCGTGGTCTGTGAAGCATAGACACACATAAGCACTTTATCAGGGCTGAGCTAAACTGGCACAAGTTGGGCTGCCCTATAATAGTTTTTCAAGTCCTCACAGTGGAACGCCTCTGCAGCACAGCCCTGGGCTGCATTATCACTTCCTTGTCAGTTTGATGGTCCTGGTGGAAGGATGACCTGAATTTTCTTTGCTCTGCCTCTAGGCACCCCATCTCTGACTTGGCTTTCATATTTATCAAGAGATACCAGCAGTCCTGGGGGAAAAGGAGAATATGTCATGGAGGCAACTCTCTATCTCATCCAGAGAAGACAGACTAAAATTCATCATTCTCTTTAGGCATCAATCTCCAGGGCATGCGGTTGCACATACTCAGTAATTTATGGAGTGACTCCCTTTTGTTAGCATGAATTGCTGGTACATACATCAGTAGATCAGTCAGTAAAAACTGTAAGTGAATTACCTAATAAATACTAGTTGAAAGAGAGATGTATTTGAAATTTCAACTTGGGTTTTGATTTTTTTAAAAATCTTTGAAAAATTCCTAAGTAAACTTAAGATCTACAAAAGTCTTTCTGCATGAAGAAATGATAAACACATAAACCTGAAAAATAAGGTACAGCAAGACAAAAATCTTTCCTAAGATAGCCATGGAAAATAAAACACTAGGACATTTTCTTAACTGAGGTCCATTTTTCTCAACAGCTGTCTATTTATAAAAATAATTTCCTTCTCAGCATAATCAAAGGATTTCAAAAGTAACACTCTCAGTTTTATGGATTGGGAAAAGACACTACCAAAAAGTTCTAGACAGAGGAACTTTGGATGCTGGCAAAATAGTACTCACGAGATTTATGGATTACAAAGAAAGCATGTAAATGCATAATCATACTTACTGTTTCTCTATTATACCCCCCCAAAGCCACTAAGAATGTAATCTCATTAGGCTTAAATTGACTACATATTGCTTTGGCAATATTTGTAAAACTCTATGGTTTGGTGATTAAGGGAATGGAAGAAGTGGGTTAATAAACTCTCTAGTTTCGATTGAATATAATTTTAATTATAAGACAATAGTCATGCTTTTAGGAAAATATATCTTTGAATACCCACACAAGGTAATACCACATTGAGTATTTGACATTGATTTCATGTCTAATACAACTGCACTCATGTGATTCTGCAATTAATTTGTCCTGTTTAGTGGAATAGTTACTATGTTACTATTGAAAGAATATTTTTGAATAATATTGAAAGAAAGAAGAAATTGATGATGAATACCATAGTAAGGGCTTAATGGGATAACAGAAAGAAAATAGAGATTAAACAAAATAAAAGGAAAAGCTTTGTATCTTTTCTTAGTATTTAGAAGTAATTATGGAACCACAGAAAAATTCCTTAGCAGATGGCAAGTCGTCTTAATCAAGTAAATTAACAGATCATGCATTAAAAAAATAAAGCGGTGGGTTATTTGACACACACTGTAATTACATTGGACATATTGCTTTCAATAAACATTAAAGGACAAATTAACATTACAGTTGTGCCAACTATGCTTCTAAATCTGCTTTTCAAGCTTATAATTAAAATCCTAAATTATTACTGCAGCAAATTAACATTTTTATTAGGATTCAAACACTGGGATCATCAGCACATGCTTTTCTTTACCCCCCAAAAAAGACTTCTGAAAAATACAAATCTAAACAATACAGAATCTCCATAAATACTAAAAGGCTAGATGGCATAATATTATCTCCTTTAACACACATATTCTGTGTGCTAAAAAAACCTTCATCTTTTTAAAAGTAGTGTGACACCATCATGGAGTTGTAATTTGTTAGAGTAAAATATAAAATTGTACGTAATAAAGATGCAATTTATTTTTTAGTCTTTGTACTTCCAAAGATTTCCTAGCATCAAACTTAAGTTGCTCTCATATATTTATTTTTATGAGAATCAGATCTGAAAACTGAATACAAAGATAATCTCTCTGTTGAATACCAAGAGAAGTGAATCAGATTAACTTTGTTTTTCATTTCCAAACCATTATATCTTTTTCCTTCAATATGGGCACCTTCCCATCCCTTCCTGTGATTATTTCTGTCTTACTCTTTTCTTTACCCATATCTCTGAAGCTTGAATCTGTTTTGGGTTTGCTTTTTATTTCTCTAGATAATTAAGAGCCTAAGGAAAAAGAAATTGTAGTGAAAGAACTTGTAGTGAAAGGATCAGAGATTTTTCAGAAGACATGATTTCCAACACTGTGATATCTGACAGTTTTCTTCTTCATCTCAGCAATTTTAGCTGTCTAAACCAAGATTCAAGGACATTATAACCCTGCTAATGAAACTAAACCAAATTTTTGTTTTGTCTAAATAAAACTCCCTGTGTTTGGTTCCAGAATTATCTTCCTCTTCTGTTCCTATTTTTCCTTTAAAAAGGTAAGATATGAATACTTTACTGTCTATTTGTACTTGCTCAATCTAACCCATTGATTTCAAGTTCCAGTTTATTTCCTATGAAGCATTCAAACACGAAATCATACTAAAATGAGTTTCATTTTCCCAAAACTATCCTATTAACATCCCTACAGATACCCAGCATTTCCTAAAATAAGCTGATATTTTGTATGGAAGTTTTTGTAGCTTGATGGGGATCTCATGGAAGAGATTAGACTGCTTTTGTGTTATGAGACACTTCCTGCTTATTGAAATGCGCAAAATGATACATTACAGATATTTTTGGAAGTACAAAGGCAAGTAGTGCAAATTCGACTTAAAAAAATAAATAATCGTAGTATTATTTTTAGTTCAGTTACCAGAGTTAATTCACCTCCCTCTCCACCCCTATATCCAAATTAAAAAAAAAAAAAAATTCATATAATTTAAGTCATGTGATCCAAGCAATGAAAAAAGAGGGTCACTTTTGATTCCTGTCCTTACAGGAATGCACTGATCGTGTGCTTAAACCAGAGTGATATTTTGTAATATTCAAATGCTTTTGAGTAATGCTTGATTTCAAAAGTTGCCTAAAATAAATGTTCAATTCTTTGAAAAATCTCTTTCAAATTTCTGAGCATGTGTTAAACTTAAACACATATATTTTTACTCTGATAAAGTAATAGATATCAATATATAGATATATATATTTTAATCATTGAAGAATTAGGATCTTATTATCTTCTTTCTTAACAAACATGTAATCTAATAAGAATAATTAAAAATAGACCATTTTACCAGTGTAATCAAAGCTATCAACCATTTTTCATTGTGAGAACCACTGTCTTGTCTTGTTTACAATGAGTTGGGATAAATTTTTAGTGTCTCCCCAGCTTTTTTAGAAATACTTTTGTCATTTTCACTAGAATAATTTGTTTAACTTCAGCCTTAAAGGATATATTTGCGCTTCCATAGTTCAAAATGTTGTAGTGCCATATTTGAAATCATATACCTCTGCTATACTTAACTAGTCATTATCTTCTATTGCAGTAATTATATCCCATATAAAGCAAGTACTACATAGCTTTAATGATGTATAACCCATCTCACTTTAGCATGCCATGATAGTGATATTTTATGGCATTCTTAATGATATACTGTAACCGGTTATCATACTTAATTTACAATAATAAATTTATTTAATGAATATTAATGTTATCTTTTTAAATACTCTATATTAGATCTTTGTTTTTAATGAAGTCATTCAACCATTTCAGTCTTAGAAATTATGACACTACTTTTTTTTTTCTTAAACCTCGTAATGCTCCACATTATGAAGTCATGCAGGACTGTGTTGTCTCTGTAATTTCTTGTGAAAGTATCTCACATAAACCAAGGATTACAAATAAACTGCTTAAATCTTTTCTAATTAAGAACAAAATAACATATTACAGGAGTGAAAACCTAGTCCCACTGAAGACAGTTGTATTCAACAAATTTGAGCAAGTAGATCTTACTCAACTAGATATTCATTCTCAATAAATTGGTGTATCACTGATTCCTTCCTTCTGTGTCTGTCTTTCCTTTATTACAGTATGGCAATTAATAAACATATATAACTCATAATACAAAATATAACAGTGGTAAATATGTTATACACAAATATACATGTCAAACATTTAAATCATGCAAAATATAAGCATATGTGGAATGTTTTTATATTTAGAATGTCTTTCAATATCAAATCCTTTGAATAACAGGGAGATATTCACACTAACAAAGATGCACAATTTTCATTTCTTACTACTTTGTATATTGTCACTGCAGGAGAACGATGAGGCATACTACTGTTTTCCAATCATAAAGAACATGTTTATAATGCAATGTCATAAATATACATGTTCTTTAATGAAAATTTTATACAAAGAATTTAATTAAGTAATTGTGGTTTGTTCTTAATAAATCCATTATGTCTAAATAAAAGCATTAATGCTTTCATCAAGTTTTCTGTGCAAAGCTGTGTGGCCACTTAATATAATACTTATTTTCAAGTTTACAAAGAAGTTAAAGGCAGTATTCATGAACATGTTACCTACAATAACTAGTTTCTAACAGATAGTTTGGTGTAAAAATTGTGCAGGAAGTTTTTCAGAAGAACAAATATATCAGACATTTATTTGCTTTATTCATATGTTAAATATTATCTAGAGGAGTTTGTTTAAGTTTCAATATTGAATTATATTAAAAGTATATGTAAAGTATGTGTAAATATATTGAGTATTCACAATAAAAAAATTAATAAATAAGAAGTTTCCAATAATATTAAGTGAAGCTTTCAATTTGTCCTTAATTAATCTATTCTCTGAATTAATTTAGTAGGAAGACAAGTTTTCTGTTACATTTATTATGCCCTGATATCTCTTTGTGGCCCCACCAGACTAGAAAAGACAGCTGATCTAAGAGAACAGAAAAGTCACTGGCTCAGACTCAAGATTTTCCTTCACCAGTCTCTCTAATTTGATGCTCTGTCTCTTACCAAGCCCTGAATTTTCATGAAACTTTGAGATTTAATTGCATTTGACCAGTTTATTATTTTCCTGTAGTTTACCCTTTTGTCACACTGCACTGCAGATGGGTTCAGTTTTCATATCAGAACTGACAGGTAAGTAAACACATACTACTTTCCATAATCAGATAACATTCTTAATAATGATTGTCCCATTTCTTTTCAAATATTAGAGCAGCTTATTAACACCAAAACAACGGTGCAAACAAAAGGCATCTATGTCATCATGTCCTGAAATGTGACCTTAGTGGAGATTAATTATTTCACCTAAATCTTATTCTTGTCTTCCTTGACCTTCTCTTTAACTTGGAAAACAAAGTGGCTTTATTCTGTAGACAGACCCTTATGGAAATCAATTGCACTATGTTTTTTCTACTGAGTTTTCAAAATGATGGAATACTGAGCAGAAAATTTTAGACTGTGTATTTCATTTATATCTATTATTTTGGTTTTGGGGTGTTTGTCTCCCCCTCTCCCCATTTTTCTCATAGTTAGTATTTGACATCTGGAATTGAAAATAAGCCCTCTGTATATACAGATCTTGCCTCAACTGATCTGTACACAAGTGTTACGCCCACCCCAGGCTGTTGGTTCCCTGATCACCACAATTAAAGACCTGATGGACAATTAAGAAGCTATTTTTCCATGAAACCAGGCTGTGATATACAAAAAGTTTCCTTCAGCCTTGTAATGTCGAGCTGGGGAAGGTTCAAGGCAAGCAACTAGATTGTCACATGTCTAAAGGAAATACCTTTAGGTCTCTTGATGAGATTTGGCCATGAAGTGGTCTAAGATACCTTGTCAAAATAAAATCTTGACTATTGCATGCAGTACTAAAATATATATTCAAATTTTACCACAAGCCAGTTTGTCAAGGCTCACTCTGTTCTATTAAATGAAACAGACAGTTACTTGTTGCTTATTTATATTTTCTGTATCTTATTTATTTATATATTCACTCATAAATCAAAAAATTAACATGGACTCTGTTGTTTTAGAACTCCAGCAACAAATAGTTTTAAAAAGGCATTTGATTATTTTCACATTTGTCATTCAAGGTTATCTGCAGGAAAGAGGGCTGAGTGTCTATTCTAAGGCTTTATGTCTCTTCCATGTTCAGTCACCATGTTCAGAATAAACAAGGCAACTTAAGAATTCCATCCAGTAAATAATAAGGAAAAAAAACAGGCATGTATTTTACACACCATGGCTCAGACTCCCGCTCATCATCTGATGAATTATGCGTAGTTATGATAGTGATGTAAGAAATAATATGCCAGAAGAACTTTACTGGTAAAAGGCCTATGAATAGAATTGTGACTAGTAACTAAGAAACCAGACATTTTGAGAAAATTTTTGATATATTTATTCTTAATAAATACAAGTTTTCTTGCTTTTGTGTTTTTGGTTTTATTTAATTTTTTACTTTTTCCTTCCTTCAGAGTTGCAGCAGGAGATTTGGAGAAATAAGGTTTTCAGTTCCTTTCTAAAAAACAAAGAAAAAAAATGAGAAGACCCTTGATTTAATTACTACTATGTTTTGTACACAATAAAATTCTGTGTATCTATCAAATTTCTCTACAACTCAGCATCGCATTCTAGAAATAAAGGAACCAGTCCTGAATTTCACAGAATCATAGAATATGCTGAGTTGGAAGGGACCCACAAGGATCATCAAATCCAACCCTTAGGCCTGACCAGGACCATCCCCAGGAGTCACAACATGTGCCTGAGAGTATCATCCAAATGCTTCTTGAACTCTGGCAGGCTTGGCACTGTGACCACTTCCCTGGGGAGCCTGTTCCAGTGCTCAGCCACCCTCTAGGGGTTGTCCCTCCTGGCTGCCAGAGCACTGCTGACTCACACTCAACTTGCCATGGAGCAGGACCCTCAGGTGCCTCTCTATGACACTGCTTTCATTCCCCAGTCTATACGTACATCCAGGGTTGTCCCATCCCAGGTGCAGAATCCAGCAATTGCCCTTGTTGAAGTTCACGTGGCTGGTGATTGCCCAGACCTCTAATTTGTCGAGGTCTCTCTGCAGGGCCTCCCTGTCTTTGAGGGAGTCAACAGCTCCTCCCAGTTTTGTATTGTCTGCAAAGTTGCTGTATCCCTTCCAGGTCTGCATCCAAGTCATTTGTGTTGCATACAGAGTACAATATGACAACACAGCAAAATATTTCACACTGTCAGGAATTCTGTCTTCAGATTTTTTTTGTTAAATATCTTGCTTTCATAGGAAGAAAGTAAAATTATGGATGATAATTTAACTGAATGTAAAAGGCAAATAAGTGCTTAGAACTGTTTAGCCGGGATGTTTCCAAACTCTTGCAGCTTAGGCTTCTGAGATTGTTTACAGAACTTCTTTTTTTTTTGATTTTTGCTTTTAAATAAATTGTGCACTTTTTTTTCCTGAAGAAGACATAAATATTTTTCATTATATCTAGGCAAGAATATGAAAAGAATAAGTTTGCCTCTAAAGTTTTCACTAAGCTTTTCCCTAAGAAATTTTAATCTTGATTTCCTTATATATATATATATATATATATATATGAAAGGATTTTACCTATTCCTAAAAAAGTGTCATTCCATCAAGACCTATGCATTTTCTTATATTTCCTATGGGGGTGTGAATGTGTGGTCTACAATACAAGCAGAGATACAGAGAAATCAAATTTCCTGCTAAACGCACTTTATAGGTTCAGAAAGAAGTTGAATTTCTTCAGGCTTGCAAAGCATTGTCTTGCCAGATTCAAATATAACAGGACTATGTAATGCTTCACTGCTCCTGAGGTTGAAAAAGTTCCTCTGTTTTCAAAACCTAACCTTAAAAAAAATGTCCTCAATTATTTTCTATATAAAAGTCATTAAAGGACCAAAGGCATCCTGTGTTGACAAGCATTAACAACAAATATCAAACCTAAAAAAAGAAAGTGATTTCAGAAATGCAGCTCTCCAGGACACTCTTTAGTTCAATTTTATTGAACGGGTCTTTCTATCAATCTAGCATGATTTTATTTCCTGTATGTATCAGCAGATTTACAAAGGTAGAAATATGACAAAAGTCGAATAAATTTTCTTCAGAAAAAGGCCTGTGAACAAAACTTTTGTAACATTTCATGTGCCAATTTTGTTTCTATGTTTTTATCTTAGGGTCATTCAATTTCAGAAAATTGAGTTGCAAGGCACTAAATTCACTAATTGACACATTTTTTGAAAGATAAACAATAAGGTATAATATAATATTATCTATGATGATTTAGTGTGCTGGTTTTGGCTGATATAATTTTCTTCACAGTAGCTGGTATTGGGCTGGTTTGGATTTGTGCTGGAAACAGTGTCAATAACACAAGGATGTTTTAGATGAGTAGCACACAGATAGAGTTAAGACCTTTTCTGCTTTTCACACTGCCAGGCTGAGGGTGCGTAAGGAGTTGGGAGTGGGGACAGCAGGGCAACTGACTCCAACTGACCCGAGGGATATCCCAGACTATCATCATGCTCATCATATAGAACTGGGGAAGAAGAAAGAAGGGGTTGGCATTCGGAGTGGTGGCATTTGTCTTCCCAAGTTGCTGTTACATGTGATGGAGACTGGCCTGCTGAACACCTGCCTGCCCATGGGAAATGGTGAATGCATTCTTAGTTTTGCTTTGCTTCCATGTACAATTTTACTTTACCTATTAAACCATCTTTGTATCAACCCATGAATTCTCTAACTTTTACTCTTCCCCCACTGTGGTGGGAGTGAGAAAGCAGCTGTGTGGGGCTTAGTTGCTGGCTGGGCTTAAATCATGACTCTAGTGAGATTATTCTTTCAGATCCACTGTGGTTTGGAGATAGGAAGCAATAAAAACATAGATATAACACAATAATATGAACCCAAACTTCCATCTATCTAAGTAATTGACAAGCACTTGAAGTTTCTTGTTTAAAATCTATCATGTCTTTCATATATAAAATACTGTGCCTATTTGTCGCACTATCTACTTTCCAGGCTTGGGGTAGCCAAGTCTCTTTATAAACTTATTCATGTAAAACAAACTATTTATTTCCACTTTCAAAAATAGTGCCAGAATGGCTGCAACTCTTTTCGCCTATGGTACACTTCAAAAATTCATGACCTTTTACATAAAATCAAATATACTATTTCTACAGCATGGAACAGTGAGAAAGCTTTTCAAAAAAGGCTCCAAATTAATAAACTTTGAGCTGTGCATTTTTTTGTTGCCTACAAATATTTTAATAAGCAAAGATAAAGTTCAAGTCGCTGCCCACAAAGTGTTAGCAGTGCCCTATAGAAAACTGGAGATATGAGGTTATTCATAGTTTGACATGGGGTTATTCTACTCTTATTTTAAAAAAAAAATTAAAAAAAACACTGAACAGTTCCTTTTTTTCTTTAGCAACAATGATTTTTTTTACATATATGAATACTTGCAGTTAAGCTTTTAGATAATATGAAAGGTAAACAATATTCCGGTAAATGAATGGAGAGGTGTTTTTTCAGTCAGATATACTTTGCAAATAAAAGCATACCTTTCTCCATGTTAGATTGCTTTGTACTTTGCAAAACATCACTTTTTTCTGTGTCGGCTCTAGAGATAAAAATGTCTCTAGTGAGTCACAGATACTATAGTGCAAGTCTAGCCATAGTTTATTTTTTAAACTGTAAATTTACATACAGGCATCATAAATTAAGTAACATAAATGATTAAGTAAAATATTTGAAACTGCATAAAATCTGACTTTTTTCTTTCTTTTTTTTTTTTTTTTTTTGGGAAAAAAGGATAATTTTCCCCTAAAAGCAGAAACAAATAGAAAGAGCAAGTGACTATCTGAGATACTGAGAGAAATCATGCTGGAAATGACAAAAAAGAACTACCTGAATTTTCAATCCCGAGTAACTTGTCTTTAACATTTGACAGTGGAATTCAGAAACATCTAAGACATATTGAGCAGAGTCACAAGTTAACTGGTTTTAGGTTCTATTCTGCAAAGGGGGGCCTGTACCACCTCTGGATTTTCAGTTCTGTGCAGATTCCAGACTGACCTCAGTAATGCAGCTAGCAAGTAAAATAGTTTAATTAAAAATAATAATTGTAACTGCTTATAAGTGGCCTGAAATAACAACCAATATTATTAAGCTGTGACTCATACACTGCAATTATCTTACATTGAAGTGGATCATTTAAAATATAGCTATTGCTCTTACTAAGCACTTTCTAAAAATCAACAGTTAAAATGTCTATATTACATTTCTTTGATTATAACTGGCAAATATTTCTCCTTTTGCACTTTGAAATTACAATAGTATTTACTGATTACTCCATTTTTTTAATCTTCCCTCAGCACACATAAAAAGTTAACTCAGCACAGCTGTTTTCTGATTGTATTCTCAGTGCAGTTTTCTCCCATAACTCTTTTTCACACTTAACACACATAGAATGTCCCATTTTGAAGTGTTAAAAACCATAAAGTTCATGGATTCAAGGACAGCACGTGAGTAAATTCATGTGGTAATCATGCACCTTCATGAAGTTTTTTGTCTGAGAAACATTTATCTTGACCAGTACAGGTAGTTAATGACAGCTACTAAAGGAGGCGACTTCTCTCACTTCTTGGGAAGATGCACTGACCATTAAAAAAAAAAAAAAAAAAAGGTAGACCCTATGTAGGCTGAATCATCTGGTTAAATACCTCCCTTTCCTTCTTTCTGTCTGTTTGCTGGGTAAGAAACAGCTGGATGGCCAGATCCAGAGAGTGGTTGTAAATGTAGTTACATTCTGTTGGAGGCCAGTCACTGGTGGCATGAACTGGGGCTCAGTATTTATGCCAGTCCATCAATATCTTTATTGATGATCTGTATGAGGTGATCAAATGCACACTCAGTCAGTTTGCAGATGACACCAAGTTGGGTGGGAGTGTCAATGTGCTGGAGTGTTGGAAGGCTCTTCAAAGGGATCTGGACAGGCTGGATTAGTGGACTGAAGCCAGTGGTGTGAGGTGAAGTGCTGGGTCCTGCATTTGGGTCACTACAACACCATACATTGCTGCAGGCTTGCAGCAGAGTAGCTGGAAAGCTGCCCGGTGGAAAATGACCTGGAGGAGCTGATCAACAGCCACTGACCATGAGCTGGCAGTGTGCCCAGGTGGCTGAGAAGGCAGATAGTTTCCTGGCCTGTATCAGAAATAGTGTAACTAGCAGGACCAGGGAACGTATTGTCCCTCTGTACTTGGCACTGGTGAGACCACACCTCAAATGTTGCCCTCAGTTTTGGGCCCCTCAGTACAAGAAAGACATTGAGGTGCTGGCACAGGTCCAGAGAAGCTGGTGAAGGGTCTGCAACACAAGTTCTTTCAGGAGATGGCATTGTTTACCCAAGAGAAAGGAGGGCTCAGTGGGGACCTTGTTGCTCTGTACAACTACCTGAAAGGAGGTTGTAGTCAGGTGGGGTTGGGCACTTCTCCCAGGCCATTAGTGGTAAGACAAGAGGACTTGGTCTCAAGCTGCACCCAGGAAGGTTCAGGTAGGACACCAGGAAGAATCTCTCCACAGAAAGGATGATTCGACATTGAAAAAGACTGCCCAGCGAGGTGATGGAATCACTACCCCTGGAAGTGTTCAAGAAATAACTGGACATAACAGTTAATGATGTGGTTTAGTCGTCATGGTGAAGTTTGGACACAATGATCTTGGAGGTCATTTCTAACCTTGATTCTGTGATTGTTCGATGTTTCTGAAAACAATTCTTCTAATGGATAGGAAGAACTATTTTTAGAATTCCCTCAGTGCTTACCCTATTCATCCAGCATCAGCCACTGTCAAGTACCAAAAGGTTCTCCAGTGAAGCCTCAAGATACTCTCCTAATAATATTCATACTATAGGTATTCTGGAGAGGGCTGAAGTACATTATGGGTATTCTCTATGCAATTTTAAGAAATTAAGTAGCTTCTTTTCTTTTTCTGGAATACATTTGAAAATGATGCTAAAATTGTTACTAAAATAAATAAAAATATATAAAAACTGCTAAAAATTTTATAGGGGCTTTTATTGCTAATATTTTATACTAAATTCTATTGATTTATTGTTCATTCGTTGTTTCGTTTTCGGGTTTGGGATTTTGTTTGCTTGTTTGTTGTCTTTTCTTGGGGTTTTTTTTGGGTGAGGGGTGTGATGGGTTTTTTTTCCTGTTCGTATGCTGTCCAAGATACAAGAGAAAAAAAAAACAATGGACAAACTTATTATGTAGTTTTTTCCCCCTTTTTTCACATGCATATTTTTTGCTTTCTACCCTTTCAGGTAATTGTGCAGTTCAGGTAGTGTTTAGGAGTGATCAATAAAATCATAAAAACAGCTGCTACGAGCCAGCCAATATTAGCGATTACTAATTGAAAAGTCCTATCATAAATAAAACCTTTCCCATACAGTTTTGAGTACTTTGAGACTTAAAGAAAAAGCTCAGTAGAAATAAAGCAGATGTATCCTGACAAATCTGCCTGTTTTTTCCACAGCTAGTGATGACACTTAAATCATTTAGGTAGTAAAATAGTGTTTTGCATGTTAGGTTGAAAGAAAAAAGCAGGCAATTCATCTAAGTATGAACAGTACCCAAGAGAAACGGTTTTTTGGACTTTTTTATACTACGTATACTGCAACTGGTCCTTTTTATTCAGTACATAGGCTACTTCTGGTGAAGAGTTTGGCCTTAAAATTTGAAATGAGAAAGGAAAATGCTATCTGCATGTGCCTTCAGGATTGTGTTGCAAAAACACCCAAGGAATAACAGGTTATAGCTTAATTTCAAAACCCAGGAGAGGAACAAAATATAGTTGATTCTACTTTTGTGAAGTCTTATCTGTAAGAGACAGAACTTGGGTTGTCTTTCTACCTCTTTCTATCTTCTAACTGAATGGGTAGGTAGTATGGTTAGGAAGAGCACTTCACATCCAATTTGAAAAGCAGGCATCACTCAAAATTGCTTAAGCACACTAATGCTAAATTTAAAAGTGTCTGGACCTAGACATGAAGTTCAATGATTTTAAAATAATATTTTTAAAACAATAATGAAGTGTAGGGCACGATGAAGAAGATACCATAAAACAGCTAAAAGTTTACACAAAAAGTTTACACAGGATAAGCAGAGTAGTTCCAAGGTGAGAAATGGAGACTTCCATTTCCAGTATCTTGTTCTCAAACCAGGGCCTTGAGAAAACAAGTGATAAATATCTGAGGGTCCAGATGCAAAGTCAAAGGAACTGAATGTTTTATTATCTTTGAGGGTTAAAACCATGATTTCACACTGATATAGTTATTTAGCTCTAGTTACCTGGGGAGAGCTACCGTTGAGTGAGAACTTGTACAGCACATCTGCCAGAATCCTAGTATCTGAAAACCAGAAAAGAGTTTATTTTCTTAAGCATCTTCCACACCAATTACCTAATGGCAATACAAAGTTCTCCAGAGATGTTAAGAATTAGACTGGGGAAGGAACAAAGCACTTTCTTCTAACATATATTCTTTCTCCACAAATCATAGCCTGAAACCACTCAGCTCAAAAATAGTCATAAAACAATTCTCAGGAGACTTGCCTAATAAAATATTGAGTCTAAGCCTCTCCCCCTCATTAAGGTCTCTAGCTTCTATATTGTACATTCATGCGTGCCTGACTTTAATATCCTATAATTCAGAAAAGTACACAGGAGACAGAGTATTGATATGATAGGGAGATCCACATCTCCATGCATCTTGACCTGCTGAACTAAAGCTGACAGTCAGTCAACTGCAAACATTCAGCTGCACTTCCCCATAAAATACAGAAGCAATGAATATTAAGTCCATCAACAGACAATACTAAGTCGGCTGTCACTTGGCCCATTTCTTAATGTAGACTCTAGACATTATTCACCCTGAGGGTTTCAGGATCTGTCTGATGTTTTTTTCTTTGTATCCCAGTACAGTGGAGGTTTCAGAAAGGATTATTTTAACTTTTTAATCTGAATAGTGATCTAATAGGGGACAGCTGTGGCATCTGAGTCCCAGGGCTATTTATTGTCAATTAGTATGAATCTTAAACATATTCCCTTCATTATTTACTTGACCTGTCCTTAAATAAAGGACAATACTCTCCAGGGGGGAAGAAAAATGAGTGTATGGCAAAGACCAGTGAAATGAACCTAAACAGAAAAACCATGAGGAAATTTCAAGATTAATTAGTGAAAGACTAAGGATAATGAATCTTTGTGATGTGAAGACAATTGATAATAAAAACAACATTTGATCATATAAGGTGCCCTAGGGGACAATACAGAAGAAATCCAAGCTGTCAGATTTAAATTATGCATTACTGTTATACTGTATTTCTCTATAAGCCACTCTGGGAGTTTAGGTTTTTTTGGTTGGTTTACTGGTTGGTTTTTTTAAGGAAGCTTTATGCTTCCAGAAAGTAGAGTCTTAAAAAACATGTGTGGAAAGGTCAGCTATGAGATGAGAAACTCAGTATCTCATAGTGTGGGGCTGAACTCTGCATCCATCACCTGGGAGATAAGGATGTGAGCAGACAGGGCAACACCACTGCAGGGGCAGTGATTGTGCCTGGACACCACAGAGAAGTATCTGACGCCATAATTTTCTTTCTGTGCTTAGAATACAAAGTACTTTCTGTGATTATACAGGAACAGAGGAGAAAAATTACAACTTGGATATGATAACGTAATGGCCAAATATCTTTTCATTGTGGCTTTGACAATAGCAACAACCAAAAAAAAAAAAAAAAAAGAGAAGTCTTTTTATGCTTAGGGCATTTGAAGTGACATGATAGTGAAGTGATTTATGAAGCCCATTAAATATTGCAAGCCAACAAATATATGAATTCATCCTGGATAGTGTTTGCTTCAAACATCTGAAATATACCGTATTAAAAAAGGAGAAATGACATCACAGCATTGATTCCACACATGAACCATCAATATATTGATAAATGGAAGCAGAGGTGGCACAGCTTGTTGTATTCTCTCAGAGAAGCCTGAAAAATAGAAGCAGAAAATGAGATTGAGATCAGTCAGAGAATCAGAAAATGTTTTAGGCATTAGTTTAAGTTACTTATTATGGGGGATTCCCAGCTGGTTCTAGGGATCATTGTGTGTTAGGAATTTGCAGATGGAACGTCTGTGCTTAGCCAAGGTGGCAACATCGGACTAGAAAGATGGTTACACAAGAATGGATTTCCTGCAGCCCGGCTGCTTACTTCCTGGACTTTTGCTGAGTCATTGTTTTAGAACGTGCATGGTCCTGTATCCAATAATTAATTGTTTATGTGACTGAAAGACCAATTTTACTGTGACATGTGTAGCCTAAATGTGTATAAAAGTAGCAGCGGTGGCTGGAATAAAAGAGGCTTCTGTTCCTGTACCTTGGGTTCCTGGATTCCTGCACCACGTAGCCACGTCGCCTGTCCACCCCGTATCATGACAACTTATAACGTATTTATGATAAGATATGATATTCAGACATAATTTATAATTAACCTTGTAATAAGGTGCCCATAAGATTATTCTAAAAGCATAAAACTTCACTCAACACTAAACAGATATTTTCTGGGGACAGCTACCTGTTGCAGATAGAGGTTACCAACAGTCTTGGGAGAAAAATAAATTTACAATTAATGCTGTTTATATTCATATAGTTTTAAAATAATTTTTAAATAAGTGAAAACTTCTTTCATCTTTTGTATTTGAATATTCTCACATACAATGCTAAAATAATTTAGGAAGAGAGAGAAAGTTTGGTGTAGTTTCTCAAGAAACGTATTTTACATATTTTTTTTTTAAATATTATGGTATTAGGAATGATATATAGAGATCTTTGTTTGATAAATAAAGAAGTGCGTAAGTATTGTATTATAGAGTGTATAGCATATAGTGTGTAGTGTTGCAGCACAAAGGAAAACAAAATCAGAAACAGAGAACTGAACCAAGATGAAGCTGAATAAGGAAAACTGAACTTCCAGACTGAGAGGATGATCAAGCAGAAAGGAGGGTACCATCAGGGATAAAGTGAATGATCCACTCCCTTAAAAAAATGCTGACACATCTGCTTTTGACAGGGAGGTGTATGCAATTTCCTGGAAATTAAAGTGAACATAATATAAAAATGTTAGTACTCTGAACATTAAAACATATAAATTACTATAGAAGATTTTGAAAAAGAAAAAAAAAAACAAACAACTCAATCAAAGTTATAATATTTAACACAATTTTAAAAAGTCTCTTTTCACAGACATTTTGAAAAAAAAATATATTGCTGGGTCATACTCTACCTTTCAATCTCTTTGAGAATAAATCAGAGCCACATCCTAGAAAATTATAGCTTTTTTAAAATCTGGTTATTTATTTAAGAAAATAAAGGGTTTGCAATTAGTAAAATAAGGACTTGATGGAAGAGGAAGCAGGGAATAGGAATTTTCTGATAATTGGGTTCTGTCCCTCTTTCTCTGGTAGAAAAAGGTGGGAAAGACTGTGACACAGTTCACAGTCCAAGAATAACTCATTCTGGAAGGGACCTCAGGAGAGTTCGAGTCCAGATAGTAGTGTTGGCCCAAACAGGTTTCTCAGGGCTTTATCCAAAATCTCCAAGGATGGAGATTGTTTGGGCAAATTGTTACAATTACTGTTTTCCTGAGGAAAAAGCTCTTTTCCTATCCAATCTGAAACCTCTTTTTTTTCAATTTAGGTCCCTTTCACCATGTATGAATATTAAAAACCTGATTACAGCTTCTTGATGGCCCCCCTATAAGACCTGGGGTGGTCATGAGGTGCCCTCAAAGCCATGTCTGACCCCATCTGAAAAAGATCTGTTCCATTCCTCCAGCCTTTCTGCATGGTGCAGCCATTCCAGACTCAAACCACCCTGATGGCTGCCGTTGAGCTCACTGAAATTTGTCAACATCCTTTCTGTACTGGGGGTCCTTAGCTAGGAACATATGTTATCTAATGAATGTTGGTTAAAAGGAGATAATATTTTTCCTCATTTTCCCAGCTCCTGCTGGAGTAGCCCTGGCTGGTGTTGTCTCCCTCTGTGTCCAGGGCTCTCTGTTGGCTCAGGTTCAGATTGCTTTTCACCCAGCTCCTTTCTGCAGAGTTTCTCCTTAGCCAGGCAGTATCCAGTGCATATCACTGCAGAGGACTAGTCCTTACAAGGAGCAGGACTTAACATTGATCCTTGTTGGATTTAAGGAGGTTCTTGTTTGTTCATTTCTCCCCTTTTGTGTAGGACCCACTGTGAGATAGCCTGGCTTTTAAGGTTATTGACTGGTGCCCCTATTGTCATGTCATCTGTGAACTTGATGAGACGGTTCTCTGTTGCTGTTAGGAACGATGTTAAGCAGGAGAAGTCCCACAAGAGACCTGTGCAGTACTTCACTTGTCCCTGGCCTCCAGCCCAAGTATTAACCATTAATTATGGCCCTCTGTTCCAAATCTTCCAAACAACTGTTTTGCAGATTCATTATCCACTCATCCATACTGCAATATCTCGGCTTGGGTTCAAGAATATTACGGGAGATGGTGTCAAAAATCTTGCTAAAGTCGAGATAAATGACACCTACTGCTCTCCTCTTGTCAACAAATCCATTCATTTTATTATAAAAGGCAAACTGTTGGGCCAGCATGATTTATTCCTAGACAATTCTTATTGACTACTTCCAATAACCTTTGTCTCCTTGAAATATGCAGAAGTACATTCCAAGATTTTCAGGGTTTTCATGAAGGTTACTTCATTCTTCCAGGGATGGAAGTAAGGCTGACCAATGTGTAGTTGCCTAGGTCATCTTTTTAGTCTTTCTCACTTTTTTATGTTGCATTGTTTTGCAGTAGGGTGCATTTGTTTCATGCCACTTGTTCTGAGTATTTTTGGTTTACACTGTTTTTTTCTTTTAAACTAAATCAATGTATTCACAAATTAGAAAATCCAATAAAAGATCCAGACACTATTTGGATGTTATTACAGAATAATTCCATGTTTATTACTGCTTGCATTCAGAGAAAGTGACTACCAGGTAACAAAGCTGTAAATACAATTTTTCTTTTCATTGACAAGAATTAGATGACTAACTGCAACTGGTGACCATAAGACTTGTTTATGTTTTTCCAAACTATCTTTGGGCAAACAAATGCCTACTGAAAACCTTTTATGATTCTTTAAAGGATACACAAACTAATTATTTAAAAAATCTGGTTTAATGTCATGACCATTTATAAAAAACTGGAAAAATTAATATGTTAAGGCTTGCATTATAAAAAGAATGATCTCATAAAAAAAAATCTCCCTTAATTTCTTAAAAAACTAGAAAAATATGTTAACAGAAACTGTTCTTTACTAAATGTTCTGTACTGTTGGACCACCAAGAAAGGGCCCAAGTAGTATACTTCTGAAATGACATCAAATGTAACGAGTCAACTCCTTAAAGTAACATAAAGTTATTCTCTTTTATTTCCACAGTGCACACAGTTATGGGAAATCTGCCAAAGAACTAAACACAGGGATTGGGATAAATAAAATTTAATCTATTAATCCTAAAGCCTTATCCCTTTTCATTTAGTTTTCCCTTTCCCCAGACACATATATAACTTTCCTTGCCTTTCAAGTTGTATTTGCTATTGTCTTTTTCATCACAGCCATGTGGATTTCCTTCTCTCATGCTTAGATTTAATTCTCCTCTTTCTTCCTTCTATTTCAGTCTCTCATATCTCAAACATGTTTTTATTTCTCTTTTTCTTGTCTCTTCCCCTTTCTCTTGCCATTCATTTTCTTCTATGCCTCTTTTAGTTCATTTTGCCAAAGGTACCCCAAGTTCTATCCTCTTCTGCAGCTATGGTTGCTTCTCCTCCTTTCATGTTCACATATACAAGTCAAATATCTAGACAATGCCATAAATTAATAACATGCACATTAAAGAAGGAATGCCTGGGAAATGTGAGTGAAGCTGCTTCCTTATCCACAAAAGTTTGGATAAACAGAAGGCTGCTTTTAATGAGGAAATACTAGAGTGATTCCATGTGACCCTAATAGTTCACTGAAAAACGTGTCTATTATAAGGTGGGCAATTTGAAACTTCATAAAGCTTTACAGACAATGCTTAATTTTTCTGAATACAATGACTAAAACTGTTTCCAAAAAGGTTATTTATACAGAACACATTATATATTTGTGAATGCATCCTACATTTTTTCATATATTGTTTTATAGCTAGAACATTTCCATTATTTTCTCTCTTCCTAACACACACACACATACAAAACCAATAATAAATAAATATTAATAATTTATTTTCTACTTTTTTTATAGAATGACAATTCTTGAAAATCCTCTGCACTAATATCTTAAAATGGTAAAAGCCTTGCAAATATTTAACATGGTCAAGAATTCAATTAAAGAATATAGAAAATAACATATAAATCATATATATATATATGTAAAATGCACATTATTATTGTCTTTATGAAAATACAGACAATAAAAAGGTAATTGGTAGATATGGCTCAATAAACTGTGTAGCTTAGGTAGGGTAATCTCACACTAAAGTAAAATTTCAAAGAGTTTTAAGGTGTGAATCTGCTCCTAAGAACATCTGTAACTACAACCTGTAGGTTGTAGTGAAGTTCAGGTTAACGTTTGCCTAAAATTAGATAAATCTTATTGTTTTAAAAACCATATTTTATTAGTTCAGTCATTGGGATATGTTGACCTGGAATAAATTATTCAAAGACTTATGTTACTTATAAGAAAAATCAGCAGCTTAACATGGATAAGTGGTAATGTTAAAATCTGTTGTCAGTCATATTCCAGATAGACTTTGATGTCTCATCCTGTATCCCTTCAGTCAGTCGAAGACATGTAAATAGTACAGGTGCACACAATTACACTACTTGTCCTTCTGCCAAACCACCATCTAAAACGTGACTGAAGATTACACACATCATTACAAAAATAGCTGGATTTTTTTTCTTTGTTAGTATTCATTTTTTTCCAATGTAAGCACTTCAGCTATCACAAAGCATTTAAAAAAAAATGAGAGAGAGAGTTGCAAGTTCAGAGATTTATCAGAGGTAAATCATAAGGAGTGTATCTGACTCAAATAACGAAGAAAATATATTTCAAAAGGATTTAATGGACACCCGATGTCCAGATGTATATCAGGGACAAGCAGTGTCCTCCAGGGGTCTACACTGGATCAGAACTGTTTAAAGTCTTTATCAGACATGTAAAGTGAGTGAGTGCATCCTCAGTAAGTTTGCACATAACAGGAAGATGAATGGTGCAGCTCACATGCCTGAAAGGACAGCATGCTGGGGACCCATCCAGAGGGACTGGGTCGAGTTCAAGAAATGGGTCCGTGGGAACCTCATGAGGTTCAACAAGACCAAGTGCAAGGTCCTGCACCTGGGTCAGGGCAATCCCAGACATGAGTACAGAATGGAAGATGAACTCATTATGAGCAGCCTTGCCAAGAAGGATTTGGGAGCACTGATGGATGAAAAGATTGACGTGAGATGGTAACTTGTGCTTGCTGAAGTTCAGGGATTGATATGTGGTAACAGACATTACCATTTACAACTAAGGCAAAGAAAATCATTACATCTCTCAGCCTTTTCCATGTTTGTTGCCATCAGCTCCAATTTGGGGATGAACATTTTCTTTAATCTTCCTTTTCTAGTCCTTCTTATTATTCTTCACATCCCTCACCAAATTCAGCTTTCCTGATCCCATCACTGTCAGAATCACAGAATATTCTGAGTTGGAAGGGACCCACAAGGTTCATAGAGTTCAACCCTTAGCATTCCACAAGACAGGCCCAAAAATCAGACCATGTGCCTGAGGGCATTGTCCAAACACTTCTTGAACTCTGGCAGGCTTGGCATTGTGACCACTTTCCTGGGGAGCCTGTTCCAGTGCCCAATCACCCTCTGGGGGAAGAACTTTCTTCTAACACCCAACCTAAATCTCCCCTGAAGTCCATTGCCTTAGGTTCTGTCACTGGTCACTGCAGAGAAGAGATCAGTGTCTGCCCCTCTTCTTTCCCTAATGAGGAAGTTGTAACTGCAATGAGCTCTCTCCTCAGTCTCCTCTTCCCCAGGCTGAATAGACTAAGTGCCCTCAGCTGCTCCTCATACGGCTTCCCCTTCACGCCCTTCACCATCTTTGTTGCCCGCCTTTGGACACTCTCTAAGAGCTGAATATCTTTCTTACATTGTGATGCCCAAAACTGCACACAATATTCAAGGTGTGGCTGCACCAGTGCAGAGCAGAGCAGGACAATTCCCTTTCTCAACCAGCTGGCAATACTTTGCCTGACGTCCTCCTGGCTGCCAGGGCACTGCTGACTCAGATTCATCTTGCCACCGAGCAGGACCCCCACATCCCTTTCTGCAGCATTGCTTTCCAGCATCTCATTCCCCAGTCTGTACATACATTCAGGGTTTCCCTGTCCCAGGTGCAGAATCTGGCACTTCCCCTTCTTGAACATCATATAGTTGGTGATTGTCCAGTCCTCTCATTTGTGAAGGTCTCTTCTGCCTTCAGGGGAGTCAACAGCTCCTCTCAGTTTTGTATCATCTGCAAACTTGCTTAGTATCCCTCCAAGTCCTGCATTGAAGTCATTTATGAAGATGACAAAGGGCACAGGGCCTAAGAATGCTGCAGAATCCTACTAGTATCCAGTCACCAATATCTGATTAGTGTCCTTATATTTCTCCCAGGATGCACAGGAGGTTCTTACTGAACTGTTGGTCTTATCTACATATCTACAAATCTACAGTGCTTAACTTTCTCTTCATACACCAAAACTCTTTCTAACTATTATTTTCTCACTCTCAGTTAACTTTACCCCAGAATCCATCTTGAACTGGGCACACTTTCCAAAATAAACTATGAAATAGTCTATGAAATAGACTATGAAATACATTCAGTTTTTCCATCCTTATGCCTTTTTTTTCCACTCTCTTTTCCTGTCTAATTAAAACACCTTTTAGACAACTAGAGAGCTCAGCCTGTCAAGTGACACACTTAGAAAAGAAGTGATTAATAAACATAACCTTGGGCTCCTTTCCTCAAAAAGGTTATCTAACATTAATTTTTTATAAACTTTACTTGGAAAAAGTTCCAGAATGTACTTTCCAGAATAAAGTAGAGTACATTTTCTTTTTTTAAAATATTGATTTTATTCTTCTGTGCAAAGAGGCCAACTTGTCATTTGAGCTGAGTTCAGGAGACTTCAATTAAACCTTGAGGCCATCAGGTCTTCAATCCAGTATTGCATTTTGAAATACAACGATGTAATGTCAAAAATGAAGCACCAAAAATTCTCCCTATGCTTAAAAAGAAAAAAAAAAATAGGAAAAAACCCAATACTCTTTCCATTGCTCAAAACTTAGAGAATCATAATTTAAAGGCAACAAAATAATCACAAAACTCGTAGACAAGTAGTCACAGGAAACAGTATCCATTGTGCAGCCCACAGTGGCAGTAAACTCCCACAAGCCACAGTTTGAAAGTTGCTTAACCCAGAACTTTTAGTGGTGACTAGTGCCGTTGCATTGAGATACTGCACATTCAGAAATCAGTGTCATACTCACAAGATCCCCAAGATCCCATAAAATTTGGCTCAAATCTAAAATGAGACAGTAGTAGTCAAAACTCATGTATCAAATTTAGCTTCAGGCTTTTCAACATGCTTTCATTGTCATGTGTTTAATGTATTTTGTAGCCTAAAGGACACAGCCCAAATGTATGAGAAAACACTCTAAAATAAAAAGAGCAAGTAATTCTAAGCTGTGTATGCTACACTTCTTCATTAAAAGTCAAAACATTATTACACTTCCACTTTCCTTGTTGAAACTATTCACAAAAAAACCCCAGACACGTTCCCGGAAAAAGAATCAGATTGTGGATGATTCATTAACTAGAAAGGAGCTGCAGTTGGTGATAAATGTGAACTTCAGTAATAGTCTGGCTAGCTTTACTGAATATATCACTATACTTTATATGTTGGAAGTACTTTCCATCTGAATGATGGTCTATGAAATGCCAGTATGTTGAATTAATATCTTCAAGTAAGAAGATACTAAAGTATCTTCTTCAAGACATTACAATTTAATTAACTTTTCATGTAGTTTTATTTTTCTATTAATTTAATTACTTAGATATATTGATTTAAAACAATTATGAGTCTGGTAAATAAGAAATGCAAAATGAAGCCCACAAAGAATTACAGAACTTTGCTTGGTATAAGTTAGGATAACCATTTTCTGCTTGCTATGTCTCTATCTGATTTTTTAAAAATCATACTATATCTGAGTGAACTTAATGGAAATGTTCCCCTTCTGACCATATAAGAACAATGCACCATATAATGCACCAATAATTCTTGGCTAGATTCCTGCAAGTAACACTGTCAACCCCAACTCCTTTGCTTGTCATACAGGAAAAATTCACTGTTCACTTCCTCTGTGAATAAAATCCCAACACTTGAAAGCTGCAACTCATACCAACTGCTGCAAAATCCCACTGAGAACACACACACAGAGCATCAATAATAAAAAGAAATCAGATCTATTAATTTTTGCTATGCTTTTATAACCCCAAGTATCATAAACTCTGAATGCTTTTTTCAGCATTAATTTTCCCAGCTTTATTTTTTTCATTGCCTAATAAACTGGTATCTTAAATCAATGCTAATTTTGTTCCACTGATAAACTAATAATTCAAAATGTATCTACTCACATTATATCCAAAATAGAAATTTTACCTTTCTGAAGAGTACTATACCAATTTGTTTGATACTATTTCCAGGAGCAAAATTTGGTTGTTATTACATACTTCGTATATACACTTTCAAAAATTACTACAGATCACTTTAAATGATCTTGATTTTAAAAATAAAAAGAAGACTTACCATTTTAGGATCAGTTCCTCTGTATTTTGGATTAAAACCTGATAATAAGGCCCATTTTTTTTTCCATAGTAGGTAATAACTCCCAAAAACCCTAGTGGAAGGGCTTTAAATGTGTTAGGAAGAAAATGGATCTGTCAAAATGGAGTATAGGTAAGTTTTATAATGAAGTAGGGCAAAGATTTTCAATAACAAAAAATCAAAATTCAAAATTCTTAGGCTTCACGGTACTGAAAATCAACAGAACAATTCCAGAGTTCTTGTTTTGTTCTCTTGGCTTGTGAGTTATGCTGCCTCAATATTAAGAAACTTTGGAAATGAAATTTGCCTGGATCTAATACAAGACTATCGGATTGACTTCTTGTATCTTTTTGAACAAATATTTAATCCGAATTTTTTTTAATCTGAAATTTAGGAATTGGCCTATAATACTCAGGTTGAACAGTTAGGGAAATTTTTACTTTTTCTGACCCTTAGCCAAGAGTTTTACATACAAGTCAACTTAGGTCTAAATACAGGCTGGTTTCAGTTTTCTATGAGACAGAAGTAACACACATGGGAAAAAGGACAGGATAGAACCACGCGCGTACATTGCTAATTTGGTGTTTGAGAAATCCACAGAATAACAAATGTATTCTCCTTTTCATTCTCCTTTTCTTTCCCTAACCTTTCCACCTGTGTTGTATCACAACTCAGTAAATTATGTCACAGTTTACACCCTACATCAAATTTGAGATTTCTTTGCATGCTTACTTTTCGGAAGGTGTGAAACCACATCAGGGGGTTGAGTCAACAGTCTAAAAAGCTGAATTCCAGATTTGAAAGTAGCAATTGTGTCCAAAGTATTGTCCACTGTTGATAAAATCATGGTGATGAATTAGACAAATTGCCAAGACTCAAAGTTAGCAACAACTACTTTGGAGACCTATACATAAAATCCTAAAGCTTTAACCAGTTCTTGAATGCATAGAGTTCAAATAAAATGCAGGCCACACAGAGAGAGATGCGGATATCTTTCATTTGTGATGTCACTTAAATAATACTTTTGCCTTTCCTCTATATAACACATACAGTATTGTCTACAGAAAAGAAGGAAATAACTTCAGAAGTTAGTTTATAAGGGTATAACTGTAGATTTCAGTATTTTAGAGGCTGAGGATAGTATATTATAACAACTGAGAAAGACAAATAGTTTTTGAGCTTATAGCTTCCTCTTGGTAAAAAAAAAAAAAAAAAAAAAGTATAGGGGACAGTTGAGATCTTCTTGATCATAAAAATGGCTTCCCTTCTTGATCTCATAAAATGTAGGTCTGCTAATTCATGTAATGTTCTGTATCACCTTTCTCTTCTGGTCTCCTTTCTACTCACAGAATGATTGAACGGCAAGATGAGTGGAGATAATTTTTATACGACTGAGGGAAGCATAGAAAGTGTTTGGTTCATATCCTGGCCTTACTCCAGAGTTGCTTCTTGAAGAATGACACAAGAATATTCATATAAGAATAAAATTTTAGGTAAATTCTGGATGTACCTGGAAACGGACATCTAAACTGTGTAAATATGTACAACATGGATCTTCAAATGCAAAGATTTTCCAAAGAGATGGTCACAATCCTTTTGCAAAATGCAACAAGTAGTTTTTTTCCATAATTACTTTCTTATGACATTTCTGATTGTCTTAATAAAACTAAATCCACTCTTTTTAACGGCCTTACTATATGTATAAATATATCCCTATTATATATTACCTATAACCTCCAGGCGTCTGATTTGTTTTCTGTCTCTTGTCACTCTATCATGGTTTTCTGGAGTGGTGGTTCTGTTTTCACAAACATTGCAAGAACAAGTTTTGTGGATGCAGCTAATTTTGAAATGAAAGAGAAAAAATTCAGCTACAAATGAAGAATAAAGGAAAGAAATTTAAAATGCTGTCCTATTGCAGTACCTAAACCAGGCTGCATTAGTTATATCTGGTGGGGGGAAATATCACTTAAAAATTATATGCTGTGCATGATGTTACAGCAAAACATATATTGTTTGTTTTATGAATCTATTGGATTTTTCTAACTCCTTGAAAATAAATATAAATTATATTGTTTTCACAACATTAATGAAGATTTGATATCTTTGGCAATATAGAAGCTAGCTTCTTCTCTTTCTCCTTTGCCTCATAAATCTTGCTGAGGAAGGTGTAGTTGTTTCAATACATTGTTGATTTTTACACCATCTTTTGGGCTCAGGATAATGAGTTACAAAAATGATATTGATCTCATACCAGCTGGGTAAATCTTCCATGACCTTGTATTTTCTTTGCTTTCCCTTACCCCCTGTCCCCTTTAGTTTGCTTTATTAATTTATCTAACATCCTATAGTAAGCTGCTTTCTGTGTATAAATAATTCATGAAGATTGAAGGTAAAAAACATGTTACTTACATGCTGCATCGCAATAAAATTCTTTTTACAGGTCGCCTAAGTTCAGGTAAGTTCAATTACGAAGTTGTTCAATTATATTCTTATCTCTGTACTGATATTCCTTCACTCCCATTCTTTCTTTTTTTCTTGAATGAACTCTGGGAAATAGTAGAATAAAAGGAGCGTTTTAATCCCAGCTTGCATGATAATCTCACTTTGATATTCCATAGGGATGCTGCAACTTTAAATTCCCTCCAAGATAGATAGAAATAACGGTGTTCCTCTTAATGAAGATATTACTGAAGAGCAGAACATGTATTATTCCACACAGTCATAAAGTAAATGCAGATATTTTACTTTTTGAGTGCAATCACAATAACTCTCGCAGGAATTCACAGTGATAGAAAGGGTGATCTTAAGAATCCAAAAGTAGAAACAAAGTTCCAAGGATCTGCTAAAAATGGCAAACAAACACAAAACATTTCCAGGCATTATCTTGAAAACTGGAATTTCTTCTACATTCATGTTTTTTTTTTTCCTTTATCAGCAATCATTCCACAAAATCAGTATTTTCTATAATCTTCAATTACTTAATAGGCAACGACATTCATCTCTTCCTTATCACTCTGAGCTTTATATATATTCTGAATGAAATAGAAATTTGGCATAAGGCATAAGGATACTCACAGATTTATAACAGTGTGGTGATAGACAATGAAGACTATTTTCTATTTATAACACTTCCCTTATTAAAATTAAACAAATTCTTTAGCAGTTTTTTTTTTATTTCTCTTAACTCTGTACATGCCTAGGAGTTTCTGATATTTTATTCCCCCTAAGATTCCCTCTTTCAATTGTATTTGCCAACCGACTGTTATAGATAATAGGCAGTAAAATTAAAAGTGAGTGAGTGTGGTACTTAGATGACATTTTTGTTTCCTTCTTGTTTCTAAGTCTCACTTACTACTGTTCTGGACAAGGCCTGAAAATAATGGACATATGGACATTCTCTAGAAATTCCTGGATTATTCTACTGTGACAATATATGTTTAAGCCTTGGGCAATGACATGGGAGTAGAAGATTCTCCTAATGTGCATTTAAAACAAACTCATCAAGAGTAAGAAATGCCCTTAAAAGAATCATTATTTGTAGAAACAAAGCCAGAAGCCCTTTTAAGTACCTTTACTGGGGAGAAAAAAAAAAACACAACAAAACCTTATTTTAATATATTAATCATTAGAAATAATCAGCATTATTGCCACTAAAAGGAAGTTATGCGTTCACAAATGAGCAATCATATTCACTAATAAATACACTGTTAAAGCTCAAGAACAGACAGGTATTTTTAAAATTATTGCATTTAAGTAAAGAGACTTCTGAGGCAACTTTATGGAACACAGAGAAGAGGAAGACCTTGTTGCTGACTTGTCATATCTACTAAATATAAATAGAAACACAGATAATATCAGCCACAGGGCAAATAAGATTTCTTAAAACAACCACATAGCTTTCTTCAATCTATTGGCCAGTTCCCCTCCACAATGTTCACATTGCTCTTATAGTCAGATAGATTAATTTATGGACTAGAAGTAACATAATTAAAAACTGCTTCTTTATTATAGGTTGTATTTTGCTTAGGTCAGAATTGTCAAATTCAGCAACTGGCATGAAACAGACTTTTTTTAAATGGAAACAATTTTCATGAAACTCATTTATATACTTTTACTGCTTACATGCTAACACACATCTGGCTGGACCTCTGTAGATTTCAATGATGTTTAATGATGTTCATATAAATAAAGGATTCCACTAGCCTAAAAAAATTTCAGGATCAGAGACCAAACCTTTTGCTTGCTTTCATTAAACTAAGTTTTGGTGTGTTCTCTTCTGATATGAAATACTTTACATAGAGTTTACTTTGGCTGTATCTTACTTGTATTTATGCTTGTTGCATCTTGACTGATAGTTTTAGCATTTGTACAACTTTTTGAATTGTAATAATCAATCCCATCCATTTTTGTGATGCACAAATCTTAAATTAAGTTGATTAATTTCTGTAGGGGGAGAGAAATCCAGATGTGTGATGTCACTTTTGGAAATGGTATCTTTATTATCTATATTTTGATGATGTGAGTCAGTAATCAACGTTTTATTTTGTATTTTTAAAAGATGTGATGATTATACCACGCTTGGTGTTAGCAGAATGAACCACTACCAGTGTTCCTCTGCAAGTTTTCTGTACTTCAAAGAGAGGTAATTTCCAGTCCATTCCTTTAGAAAAAGAGGGTCTCTCAAGGGTAGAATATTTTGATTACTATATAAAAATATGCAATGTTTGTTTTACATATTTTCCATATCCTGAGGTAAAACTAAATCTAGCAAAGTAGCTGAGCCAGGGGAAAAAGCTGTATCAATCTTCTGACACTGATACAATGAAAAAATATTGAATATTCCTTCTAGATTTAAAATTTATATCAACCTCCTTTTATGTCATAGAAATATTTATGCTTTTAATACTGTCACTTTGCATACAAATCAGTTAGTAACAGGCATACAACAAACACCATATGAGATGTTTATGAGTAGTAAACATAGATATATATAAAGCATTTCAGAATTTAGTCTGTAGACCCACAAGTTTCCTGGCTGCTAGACCAGGGAATAGGGAAGATTTGCCAATTCATGTGATTGGAACCATGATGGCACGCTGTGTTCATGACACAAGAATAGCATTTTATCACACTAATTCCCCACTTTGTATCACTAATTAGGAAAGTGAGATGAGACAGCTCTAGGTGTTATGCTTCACTGCCAAAGAATCGTTCAAAACATTCAAATAAAAGGTGCTCTCTTGACTTGTTCTTTCCAATGGACCATATCCTGAGGTCTCTCCTTAAGGCTATTCAGCAAGATAATATTTTCATTTAAGTGGGTAGTCACATTGAAAAAAGCCACTAGGAATGTGAAAACTTAAAAGTCTGCATCCCAAGTCTCAAATGGTGATATCACAATACATTTAGGAAAGGCATAATTTTAAGTGCAAATTCTAGTTAAATGAATGTCAAACAGAATCTTGCTTGAATTAGAAGTCAGTAAAGATACCGAAAGTACTTAAAGGATGAGCATAATCATAGAATCATAGAATTAACTGGGTTGGAAGAGACCTCCGAGATCATCAAATCCAACCCTTGATCAAACCCCATTGTGATCATCAGATCATGGCACTCAGTGCCACA
>JAWWES010000001.1:78847106-78871065 GCA_035583135.1 Lophotriccus pileatus | reverse complement strand
CTGGCTACAACCTCCTCTCAGGTAGTTGTAGAGAGTGATGAGGTCACCCCTGAGCCTTCTCTTCTTCAGGCTAAACAACCCCAGCTCCCTCAGCCTCTTCTCATAGGACTTGTGCTCAAGTTCCTTCACCAGTCTCATTACTCTTCTCTTAAAAGATAAAAAAATATTGCATTACATTTCAAAAAGTTTGTCATTGAACAAATGCCATTTATAAATAATTTTCATAGTGTTGAATGTATATAATATCTCTTTTTACTCAAATAGAGGAAGCAGTCTCTGGTAATGCAAGTAATATTATGCAAGCTGTTGATTTAAAAGGTCTGCAAGGGATACTGAGCTAGGTCTCTCTTTACTGTAACAGCAATTTTGAAACTAGCCAAAACAGTATTCCTTTTAAAACTTGCTATTATTATGCTAGTGTTGTATATTGTGTTGGAAGGCATTTAAACTCAAAAAGAGTGAGCTGGAAAGTACTCACAAATTCTCAGTTCTGAGTCTTGCTTTAACCAATAAATCTAAATTAAAAATAACAATCAAAAAAGTAAATCCACACAAAATAAACCAAACCAAAATAAACCCCCAAAAAAACAAACAACCCTCCCTTAATAAATACTTAAATACTTAAGTCATAGTTATGTGGACTCTCAGGATGAAGGCATTTTAGTATCAAGTTACAGTCCTGAAAACCTTGACTGGATTTATAATAACTGCAACTGATTCAGCTAGATGAGCTTTTAGACTCAGCTGGCCCCCAGCAAACACAAAGCTGAAGAGGAAAAAAAATAATCAGCACCATCCCCCTATCTACAACTGGAAACAATTGTTTTTCAGAACCAGTACCTTGGTCTCAGTATGTACCTTCCTTATCAGGTGGAATACTCTTTCATTACAGCAACAGATCCTGGCATTTCTCTGATACTATGGTAAACAAGGCTCATTTAGCGTTGAAAGACTCAACTCCACACCATGACCTAGGCATGCTAGGGACTGTCCCACACAAGTACATAGTATAACATATCTCCCCCCCAAATCCTTATATGTACTCATACGCATTTAATTGGAATCTGAGAGGCCTATGTTTTGCCTGTACTAGTGACTCGCGAGTGGGATGGAGTACTCCAGGTGGAGTCTCATGAGAGCGGAGAGGAAAAATTCTCTGCCTTGATCTGCTGCTGGTCACAATTCTTTTGATGCAGCCCAGGATATAATTGCCTTTCTGAGTTGCGAGTGCACATTTTGGGCTCATATCTAGGACTTTCCACTTGGCCTTGTTGTACTTCATGAGGTTGACATTGGCCCACTTCTCCAGCCTGCTAAGGTCCCTCTGGATGGTACCCCTTCTCTAAAGAGTGTCATATACCATTCCTTCCAGGTCTCTATACTAGTGTGCATAAATGTGTCCAAGAAGCCAGTCAGTTCCCATTTTAGGTAAACAGGCACTTGTTTCTTGGTTCCTGGTATAAAAATGCAAAGGAGAAGGACACTCCCAGTGCTTCCATGAGCAGATATAGTTTTTTTAAATTGGAGGATATCTACTGCTTGATTCAAGGTGTGAAAACATTGTCTTCTATCCAAGACAAATTTCTTTTTCCTTCAAAAAGGAAATAAGTTTCTCTTCTTTTAGGAAAACATCAAATCTTTCACAGAGAGAGAATTTCCTGGTACTAAACAATTGCATGACTGGACCATGGGCACCGAATTAGTCTGCTTTTTAATATGGCCTAGAGATAAAATAGTGTTTGCAATTGAAGTTGTCATTTATTAGTATAATATCATTTTTTCAGGATAAGTTGTTGATTCAGATCCAAGTAAAAATTTCAGCACTGTTAGAAAAAATACATCTTTCATGAGGTGACACACTAAAGAAAAAAACATGCTTTATATCCCCTATGTATTAACTAATCCATAGTTTTGAGAAGCTCTTTCTCAAGACTTATCTCATAGAAACTTTAATCTCTGTCTGCATTTCTGCTAATATGTACTCTCAGTTTTGAGTATATCCCAGTTTCTTGTTTAGTAGTTTAGTCTATCCTGGGATTTGTGTAAGGCCTTATGGGATAAAATTAAGAAATAGAGTAAGATATCAAGGAAAACTGAACATCTCAAAAACATGCAGGCAAATAGCTTTTAGTAGCACCACTGACCAGCTGGTGCTCTCTAAATATTTACTGGAGAGTTAAGAGTTAAGAAAATCTAGAAGACAATCACAGGAGCATTTTTATGATCGAAATAAAATTATTTAGCAATGCTAACTCTGAAAATAAAAGAATAAAAATAATGAATTAGCAAATTTGCAGATGACATCAAGTTGGGGGGAGTGTTGATCTGCTGGAAGGCAGGAGGGCTCTTCAGAGGGATCTGGACAGACTGGATAGGTGGGACAATCCAATGGTATGAGGTTCAGCAAGGCCAAGTGTCCAGTCCTGCACTTTGACCACAGCAACCCGATAGAGCATTACAGATTGGGGACATAGTGGCTGGAGAGTGATCAGGAAAAAAGGGATCTGGAGGTACTGATTGACAGGAAGCTGAAAATGAGCCAGCAGTGTGTCCAGGTGGCCAAGAAGGCATCCTGGCCTGGATCAGGAACAGTGTGGCCAGCAGGAGCAGGGAAATGGTTCTGCCCTTGTACTCAGCACTGGTTAGGCCACACCTGAAGTATGGTGTCCAGTTCTGGGCCCTTCAATTTAGGAAGGATATTGGGGTGTTGAAGTGTGCCCAAAGAAGGGCAACAAGGCTGGTGAAGGGTCTGGAGCACAAGTCCTATGAGGAGTGGCTGAGAGAGTTGGGTCAGTGCATCCTGGAGAAGGGAAGGCTCTGGGGACACCTTAGAGCAGCCTTGCAAGTCCTGAAAGGGGCCTACAAAAAGACTGGAGAGAGACTCTTACAAGGTCCTGTAGAAGAGTAGGTTTGATTAGATAATAAGAAGAAATTTTTCATTGTGAGGCACTGGAACAGATTGCCCAGAGAAGCTGTGGATGCCCCATCCCTGGAAGTGTTTAAGGCCAGGTTGGACGGGGCTTTGAGCAGCCTGGTCTAATGGAAGGTGTCTCTGTCCATGGCAGGGAGAGTAGAACTAGATAATCTTTAAGGTCTCTTCCAATCCAAAACATTCTATGATTCTATCCTATAGTTAATCAGAAAAATGATTATGAAATAATAAATTAAACTAAGAGATGATGAGAAAAGGATCAAGAATGCAAAAGACCGTACTTGAAAGTGAACAAATACCAGATAAGTGAATATAGACTTAGAAAAATTACTAAGAACTAAAATGGTCAATAAAGGCAGATACAATAATGGGCTTATGAAACTGAAATTTAGAGGGAAAAAAAAGGTGTTCAGTAACAAAAATTGCCTTGATTTTCCAACAGCCAACTTCTGATCAATACAGTCCATCATAATGAAAGCTGTTTGATGTGAAGTTTCTGAATGTAAATTATGGATTTCTCTTTATTGCACTGCTGGATGAAGTCTATAAACTTTGTTTTACAGTCTCACTCCTTTTATTCAGACTGTCTCTGGTAGTTTCAACATTAATTTTTATTTTTTAAAAAATTGAAATTTGTAATTACTGCAAATTGAGTACCTTTTTATTGCACTTTTCAATGCTTGGCAGCTTTCCTGAGACTATATTTGTTCACCTGTTACTGGTTCTGCTTCTGAAATATTTTACTTGTATATTTTTCTTGATCTCCTCAGTGTCACCTCCTGATTTAGATTTGTTATTTCATACTGAGTTATTTGATTTCTTATCTGTTAAGATTTGTTTTATTCCAGTGTGGTTGTGACTGGTATAAGTGAATTTTTAACTTCCCCTGGAATGAATTGTCCTTCCAGTCATAGATTATGGTTTAGAATTTCAAAATAAAAGTACATACTTATAAAGCAGCAGCAAGTTGCAAAGTATAACACTTATGTTCAAAAGGAAGACTGTTTAAACCTTTATGTGCAATCATACCCATAAGTTTTCCTTCAGCTGTCATTTGAGATCATACTGATTTTCCAAGGCTGTACTGTATAAAATCTGAAAAGTTGATCTAGTCTATATTTCTAATAGAAAATTAAAGTACTGGGTTGTCACACATAGTTGTTGTAATAACATGTGCTCATATGCAAGAAACATAAGGAAACTAAAACAACAGAATCTCCAAATTCAGTAATCATTACGGAAAAAAGTCACTAAATAAGAATTTATTGAAAAGTATGAAGAGAAAAAAAAGGTTGTTTTTTTTTTCTTATGCCCCCTTCTCTTTTTCATAAATTTACACATTTTATGAATAAATATAATACAAACCTTAAATCTATGGAACCTATACTCCATATACCGTTTTGGGGACCAGTTCAATTTTTAAACAGCTAAGTATTTCTCAAAGACAATTCCAAGCTGGTAAAGAATAAGAATTGCTCACCAAAATAAATCATTTGCTGGACTGAGCCTTTCCGTTCAATAATCCTTTTTGATTATGCTGTGTTTGTGAGTTCAGTTCCTTGCTTTTAATGAGGAAAATAAGGACAGTCAGTGCAGGGTATTTTAGCATCCTCAGTGCTTAGCCAAGTCCCAGGAGATGATCACCCATATGATCAAGTGAAGGTAGTGTTCTGGGCTTCCTCCTGCGCTCTGAGCCAACACTGCCATGCAAAGACAGTTGCCTGACTTCCACACAGCAACATCTGAAATGTTTTGTAACATACCATATGGTAGAATGGGTGAATAAGGGGTGACTGTCACTACCAAGCTGTGCAGATGTGATCCAAAATGTCCAGGACCTAAGTAGTGCTTTCCTTTCTCATGTATATCCAGTTGAATACAGAGGCCGTCTTTTTATTCTGCTTATGCAGAGGGCTGTTACCTCCAAGGAGGAAGAAGTATGAAAGCTTGAATTAAAGGAGAATTCTTAGCTGTCAGTATCTTGTTAGTAAGGAAGTTACAGGACCTGGATGAGAAAGAAAGGGGTTAAGTGCACACAAAGGGGTTTCTAAGTATAAGGACCAAATGGATGCAAAGGCTTGGAAGTTCAGCGAGAGTAATGGCACCTGCCAGGAAAAGAGTCCAAAGGTCTTTCTGCCCAAGTCATTGTATTTTATTGAAAGCCTAAGATTATTCAGAGAAGTAGACTAGATATGCTCTCAGCATCACTGTCATGGTTTTGGATTGCAGTGTGTCACTCAGCATTATTGTATCTAGCATAATTGCTTGACCCCTAAAGAGCTGAGTGGCCCTACCCACAAGGAAGGGATTGTCACATAAAAAGAATACGAACATTAATTTCTGAAGATTATTTAAATGTCTTATGAGCATATATATTACCCCTTGCTTTAAATTGTATATGAATGGTACCATATGTCAGCCTCAGTCAGCTGATGAGTGTGGATCTTTAATACAAAGTTCAGGTGTAAAAATTCCTCAGAAATCCTCATGCACACCCTGACCAATGATTTATATAATTTTTCCAGGGTCTACTCAAAGACTTCATTCAACTGGAAAAAAAAATGTTTAGAATTGAAAAATTTCCATGTTGTATAAAAATAAGTTGTTTAAATTCATTCTTGACTGCTCACTTAGGGATAAAATTATGAAAGCAACAGATTTTCTATTAAAATATTTATAGAATGAACTAGCAGCTTTCTCAGAGGAAGTTCCCTATTTATTCTGTTTGGGAATGGTAACAAGTAGGCTTGAAGGAACAGTTAACCTTTAAAATAAGGAAATTAAAATTCTTTACTACTCACTGCTAAATGCTAAAGCTGAAATTTCCTTTGGATTTTTTGACAAATATTCTGCATGACATTATTATTATGTAAATTAACAAAGTTATTTTTTTACAAAACATATTTACTCACCCAAAAGAGACACTAAACGGTGTCTATTCACTCCACTACTGAAAAAGAAACAAAAATTCTATTGGGAAAAGATGAATCACATTTCAGGCAGAATTCCCTTTACAAAGGAGAAATTTTTAAGTAATTTGTCATGCATTTTTGCATGCTTGTTTGTCTCATCAGAATACATGTGCACAGGTTTCTTAATGAGACATATTTGTTTTATTTAGATAACATTTGTGAAGCGTTTTGAGCATGTAAAGTGCTATGTAAGTGCTCAGTATTATTCATACCAATCCTCAGTCATAGCCCCTATTATTATTTGATTCCTGATGTAGCTTATTCTCAGACAAGGTATGAAAAAATAATTTCAAAAATGTACCTCATATAAGACTATGACTTAGGTCTATTTAATTGTAAGCATAGTAGAGGGAAGCAGAATATCAGACTAAACTCTTCTTTGTAAAAAAAAAAGTGGCAAAATGAAAGGGAGAAGGATGTGGTCTGAGGAGCTTTACAGTTATGATTAAGAATCCAGAGTACAAGTATGACTAGTAGGTCATAAGTTCAGATTCAGTCAAGGTCACTAATGGCCAAAAAATCATTACCGGTTGAAGGTTATTTAGTTGCCCATATGAAAATATGTTAGTGTTCTGAGGTCACAGAGAAGAGAAACATATATATATTTAACACTGTCACGATATTAGGAAGTACTTTTCTTTTGGAAATGTCCTCAAGGCTGATTTTTAGCTCAAAGCCTTCCTGTTCCAAAACAACATAAATTAAGTTCTGCATTAGAACCTTCTAAATAAAGTTAGAACAAAGTCTTGGAGGTTAAAAAGCAAATAAACAATGAGAAATGCTTTATTATTTCTCAGGCGAAAGTAAGTTTAAAATACTACACCAACACTCAAGACATCAGTTTATGATGATGAAAATTCTTATGTTTGTTACATAGAGAGACTTAGGAAGTTTTTGTTAGATCTTTACAAAGAAATGAGTTTGAGAAAATATTTCCAAGCATAGAACAGTATTTAAAACAAACTGAAAGAATAAGTACCAATAAATCAGCAATATTATGGCTAGTCAAGATTTTTAAATGAGCTTAATTAAACCCTGGACATTTCAATTATGTATGTAATTTACTAGTTAAACTCTATGTAATTAACTACTTAAGTGCTACTAAAATTCATCTCATAGTCAGAGGAAGGAAATGTTCTTCAGAGGTTTGTATGGAGATTTCTACTTCTCAGTGCATTTTCATTTGATACAGTGAACAGAGAGAACAGCGAAATAGCAAGGTTTGTGAATATTACAGATACAGAAAAATTATATCTGACTCAAAAGAGCTGCATGAGAATTTCACAAAACTCAAAGACTAGCTGATGGAATGAATGAAGTGAGGCACTGCCAAGAGAAGCAGTGGATGCCTCATCCCTGGAGGTGTTCAAGGTCAAACTGGATGGGCCTTTGAGCAACTTGATCTAGTGGAATGTGTCCCTGCCCATGGCAGGGGGGTGGAGCTGGATGATCTTTAAGGTCCCTTCCAACATTTAACATTCTATGATTCTATGAAATGCCATGTGAAATAATACACAGAGTAAACCAAACATAACTATATCCAGACAAAAGTCTGAAATAAATATAACTGAATAGAGTTATGGTGAATATGTCCTTCAAAATTTCAGTGTTCATCACTGATAGAAAAATCATTCAGAATAATCAGAGGAGATTAAAAAAAAAAAAAAAAGAGGCAGAAAATATATTTAGCAACTGGGTAAATACTTTGAACTTGAGTGTTTTATGTTCTGAAGATAATAATAGGCAAAGTATAATAGGGAAAAGCACACAGAGAAATTAAAAATGTGAGCAAAAGTTTTGACTTCTGTATAGGTCAAATTGACTGAAAAAATCAATAAAATATAAGCTTAAAAATGTGAAAATTTTGCGGAGGATAAAACATAGATTTATTTCATAATTAATGAGATGTAGAAAAAAATAGAAAACCTGACTGTTTTAGAGAATTCACTGTTTTCCACAATGCATGAATTAAGGGCTATCAAATGAAATAGTCAGGTATTAGTTTAAAATAAAAAAAAATATATATTTTCATGTACCATGGAACTACATTGTAGCACTTACTATTCAGAATGTTGAGCATGTTATCATCGTTGAGATGGGTTAAAAAGCAATTAGACAAATTCATAAGCAAACAGCGCATCAAAAGCTATTAAACACAAAGTACAAGTTCTAGTCAGGAATTCTTTATCAAAAGCTAATGGAAGCTTAGAAACTACTCAATAAATAGTGTTAATATAGATTTATCCTCCTATAAGGAATTCAGTCTTGATTTCAGGTGGGAAAGAAGATCAAGGAAGAGTATAGTTTATAATATTTTTCAATAATGATGTAGTAGTTTAAAATGTAACTGAATGAGAGAAAGAACTTTGCTTTACTCTAGACTAAGGAATACGGGAATTGGGGGTTTCTTAGCTTACCTCAAAAGAGCATCTTTTCACCAATGATATATGTAAAAACCTCACAGATTTACTTTAAAATATATTTTATAATGGTCTTGAGACCTCCTAATGAAAGGCTTTAAAGGGGTAATAATATGCCATAAGATGACAATCCAAATGCAAATCAAATATAGCTGAAGTGAAAACAACGTGCAGATAGGAATCTTAGCTCAGTAATTCCACAACACATGGAGAAGAAAGTCTACCAGACTCCATTTCCAGAAGTGCACACTATCAACCACCACTTGGCATCTCTTGACATCTATGGTTACTCCATGGCTCAAGCATGACAGCAGATATCACAGTGGGAAAAAAATTGATTTTAAATTATTAAATTTATTATTTAAAGGCAATGCTCAAACTTCTTTCTTCACAATTTACGTTACGCAATAATCTAAACATGCTTCTCTCTTTCCCTCAAGCTATTTGTAGATATCAGTCCTCAAATTGCACTGGTGATTGTGCTTCAGTGGTTTTAAAAACTGTTACTTTCAACTGTTGCCATTTCACATGGTCAGTCCTCAATGGGAGATTATTTTATACTCCATTGCCTTGAAGTTGAACTTTGACTGAAGTATAGCTGTTACGAAACCTTACTCAAAGTCACAAATTTTCCTATCATTTAAAAGAACCAAATGCATTTTTGCTTCCTTGGTTCTTTCTCTGGCTTTGCTGGTTTATATGACCTCAGACTCTCAAAAATCCATAATGACAATGCTGCTAAAATGAAAAAGTTGATTTTTTTTTTCAATTGGATTCAATTCAACTACATCTGAAGTTACTTCAGATAACAGTATGACCTAACAAATTCATCTTCAATTGAAGAGCTATTTTAAAGAAAATTTATCTTATTAAATTTGTTTAAAGCATCTAGGATTTGAGCTTCTAGGCTGACAATTTAACAAGTCATAAAATGTCCTGTTCTTTGGTGACATGATGCAAAATGATGTCACATTTTTCACAGAGATGCTCTATTGAATTTGAACTGAAAAACATAGGCTGTAGGGAGAAAAAAGTGTGTTTTAAAAGGTTCACTTACTGACAGGCTTTTATAAAATCATTTATATTTTGAAGCCTTAGGTGTCTTAGTAAACTAGAATCCAAATAGTTTTGAAGATCAGAGCTAGAGTACCTAAATGCTTCTTCACCATAACACTAGGTCTTTGAGCTCATTTATATTAACAATAGACAGAAAAGCAGCCAGATAAGATCAGTATTACTTTCCATTTCCAGATAGGCCTTTTGCACTGGGTTCATGCATCTCTTGTTCTTTCCAAAATATGAAAAAGATAGAAGTCTCGGCTTATTGTATCTAAAACAGAAAAAGCTTTGGAGATATTCTCAGCATATGGGTCCATGTGTATTGGATTTGTGTGTCCAGGTTTTGGTAGCAGGGAGGGACTTATGTGAGAAACTGCTAGAAAATTTTTCCATGTCAAACAGAGCCAATGCCAGCCAACCCTAGGACAGACCTGCCACTGGCCAAGGCCAAGGCAATCAGAGAAGGTAGTAATATCTCTGGGATAACATATATAAGAAGAAAAAAAAAGTTACTGTGCAGATGTAATTGCACTCAGAGAATAGAGATGTGAGAATATGTGAGAGGAACAACTCTTCAGGCATCAAGGTCAGTGAAGGAGGGGGAGGAGGTGCTCCAGGTGCCAGAGATGAGATTCCCCCTCAGCCTGTAGGGAAGACCATGGCAAAGCAGGCTGTCCAGCCACAGCCTATGAAGGTCAACGAGGGTGAAGAGATCCACCTGCAGGCCATGGAGGAGATCCACACAGGAGCAGGTGGATGCCCAAAAGAAGGCTGTGATGTTGTGGAAAGCCTGCACTGGAGCAAGCTCCTGGCAGGGACCTGAGATCTATGGAGAGAGAGCCCATGCTGGAGCAGGTTTCCTGGCAGGATTTGTGACTGCATGGGGAACCCACACTAGAGCAGGCTGATCTTGAAGGACTGCAGCCCATGGAAAGAGACTCACACTAGAGCAGTTAAGAACTGTAGCCCGTGGGAAGGAATCACTCTGGATAAGTCCTCACTCAAGAGAACTGTCTCCTGTGGGAAGGACTCCTCTCCCTAATCAGCAGCAGAAACAACCTGTGTGTTTTTAAGATTTGTTTCTCATTATATTGCTCTGATTTTGATTGGTAATAAATTCAATAAATTTCTTCAAGTCAAGTCTGTTTTGGCCATGTTGGAAATCAAAGGGTGATCTCTCCCTGTTCTTGTCTCAACTCATGAACCTTCTGTTATATTTTCTCTCCCTTGTCCACTTGGTGAGGGGAGTGATAGAGCAGCTTTGATGGGCAGCTGGCATCTAGACAGGGTCAACCATCACACTGTGAAAACCTATTTTTCCTCCATCAGCAAAATTGCAGGGTTTCAGCCTTTAGATAAATGCTGCATCCAGAGAAGACAAGTGTGGGTTTCCTATTTGTTGAAATTTATATATATATATTTCTACAACACTCAAATACTTCATTTTTAATGTTGAGAAAGAATGTAGAAGTGACAAAACTTTGTTATAAACTCAATATTTTTTGTGTGATTTTCTTCTGAAGGCTGCTGGACTAGAACCAAAAGTAGATTAAAACTAATCATTCAATACTTATCACCCACTATTCCCTGAAGCTGTATGAATGGCTGGCTCTGTGCTTTCATCCCCAAGACCACCACATCAGTCACATAAGAAAACACACTGGTCAACAGTGCATATGCTCATCATATGTTCAATGCTATTTTTTTTTCAATTAAAAATACCTTCAAATCAACAAAATAATCACATTTCCTTTTCATTAATCCTCACCGTGCTTTCCTACCATATTCATACAACACATTTCACAGTTTCTGTTTAATAGATGCAGCTTGATCTGACCAGAGTTACATGAGCATGGTATGATACATCCAGTAAATTAAGTGTCAAGAACAAGTGTGGCTGTGCTAATTTGTGCTTGAGGATGACACTGTGACCCCCAGCTTTGCCTGCATGCCATCGGAGTAGGACCTCTGGGGGTTCTGAAAGTCTTTCCATACCTGCCTGAAACTATCCAAACCTTGTGGTTCTGTACTAATGGCATACTATGCCTCTGGGTAGGCTTGGGGGTTCTGCATGCTCCAAAAGTTTCATATTCCCTCCCTGGGGTCTTGGAAAGATAATTGAGGATAACCAAAAGTTACAGTACTGATGTACTCAATAAGGTCAAAATAATCTTGGAAGTACAACTTGCAGAGTACAGAAATTCCTTTTCATTTGCTGACATCAAATAAGGTCTTGGTTAACAACGGAAAACTTAGATTGCTGTGTATTTTATGAAAACAGAAAAAAAGCCTCTAAAACTTGTACATTATAACAGTGGGAATTTGGTATTCCAGAAATGACAACTGTAGAGATTCAAAGAGTCGTGAGAGGTTAATAGAACTAATGCAGCACTTCTAGAGAAATTAATGTGAGGCTTGTTGAAGTGGAAGATTAAGTTGATTTTCCTTTTGATATTATTGTTTCACAATAAATGTTTCACAATAAATGTGCTGCCTGCTGCATTACAGCTTTTAGATACATGACGCTGAAATACTTAGGAGCTAACAGTATTCTACTTGAAAATCACAGCACACACAGAGGACTTGACTTACATGTCAACCTGGCAGCTGTCTTTCCATTTGCTATTTAATGAACCCAGCAGCTTCATCTATATTTTTTCATCCTAATTTTATTATGTGAGCTTTCAGAGGCCACACAGAACACTGCCTTTAAAAAAAAAAAACAAAAAAAAAACCAAACAAACAAACAAACAGTGGATGGTGCATTTTAAAGCCACACACAGTTATTTTCAAAAGAACAACTATTAGACACTACAGAGTTTGTCTTTATGAATCAAGTCATTCCAAACCACTATAAGAAAAAAAGAATAAGGTTCTTCATTTCATTCAACAGTGTTCACTGGCCTTGTTAATCAGGAAAATCTACAGCATAGAACTATATTGCTATCTCTTAGGAAAAAGTTTTCTTAAAGCACTTCCTTAGAATTTTATATTACTCTTTTTTTTATTTCCTTAATACATTTTTGCATAATATGGTGGTCAGTACCACCATGTATTTGCTCAGGATTCAGTAATAAAACCAATTCAGTGGAATTGGTTTTACTTTAAACCCATTAGGATGCACAGATGAAAAAGCTTCATACAAGAGAAATAATGATGATAAGTATCACAGAACTTGTTGGTATGAGAAGTCACTTACAAAAACCTAGTCTGCAGCTTGTATTCTATTTTTGCAATACTAAGTAGTTAATACCAAGTACCTAGTAGCTACTAATATTGAACAGCATAGATGCTACTTAATGTAAGGTTTCTCAACTGACAAAGGATGCCCATTACCAACATGCCTGATTTTTTTCACAATGGATGTTTTAAGTACATCATTTTTCCCCCAACAAATTGCAAAGTATCAGTTAGGTAGGTTCCCATTCAGCTTAGGTCTTTATTCTTCCCTTTCCAGACAATTCCCCACACAACATCATCATGAACAAAACAGCATCAACCTTGGGGAATTTTACTTCATTTAATTTATCATTCATTTCCCATCACTGATTTGGGTACTGGGTGGGATGACCTAACAAAAAATATAATTTACTTTCTTATCCCTTCCTAGTCTAAATTTCTATCATGTTTAACATGCGCTACACACAGTCTATCCTATCTATTCTATTTATTTGGTGAAGCAACAGGCAGCACATGAGGCTGGGTATGTATTGCTTTTTATCTGCTGCTCCATGCCACTCACTTGTCTCTTCCACTGCTTTGGGCTTCTGCATTTTCCACTGCTCTGACATGTGTTGTCCACAGGCCACAGTGCTTCAGAGTTGTCCCTGTCTCGGTGTGGGTCACGCAGAGTTGCAGCCCTGCAGGGTGTCTCTGTCATGGCAGAGGGCACTCATGGCCACAGTTCCTCAGCATTCTCTGTGCCTTAACTTCCTCCACAGGCTGAAGTCCTTTAGGAGTGTTCTTTCCCTGACAAGGGTCACCCACAGCCAGAGTCCCACAGAGGTGTCCCTAATCCAATATGGACCACCGCTTTCCGGGACAGTATCTCTAGTCATGCCCTTAGCTGTCTCTTTATCAACAGTTTTTCTGCAATGTCTTTTTAAAAGTTTATCCCTTTGCATGTCTCCACAGCATCCAGAGACCACCAGCTCCTCAGGCCTGCTGCTCTTCCTTAAAAATGTACCAGAGGATCCCTCATCAGGCTGCAATGTTTACAGGGGATGGACTGTTCACACCAGTGTCAGACTGGGCTGGAATCAGCACAAGACGCTTCATGGCCTCCTCCACAAAGGTCGCCTACAGCTCCTTGCTTCAAAAACCTTACCATTTATACTCCATACAGTCCCATTGTCTCTGGATACGACTGAATACTAGCCACACTAAAGTTACATTCTGTAGCACACATCAAGGCTGTCCAAAATTCCCTTAATCTTTTTTAGTCTACTGGCTTATTTTTTATCCTATAAAATGGAGATACTGGTGTTTTCAAATCTTTCAGATGTCTTTTGGGGCTCACTTTTCAACTAGCTGTCATATACTCAGATGGCAATCATATAGTAAAGTAGGACAGAGCTCTGAATTTTTTTTCTGCAGGTAGCTTTAACTGTCAATCAATCAAAGCTAATCATATTAATGAAATTCATAAATAAAGTCAAAGCACAAGGAAGAATAAACATCTTCTGGAAGAAAAAAAAACAATAAATAAATAGTATTTCAAAAGCTATTAGAAAAACAAAAGATGAGAAAAATGAAGGGAAATTTATCTTGGAAACGTCAGGCTAATGCATCTGAGAAAAGCAAATCTGAAACGTTGGCATTTAACATGATATACCTTTGAGAAGTTGTAACATTTGCAAGAGGCCATGGACTGATGATGGAACTGACAGAAGGGTAGAGCATCCTGAATCAGAGACGTAACAGTCACTTTATTACCCTCTAATGCAAGGTGGGCACTATGCTGCAAAAAGATACAGCTGAAGTTGAACCCTGCAAGTCTCTCTGAAGACTGCTGAACAGAAGCCTTTGTCAGAGTGCTACAAGGGTTGGTGTAGAAGGAAAGGAAGATGAAACTCAAAAATTATCTATGAAGAAGGATTTGGGCAAGACAGTATACATGTGCTCATTTATTTGGTTATACAAAAGAGAATTTAGGCTGTGGAAGAAGATCTTCAAGAAAAATAATGAAAACATTTCTTCTGGGGTATGCCTTTAAAAAACAGTGTGGAGAAACTACATTTATAACACAAACCCTTTCTGACTGGGGATTGACTGATAACTGGTTGTTCAAATATCAAGATAAGTACTTGTATCTAAATTTCTCTGACTTCGTTGTCACATTTCTCTGTCAATATCTGAGGTTCAGAAAAAAGGAACTTCATTAAAGAAATTTCTTCATATGGTTTAATCATGTCATTATGTGAATACACCATACCAGACTACCTATGCAAAATCACAGAAAAACAATCAATACTAGGGAGCACTTATTTGTAAGAGTTTGCTTGGTAAAAAAAAAATCCAAGTAAAATTTTATGCAGGTACAGGAGTTATTATAGTCTGTCGGCCAAATCCCAAGAACTCTGTGGCACTATTTTAGCTGATCACTGTGTGGTTGGCCTCAGCATTCCCAATATGGAATTGCCTTAGAATAGCACAAAAGCTAGTGCTGACAGCAAGAGAATGTTGAAAGAGAAACAGCATGAAAAATATCAGTCGTTCCCAGTTCAGCAATTATTAGCCGTAAATTTTTAACTGAAATGGACTTCTGCCAAGATGTCTCAGCTGAAACTAGTATTTGAAAATTTTAATATTGCCTTATACTTAGGAATCTGAAGCAGTTTAGAGCTAGTGTACTGTTTGCTCCTTGTAGTGGTAACAATTCTTAATGTGTAGCTGCCACACTATGACATCTGCAGTAGCACAGTGTTTTTGTGTTCCAAGGAGGGAACTGTTCTGGCACCTTCAGTATCAGGATGGTCACTGTAGCTTTTTACTAAAAACAAATTACTGCACATTACCTACAAGGTGAATATGGTCATCAGCTCAAATCTAGCCTGACAATAGAGTATTTTACAAAACTATTTTATGACTGCAGTCAAACAATAGCTAAGAGAAAGGGAAGAGGATAGCATCCAGATAATACTGCTTTCTCTGTGTGAGAATGCCTCTACTCTACTGAGTCAAAAAATGGATGGAGCTGTTTCAACTTGGTCAGTCCTTACTAACTTACAACGTTAACAAAGTTCTGAGCTCCAGGAACAGTGCAAATCTTGACCCTTTGCCTGAGTCTCTGAAAAAGTCATAAGTTCTGTAGTATCTGTTTTGACCTTACTTGCCAAACACAGTTTTCAAAAATGCTGGTCATGACTTCTTTCTTTCTTTGATGAAGTAATAGATTAACCTACATAGAGCTTTTGGAACCAGCTATTTTGCTAGTAAATAGAAGGCTGTAACATCAAGCATTACTATTTGCCTGACAGCAATTCGTAGTTGAAAGCTTTTGTACGTTCCTTAGAAGAGCACATAAAAGTAATTAAAGATTATATATTTTATGAAAAAAAAGCATGGAAGAGAATAAAATTCAAAACAGCAGATACATTTTGAAATGTTATTTTTAGCCCAGGTTCTGTCCATTCCACATAGGCTTCTCCTGATGACAGATATAAATCAATGCATTAAGTATTCTGCACTTTGTTCATCAAAAGAAAGGGTGGATGTAGGGTGAACCTCACATATCATGAGGGTTTGGTAAACTGGCAGCCTATGCAATCTGAAAGCTTTGTCTATTATGTAGGTATAACCCAAATAGTACTTATTCCTGTGAAATCAGGATTGGTTAATCTTTAACCCACACAGATTTGAAAAACAGGATAAAATGAAGAAAAAGGGAAAAAATAAGGAAAATAAAGAAATAAAAAGGTTATTTCCAGCATGCCCTGTATGAAAAGTGAAGAAATTAAATTAAATGTAGTCCTAATACTAGTTGTAATGCACAAACTTTTGTGCATCCCCCAGTCCTGAGTGGGAAGACATAATAACTTCCTCCACACTTCTCTTTTAACCCACTCTGCATTTTGGCTTCCTCATGAAGGCAGATTGCTGGTAGTTCATGTGTATAACCTGGCTTTTTCTCAACATGCCTGTTATTCAGTCAGTTGTTTCCTTGCTGTGCAGATATGTGGAACTTACTTTTTTTTTTTTTTTTTTTATCACTTCCTTTGCCGAACTTTCCAGTTCTCATTACTAAACTTCTCAGTTTCTGTTGATTCCAGTCATAAACTTTATCATGGTCCCACTGGAATGAATTCTATCATTTGGCACAACAATCTTGTATCATAATTTAGTACCATATGAAAATGTACTGAAGGTACAGTTCATTTCATAACCCAGATGAGCATTGAATAATATCAGTCAAGCATTGATCCTTGGGCTATTTATTTGCTATTGGCTGTCAACCAAATATCAAGCCAACAATTGCTATTCTTTTAGGCCCCTTGTCCAGCCAAAATTTAACCCATCCAATAATCTGTTCGTCTAGTCCATATTTTCCTAGTTTTCAAAATCAAATGCTGAAGGAAATGGTTGCAAAAGCCTTACTGAAGTCAAGGCAGGTTGCAGCCAGTGCTTTTCCTTCAGCCATATAGCTATGCTTCATTACAGAAACCCATCATGTTGGTCTAGAATAACTTACCCACATCGAATCCTTGTTTGCTATCTTATGCTTGACATTTTTTTGAAATTATTTAGAAGAGGAAGTTCTCTATTATATTTCCAGAGACTGAAGTGAAGCTGACCAGAATTAGATATCCCTCTGGCCTTAAATAAAACCAGCATAATGTTAATAGTTTTCCATTAGTCCAAGACTTCCCACCAACACCACAATTTTTCACAAGATGGCCATGCCAGTGTCCCTGTAATCACATTAGTCAATTCTTTCAGCACCCTTTGACAGTTCCCATCTGGTCTTGGAAATTTAAATACTTGCAACTTCTATATCAACTCCCAGACTTGCTTTCCACTGCCGAAGCCACATCTGCACGCATGAAGAACAGTGACCAAGTTTCACATGTGAAGGTTGATGCTAAAATTATCATTGACAAACTTTTCTGTGTCATCCATGAGGGAGGCTGTGTCCCCCATTTAACAGCAGACCATATTTTCTCTGAATCTCCTTTTGCTACCTACATCCTTATAGAATTAATTCTTGCTCTTCTTTGCGTCTCTCAGTATTTTGTAGTGCCAAATGTGCATTCATTCTTTTCTTTTTGCCCCAAAATTGCCAAGCAACATTTGCATCCTCTGACTTGTAATTTCAGCCTATTCACACCATCTCTGTTATTTGTAAAATACAGAGGAATATCTGCTTAAGCACTGAGTTACTTAATAAGGCATCCTAGGGTTCTAGTTCATAGATTCCTTTCTGCCTTCATTGAATGTTTTATTGTAAATTATGCCTACCTCAAGCCAGCTTATAGTAAACATGCAAATATCAAGTTATTATCTAAAAGAGACAACTCAGTGATAAATCTTTACTAAAGAGGGAATGATAAATTTACATCCATTCAAATAGTCCTAGGCTTGCATCAGAAGGTCTTTCTGACTTTCATCAGACTTGCTCTATCTTGATAAACTATACAGGAATCCGACTGTATATTTTCTTTCTTTTAGTGGACTATATTTGGTCTAATAGTCAAACGTTCCTCTGATGTTTTTCAAAAGATCTGGACTAGCTTAACATTTCATCCCCCAGATTTATTTTACTTTCTCCTTAAGTAGGAAACAGTCTAGACAACCTCTTATTGGAATAAAGTTTCTTTCCCTTCCATAGACAAGAAAATATGTCTTTGTTGTATTTATTCACATTTAGAAGTGAATAGAGTAATAAACAGCTTTTTATTTCAATGAAGTGTTAAAATTTGAACCTCCTTCCCCCTCTCTCAATAATTCTTAGGCACTCTTCAGTGGGGAAGGAGCAGTTCAATGAGCCTCATGTTCTACACATTTTTCCTTTACATTAAAAATATACATGATACAAACAGCTGTAGCTTTACTGTATGAAGAGCATAATTGGATTTTGATTCAGACGAAACAAATAGAAATCAAATTACTTGGGGTAAAAAGTCCATTAGGAGTGATTAAGCCCAAATACTTTCCTTTTAGGCATGTTGTAAAACTAGTTTATATACCCTCGCTATATGTGAAAGATGGAATAAGCAGAGTTGTGTTCTTACTGTTGGTCAAAATGAGGATGATTGATTAGATGAAACATTATTAGAGAGCCAGATTTTAGACTGGCAAGCCTCTGTTGAGATATGGTGTGAAGGCCTCAGAATGTTACTTCTGAGTTTGAGTCATATGTGACCTTACTTATGATTAGATCTACTATAAATGCTAGATATAAAAAAGTTTTTAAGTTTTTCAGTGAAAGGACTCTTGTCTCAATCATCAATTTTAGTACACAAAAATAACAGTAAATAAACATGCTCCTTAAAAAAAAAATTAACTTGAAACTACTGTTGCTACAACAAAGAGAGCAGATCTCTAAATTCTAATTAAGAATATTAAAAATAAGAAGTGGCTTTCTCAGAAACAGACTCTATGACAAGCAAAAGCATCCCTTTTGCAAAATCAAACAGCAGCTTCCTTCATTACTCCAAGATCTGTGAAAGTGTAAACATTTTGCAGTAGTGTAGTTGAATAGTTCAGATCACTGAATGGGAATGAGAAAGGTGGACGAAGAGGACAGAGGTAGTCTGAAACTAAAAAGATGTACATTAAGTACATGGGTATTAAGCAAAGGTAAAAAAGTAGAGTTTCAGTGGATAAAACTAAAATACTCCCTCTTTTAACCTGCATGACAGAGAAGAAAAGGGATATCCAGGGAAGTATGATAGATTATATAGAAACTATTGATATAGATAAAACAGTTAGAGATAGAAAACTCCTATTTATCCCATTTTTTATGTTTAATAGGAGAAAATATGGAATATGGACTCAGGACAAAGGGTACAAGTAAAGCCAACATCATTCCTGGCAAACACCTTTGTCTCAAGAAAACATTCAGCATGAAGACAAGCATCTCAAGATCTAAAAGAATACTGAAATATAAGAACAAATGCTGCGATTCGGTGAAGGAACACACAAGCAACAGGTTTCGCCAAAACTGACCCGAGCTGAACTAATTTATTCAAGATGGAGGGCTATTTAAGGGGTCGGCTGGGGAGGTTTCTGGAACTTGGGAGGAGTATGCAAAACTAGGGATGGTGATAGGACAGGAGAATATACATAACCATTAGGAGGAAGGGTTATGTAAAACTTGGGTTTGATAGGTGGGGTTTACATGAATATGCATTTAGGAGGAGGGTTTACAATAATGAAATAACTGGAAAAGAAGGGGAAAATGCACAATAAGGGAGTGACAGCCACTCCAAGGGGCCAAAGTCCATAACAACAAGATGAAACATAACTCCAAATGGAGGCATCAACCTGGTAATAGGTTTCAGCCTAAAGTCTCTGCAGAACAGTCCTTAATCCTTACTCAGGAATTCTGTTTTCCACATGGTGTAGGATTCTTCTTCATCCTGGCCATCTCCAACAAACAAGTAGCTTAAAAACTTGTCAAATCCCCATTATATAGGTTTGCATTTTTTTTAAGAACATTATACATTTAGCCTACTTTATAGTTTATTTCAATTGCTGACATACAGGCAACAAGTTTGATAAGTATAATAAGTCTTTTGGGTAAGTCCAGAGAAATACACATACACGTCATTGTCAGCACCACCAGAGTTACTGAGGTATGTTTCTCTGAAAGATAAGAATAGTCTTAGGTATTATGCAGAATCACCACACGGCAAACTTTGGATCAGTTCATCAGCAATGACTTAAACAGCTGGAATAGGAGCCATGTGGTGCAATATTATTTTTTTTTTTACTTGTTTTTTTCCCTCATTTTGGTGAATGCACAAAAAACATGTTTGATAAAGATTCCTAGCATTAAGATAAAATGACACTGATGTCAAAAACAGTACCGGAAGGCTAAATTGTTAAATAAACATTTTGGAGAAAATGCATCAAAACAAAACAAAAATAACAGTTAAAAAAAAAAAGAAAAAAGGCAACAAGGTTTGACAAGGACACAGTGAAAAACTTCACATAGAAGGTAATATTGTCCAAGGAAAAATTGGAAAGAGGATACTTCCTTTTAAAGCACTTTAAAAGGCTAAAGGTGAAAGTGGGGAAAACATAGGCTGATGAAAGGAAAGATCCTACGATAAAATGTGAGATAAAGACTTTAGCTCCAATATTTCTGGTATTGATTAAAAATATATATATAGCTTAGTTATTAAATAGGGTAAATCAAAGAGATTCAAATGAAGTCTAGAGAAGCAAGTCAAAAGAGATTCACATCATTATCTTAAATCATAGTGAAATCGGCTGGCAATTCACATAAAAGGAATAGTACTACTATCTAGCACCCGAGTCAGGCCCCAGGAAGTTCACATTGTAAAAATTTTTGTATTCCTTTGTCTTTCCTTCATATTTGAAACTAAATGGGACCAAGCCATCTCTTTTCATTTGTAAGGGATACAAACTTCGTTTCTATCCGCATCAGTTTCCTTAAATGAAAGAAACACTTCTCATACAACAAAGATCAGAATGTGCTGAGGCTTTAAACACATGAAATATTACAAGGCTGTAGTGAAGTTATGGAAGTTTGATGATAAAATAACTCAAACTGTTTGCTGACTAAGGAACCCCAAAAGAGGAAAAATGAAGTTCATGGATTTGCAGTGATTTATAGTACAGACATTAAAGAAGGACTGACCTTGATGAGCATTTGGGATTAATTAAAATGAAAGTAGTATACAAGGAATCGGTCATTAGCAAAATGTTTTTGCTCTGTCTGTAAGTCAAGATACCAAAGCAGAGTTACCACTTCATTAAAACGGTGATGATGATGATGATGATGATGATGATGATGATGATGATAAAATATGCATTCCACAGCAGTCTTGGTACACACATGTAAGAGACCTGTATTGGGTTTGCATGGCCAGGTTTTGGTTTCCGGGCCTACAGGGGCTGCTTCTGTGAGAAATTGCCAGAAGCTTCCCTACGTCCAGCAGAGCCAATGCCAGCCAGCTCCAGGATGGACCTGTCACTGGCCAAATTCAAGCCAGTCAGGAATGATAGTAACACATCTGTGATAACATGTTTAAGAAGGAAAAAAGTAAATTATGGGGCAGACAAAAATTGCAGATAGAGAAGAGAGGAGTGAGAACATATGAACAGCAATGCAGACACCAAGGTCAGTGGCGAAAAAAGGGGAGGAGGTGCTCCAGGTGCCAGAGCTGAGGTTCCCCTGAAGCCCATGGTGCAGCCCATGGTGAGATGGGCTGTCCCCCACAGGAGGACCATGGGGGTGCAGAGATCCACCAGCAGCTTATGGAGGAGACCCATGCCAGAGCAGGTGAATGCCCAAAGGAGGCTGTGACCCCATGGGAGGCCTGTGTTCGAGCAGGGTCCTGGCAGGGACTTGCTGACCCATGAAGAGAGGAGCTCATGTTGGAGCAGGTTTTCCTGGTAGGGCTTGTGACCCTGTGGGAGACCTATGTTGGAGTGGCCTGTGCCTGAAGGACTGCACCCTGTGGAAAAGTGATCCAGTTTGTGAAGAACTGTTGCCCATGGGATAGAGTCGTGTTGGAAAAGTTTGTGGAGAACTGTCTCCCATGGGAGGTACCCCACACGGGAGCAGGGAAAGGACTCCTCTCCCTGAGCAGCAGCAGGAACAACCTGTGATGAACGGACTGTAAGCCCCATTCCCTGTCTCTCTGCACTGCTGGGGGATGAGGACATAGAACTTGGAAGGAGGGAGGGGTGGGAGGAAAGTGTTTTTAAGTTTTATTTTACTTCTCCTTCTCCGGCTCTAATTCTGTTAGTAATAAATTTAATTAATATCCCCACTTCAAGTCTGTTTTGCTCATGATGGTGATTGGTAAGTGATGCCTCATGGGCCTTAACTCATAAACCCTATGTTACATTTTCTCTCTCTCTGTCCAGTTGCCGAGGGGAGTGAGATACTGCTTTAGTGGGTACTTGGTGTTCAGCCATGGTCAACCCACTACAAGATCATAAGGATCTTTTCCTATTGCCACTTCAGAACAGTTTTAGATATACATTATATTCATAAATTTCAGAGGAAGTTTATGAACTCATATTTGTAGTTATTATGTGATGAATGGTGATCATTCAAAACCCATTGATTTTTTTTTTTTTGTCTGTTTCCCTTCAGTTAGACAAACTGAACTCAATGTAAGCAAATAACTAATTTACTTCATGGAAAATTGTGACAATCAGCTGTAGAAAACAACAAAATAGAAGTGCAGCAGGATAACACATTTTGTCCTTGCACCAAGAAACATTAAAATGCATATTAAATAAGTTTTCACTTTGTACTCAAATAAAACAGACTCTGTACCCAACCCAATAGGTTACTGTTCTTCTTACCTCCAATACTAACACAGTGGATGAAATACTGTTATTTAAAATGAAATGTTCAGGGTAAAGAGTTTCAAGGAAAGCCACTGATGAACCTACATTGAAATAGTGGGGTAACTTTTTACCAGGTAAAAAACTCCTCTCTGTGAGAATTTCACTTTGAAAATACTGACAGCGTCAGTTCTGCATTTTAGTATAATTATTTAGTAGGCTTGTTGTTCGTGATGACTGGATAATTTCAGAGATTAGCAGGTCATTTGTAACCATGGAAATCATGTTGCCTGCATATCTAATAGACTAATTCCCACATGAAGCAAGGCAGTACTTCTGTTTATTTACTTGCTTGTTAAATGCTATTTTGAACTACCTTGTTTTCCTCAGGGGAATTGTCACTCAATTTCTGAAAAGAAAAACAAAAAGTAATGCTATGTCCTTACTGAACCTCAATGAATATGCACATTCTTTATTTTTTCAGTAAATATAAATTTGACCTTATTTGTATAGTCACACCTTTGCTTGATTCTTGCCTTTTACAGTTTAGGTAGAGACTGAACATTTTAAAGATTATTTATGTTAAAGACATCCCTTACGTTTCAAAATTTCCAGTTACTAGCCTCAGTACATAGGGATATGAATTAATGATTGAGTCAGAGCACCTTAATGGTGGTTAGAATTCACTAGTCAATTGACTGGATATGTTTGTTTCTTGTTTTATCCCCCATGTGGGACAAAATGTTTAAATCATCTTAATTGCAACATAGTAAATATGTCAAACTAAGAGTTCTTAAGAAAAGATAGGAGAAGCTTGAAGACATAATGGAGTTTCTGGATTTTTCTATATCCACCAGTGGTGAACAAAAATGTCAAGCTCCTAGCTCAGATGAATAAAATGACAATCATACAGATTTTTTAGAATAGGAAATATATAGTCCAAACCCTGGATTGTAAACATTTGAAATTGTTAATGGTGAAGTTGTTGGGGCTTTTCGTTGGTTGGTTTGTGTCGCAGTAAACCTGCAGTAAATGAAAAACTATTGTTTTAAACATGTTTCAACATGGCTTTTAACAGTTTTTGC
>JAWWES010000001.1:78808928-78847006 GCA_035583135.1 Lophotriccus pileatus | reverse complement strand
TCTCCCCTCCGGAACCCCGGGACTGAGTAACCCCTGGGAATGGAGTCCCCTTTTCCCATCCAAATCCACCGTCGGAGGTTTGTTGGTTTGGGTTTTGATTTCATTTGTTTGGGGGGGGGAGCTGGTTGTACAAAGTTTTGTTAAAGAGATCTGGGATCTCAAACCATTTGCTTTTCTGTTACTTGATGTAATCAAGATTCAAAGAGTCTATTTTTTTACATACAAGATGTTCATCATAACTGTAAAGTACAATTCTAGCAGACGTGTCACAAAAGGTCACAAAACCCATCAGTCACAAGGTGACTCGGCTATTCCCTGGAGTGTTCTCTCTGCTTTCACAATTGTGATGGTGTCTTCATAACTTGGGCTTAAATCTTTCTTATGAACAAACCAACAAATTCCCAATGGATTAAACTCACTTTGCATTAAATTCCTTCTGTCACTAATTTAGCTAAAATTAAACTTTAATTTTTCCATAATACTTCTTTAATTTGAAGATCACATCGTGGCCAGCTGACAACCTAACTGTCTTCTTCACTAATCTCAAAGCTGTCTGTAAGGTATTATCAATCACTTGTTAAAATTCTATTACTCTGTTGACACCTAAATTATTTTAATAGGTAAATTACCCTGCAATATCATGTCAAAATATTAAATGAAAATTGTTTTCCAAAATTTGCTTCCCAAACTTTCCCAATTGAAAAAACATTTAGGAAACAAAAGAGGAACTAGAGAAAATGGTAACATTTAGGTTTAAAACACAAAGCATTAAGATCAGAATTGTCATTTCTATCCAATCAGATAAACACATTTAATAGAGAAATCAAAATTAATGTCATGTGGAAATCAACCACTCTTAACCAATAAACTAAGAATAAATTCCCTACTTCATCAAAATTTCTGTATAAGAAGGAATAGATATCACTGTTTAAATGTTAAACAATATCAAATGCTCCTCATGAACAGTTGTTCATTCCTCAAGACTCCAAAAAAACTTGATAACTGACATGTTTTCATATTTGTTGTGCTACAGTGGTCTTGTACTTTTCATATCATAGAACTGTTTGGGTTGGAAGGAAACCTTGAATATTATCCAGTTCCAATCCCCCTGCCATGGGCAGGGTCACCTTCCACTGGACCAGATTCCTCAGAGCCCCATCCAACTTGGCCCTGAACAATTCCAGGGATGGGGCATGCACAACTTACCTAGACGACCTGTTCCAGTGTCTCACTGCTCTCACAGGAAAGAATATTTTCTTAATATCTAATCCAAACCTACTCTCTTTCAACTTGAACCCATTCCCCCTTACATGCTTTTGTAAATAGTCTTGTCCCATCTTTCCTGTAAGTTCCCTTCAGGTACCAGAAGGCTACCGTGAGGTCACACCAAATCCTTCTCTTTTCCAGAACAATCCCAACTTTCTCAGCCTTTCCTGATAGGAGAAATACCTCATCTCTCTGATCAACTTGATGGTCCTCCTCTGGACTTACTCCTGCAGGTCCTTGTCCTTGTGATGTTGGGGGACTCCCAAGCTGGATGCAGTGCTCCTGGTGTGGTCTCACAGAGCAGAGTAGAGAGGCAGAATCACCTCCCTTGACCCACTGACCATGCTGCTTTTGATGCAGCCCAGGATACTCTTGCTTTCTGGGCTGTGAGTGCACATTGCCAGCTCATTCCCAGTATTCACCAGTCCTGCTTGGCAGGGTTGTTCTCGATCTCTTGACTCCCAGCCTGTGTTGATACCAGGGATTGCCCAACTCGGGTGCAGCATCTTGCAATTGGCCTTGTTTAACCTCAAAAGTTTCCTATGTATCCACTTCTCAAGCTTGTCCAGGTCCCTCTGGATCACATCTCATCCTTCAGGTGTGTCAGCAGCACCACTTTTCTTTCTGTCATCTGCAAATTTGCTGAGGGTGTTCTCAGTCTCTTCATCTATGTCATTAATGAATATATTAAATAACACTTGTCCCAGTACAGACCCCTGTGGGACACCACTCATCACTGGTGTGCATTGGGACTCTGAGCCATTGACCATTACCCTCTGGATATGACCATCCAACCAATTCCTAATTCACCTAACAGTCACTCATCGAATCCATCACTCTCCAATTTGGAAAGAGGATGTTGTGAGGCCTGTGTCAAAGGCTTCATAGAAGTTCAGATAAATAATATTTGTAGCTCTTCTTTTGTCTACTGATGTAGTTATTCCATCATAGAAAGCCACTAGATTGGTCAGACAGGATTTTCCATTGGTGAAGCCATGCTGGTTGTCTCAAATCACCTCCCTGCCCTCCATGTGTCTCAGCATAACTTCCTAGGAGGATCTGTTCCATGATTTTCCCAGGCACAGAGCTGAGGCTGACAGATCAGTAATTCCCAGTGTTGTCCTTTCTTCTCCTTTTAAAGATAAGTACTATGTTTCCCTTTTTTCCAGTCAAACAGGACTTCACCTGACTGCCATGACTTTTTGAGTGTCATGGATACATACATATATCTAATATACAGTCAGGTGGTACCAGAAGAGAACTCACTAGCAAACATATTGAAACAAACGTAGTGACTGGCAAAACAAGAGTAGCCTTTATCTTCCCCTCTTTGGAAAATTTCGTTACACCTTTCTTTAAAATAGGATACAGAAGAAAAATTCTCATACAAGTTACTGCTACATTCAAATGTTTACAAAACATCCGCAAGATAATAGGCTACACTAAAACCCTCTCATTCATGACATCTATAATATCTTGGGCAACCAAATACAAAGCTGAATTAGTGATGAATTCTTGACTGCTCCCTTTCCAGATGAAATTTTTCTCTAGAATTAAAAATTGGAAACAACTATGATCAACTGGAATAACTTTATCCTTTAAGAGGCAAGTATAGTTAGTCACCTTAGCTCTGTTTATAACTGATATATAAAAGGAAGGCACATTCAGAGAGAAATGTATCTTTCTGTAGAAATCGTCTTATGGTGGAAAATATTCTTGTGATAGTTCTTTCGACAGCTGTAAAGGGACTCCAAAGACTAAATTACTCCAAAAACATTAGAAAAGAATCATCTGAGTAGTTTAAGTGGAAAACATCACAATATAGGCATTTCCCCCTGAAGAAGTCATCTAAACCCTATAGTCAATGGGGTTAAGACTATTAGACTGACTCATTTTAATCATCTACAGTACATGAATGAGAGATGATTCATGACCTAGGTTTTCTCTTGCAGGTATAAAGAGAATTTATATAACAAGTTCAGATAAAGATGTCTAAAACTAGCTAAAAAAACCCCTGTGTTCAGCATTTTCAGTGTGGATTGATACAATGTGATAATTACCTTTTTTTCTATCTCTGTGGCTATGAAACAGTTGTAACTTCCCTGGCTGCATATATGGTGTCACTTCTGAATCCTGTATAGAAGACTGAATTTTTTTCATCCTGCTGCAGTGAATTCAGGGAGAAAAAGGAAGACTGGGCAAAGTCAGAGAGATTTCAGACTGTAAAGAGAGACTGCTTAGACTCCAGCTTTGGATGCTCCATCCTCCATCCATAACCAAACTCAACAAAGTCCTGAGTAATCCGGTCCCACCTCAGATCTGACTGTTCTTTGAGCAGAAAGTTGAACTAGAACCATCAGGAAGTCCTTTCTAGCCTGAGCAATCCTGTAATCATAGGATCCTATGAAAGAAGATAAGTGAGGTCAATCAGAGACCAAGAAATGAGGCTTCTGGAAAATATGAGACTAACATGTGTCACTACAGCCTGAAGTAACTGGATGCTTCTTTTAATGGTGGGATTGTACTTACTCTACTGTTATTATTCCATGGCTTTTATGTCTTCATTTCCTGTCATTGTTTTACTCTGAGAAACAAATGGTATGCTGTCCTTCCCTTGGTCTCTCACTAATCTACTAGAGTAGGTACCACTGTTTGTCTTGTCTCCAAAAGTTTCCTGAGATCCTCCCCAGCAGCCACTGCACTTCTGAGGGGAAAAAAAAGGCGAATGAAAGGACTGAGATCTGGCTGATGTAAAACAGAACAGGAAGCAATGCCTACCTCACATATTTTCCACACACATTTCCATCTTAATATCTATCTCAAATATTCACTGTGTGCTGTATATAATGAAATAGGGTTAAGCAGCCAGTATTTTTGTAAATCAGTGCAATAATATAATTTTCTTATATTATTAATTTATGTGTAATATGGATAGTAGATTAAGAATTAAACTGCATTCTATAAGTATGAAGAAAACATAATTTATTTCATTCCATTCTTAATTTTTGAATAAAATAATACAAGACTTGAATCTACGTTCTATCCTGAGAAAGAAAAAAAAAAATCTTTATTTGTTTTAAGGAATATTTAAAGTTTTGAAATTTAACCATGGTGGAAGTGTTACCAAATTTCTCTCTTCAGTAAAACTCTGCTGGACCAGCTCCCACTTGTAATCATATGTATTGTTTCTCTTCCATTTTTGCTCACATAATATTATAGGAGAAACTTCAGCAGATATGTCATATAACATTATTGTCCCTTTGAAAATCAAGTGCCATGTATGGCTTTTTCCTCAGCTCAATTAGTAAAAGATTACAGAAATTAGTTAGTGAAAATGGCTTGAATTCCTTATTAATAATGACAGTCCACCTATTTTTTGTGCCAAACTTACTATTCCATGAAAAAAAAACCACAACTAATACTATTGGAAAACCTTTTTTCTTCACACTGCTTCTTATGCATGCAATGATCGCTAACCACATTTATAAAGATTCACATTATCAACATCTAGGTTGTCTTTAAGACTCATTTCTCTGCTGATGTCAAAAGAACATCGACTATCTATACCTGCTGGACAGGTATAAATTACAGTTTTAAGCAATTTAGATGTGTTAGGTTGTAATGGATCAGTCAACTGATGACAGGACAAAAGGAAAGAGCCTCAAACTGTGCCAGGAGAGTTTCAGGTTGAACATCAGGAAGAATTTATTCACTAAAAGTGTAGTTAAGCATTGGAATGGGCTGCCCGGAGAGGTGGTGGAGTCACCATCCCTAATGGTGTTCGGGAAAGAACTGGCCATGGCACTTAATGCCATGGTTTAGTTGACAAAGTGATGCTCATTCAAAGATCAAACTTGATGACCTTGGAGGTCTTTTCCAACCTTAATGATTCTAGAAGACACACAAAACTAGTTGCGTGTTTAATCTCTTGTTGTTTGACTCACTTGACACCACTGTCTTGTTTTGTTAGGTCTTTATAGTCTTTTTACTATCTTTGTTCAGCAGTTTGTACCTAACATAGTAAGGTCATGCAGAGGCACTATAATATAGTTTTTAATTTCCACTTCTGTTCTTATCAGTGAATATTTTATTTTAAATATCCTAGAAAGGAATTAGCTGCACATTTTCAGCAAAATGATTGCTTGTAAGAACTATTTTAAATCTCTATTTAAAAAACAAATCCAAAACTTAACATTTTAGTTATTAGATTTTTTTTTTTTTAATTTTTAAGAAATCCGCCTTTATAAAGATTTATGACCTGCTCTGTGATCTGAATTTTCTTGGATGGTTCTGATGGAGGAGAGTGAGTGGTTTTTCCTGTGGCATCGGAAATGAAAAGACAGCAAGGCAAAAAAAAAAAAATCAGCAAAGTAAAATAGCAAAGAAACAATAGGCAAAAGGGGAAAAAAAACCAACACTGTTTCCTGAAGAAAATATGGAATATTAAAGTCCAAGAAAGTGAAAACTTAGTATGTATCTTCACCATATATATTGTAGATGGATATTTCTGAGGTTTTATAGTGATAATAAAAGTGTGTATTCTGTTACATACTACAAAATAAATCAAATGAAGTCACACCTTCCTGATGTCAGAGCAGTAATAAAAGAGAATTAGTGAGCTAAAATAAATGGTTTGAAATTCACAGAATCACACAGAATCGATCAGGTTGGAAAAGACCTCCAAGATCATCAAGTCCAACCCTTGATCCAACACCGCCGTGATTACTAGACCATGGCACTCAGTGCCACATCCAGTCTCTTCTTTAAAACCTCCAGGGATGGTGAATCCACCACCTCCCTGGGAAGACCATTCCAATGTCTGATTACTTTCTCTGTAAAAAATTTCTTCCTAATATCCAACCTAAACCTCCTCTGGCACACCTTGAGACTGTGCCCTCTTGTCCTACTGCTGATTGCCTGGGAGAAGAGACCGACCCCCACCTGGCTACAACCTCCTTTCAGGGAGCTGTACAGAGTGATGAGGTCTCCCCTGAGTCTCCTCTTCAGGCTAAACAACCCCAGCTCCCTCAGCCTCTCTTCACAGGACTTGTGCTTGAGTCCCTTCACCAGCCTCATTGCTTTTCTCTGGACCTGCTCCAGCACCTCAATGTCCTTCCTGAACTGAGGGGCCCAGAACTGAACACAGCACTCAAGGTGTGGCCTCACCAGCACTGAGTACAGGGGAAGGATCACTTCCCTAGTCCTGCTGGCCACACTATTCCTGATCCAGGCCAGGATGCCATTGGCCTTCTTGGCCAACTGGGCACACTGCTGGCTCATGTTCAGGGTTTTCTGCTGAAAAACTGTTGTCTTCCTGGAAGATCTTTATAGATCTTTATGACCTACTGTTTATAATGAAAAAATGAAGTTTCTATTTGATTGATTGAATAAATGTTTTAATGTGGGTAGTAATAATAATAGCAAATGCATTGCTTGTTTTAAAAAGTTCTATTTTTCTGTACTGCCTATTGTCTGTTTTTCCATTACTCCCTACTGTCTTTTACAGTAGTAACAATAAATTGAGGAAGACAATACTGGGTTGTTCATCTTAGTTCTTCTGTCACATGAATTCCTTCTTTGGTATGAGTTCTGGGATAAAGATAAGAACTCTGCTGGGATCTTGGTATTTCTGAAATGATCTCATACACAGAAAGAACTAGGCTGAATTAGAATGTATTACATATTATTCAAGAAATAGAAACCTTCAGATGGGTTTTGGACTGCTTTCAAACTTGCTATTATGGGCATAAAGCAACTATGATATACAAAGAGAAATCAGGGAGCTGCAAAGATTGAAACACAAAGATAATTAGAGATTTCCATTGCTCTTATGTATGCTGGGTAAAATTCAAGAAAAGCTGTGGGTGTTGTATTTTTAGAAATTATAATTTACCTTTTCTTGGAGGCTCAGAGACACCGCAAGAAAAAAAGACAACTCCCGATCTAATCTTGAATATCACACTAGCTTTAGTTCAAAACACATCTTTCAGGCTTCATCTATATAGTAAGATCACAGAAAACTTCCCACATTTTTTCACCTTCCTTCCTCTTCCTCTTTCTCAATATGTTCAGATTTCTCCTGGAAGAAAACTGTGTGTAGGAAAGGAACTATGAAACATTTTGGAAGTTGCAACCAGACAGCTGGGGGGAGGATGAGGGGTAGGATTCCAGAGGGCGCAATAAAATGCACTTGCCACTTTTTAGATTAACCTTCCAGTTGTTATTTTGTGGATACAGTGATAAAAATATATTTTAGATCTATGCCTTGTATGAAATAAAAATTGACAAAATTATCTGAAAGGGGGAATTGCACAAATGTGAGAAAGGTAATTATTATGAAATTGAAAGGGTAGAATGAGTAAGTCTTAAAATGGACTTGACATTAATAAGGTAAATAGGCCTTAAAAAAACAAAGTTACATCCAAATATGAAAGATGCAAAAGAGCATAAGCCTGGAAATTCAAATTTAAAACCATAACAAGTCAGGTCAAGAAGCATGTCAAGAATCTATATGTTAAAGTTATAAAGGCTCATAACAAATTTTTTTTTCAAATAAATTAAAAGCAGAAGGCTTCTCAGAGAATGAAAGGTATCAGCAGATAATGGAAGCTTATGAGGAATATGCATGCAAGGAATTTGGATGTTAAGATTGCAGAAAAGAGAAGTGAAATTCTGGAATTGTGCTCAATTCAAAAGTAATCCAGAAGATTTTCACATCAGATCTTAATTTTACAGCAAGAATTTGAGGAAGTACTTCCAATGGAAGCTTTCAGAAAAGGGATTTAAAAAAGAGAAGAAAAAAAAAGTCTAAATAAGCAAGTACATTGAACTGAAAAAAATAATTTTCAACAAACATTTAAAGAACTCTCATATAAAACTATGAGGATCTTTATGAGTGCGTGTAACCTATTTCTTAAATCAACAGCGAGAGGAATGGAAGGTGGCAAATATAATAGAACTTTCAAACTGTTGATGAAAAGTAAGGATTTGACTGATAGCTACCAGTCTAACTGGTAAAACCTAGGTAAAGAAAGGAATTAGTAAACACAAGTAGATAAAAAGTATTGATAAGGAATTAATATGGGTTTTGTAAAGGAAAATAATGCCTTACAAATCTATCTGCAGTTCAAAGTGCCACTGAGTAGGTGGATAAGTATGATCTAGTTATATTTCTATTTTCAAAAAGCTTTCAGTGAGCTCTCACATGAATTTCTTAAGTTTGGACATTGGCTGCTCAGTATATGCATAAATATTTGGAAACATGATAAATTGCACTGCAGTGATGTTTTCACATAATTCAGAATTACTCCACATAGTCAAAATCAAAGCTGTCTGTAAGGAGCTCAAGAGCGTTTCTCCATAGTCAGTGACTCAAGGAAAAAATAGTATACGAAATGTAAAATTAATAAGCATAGAATAATGCACACATAAGGAAATAAAACCACAAAACTTAGTTATAGTCATAATCTCTAAATTGGATATACAGAGAGAAGCCTTCAACCAACATGATCTGGTCTCTGGATATGTTTAATATTCATAGATGACTTCCATAAATAGTTACAATCTGGACTGTAATTTTGTCCATGATTTAAAACAAGAATATGGCAGAACGAGAAAGAAAGATACAGAGAACAACAATTAGATATATGTAATGTCTCCCACATAAAATGTAACTGAGTCTGGGAAGGTATGACTAAGAAAAAAATAGGATAAAGACCTGTAGCATTTTGAAAAAGAAATGGTGAATGTGGATAGGAATCATACTGTCTTTATTTTAACATTAGACTTATGGGTTGAACTCATGTGCTTCTCAGATATATAATAAAAAAGCACTGTTTTCCTCACACAGCATGTTAATACAGTGCTGAATTCTTTGTTACAGCCATTTTGGAGGTCAAAGGTGCAAATGTGTTCAGAAAAGAGATTTAATGCATCTCTTAGGCATTTAGGCCTCTAGTGGATATTAAATGCAACATTCAGGTGTCATTTTTACAGGAAGATTTTAAATGGCTAATTACCAGAAATTAAGATTTGACCAAAAAGAACATCACCCTGTGCTTCCTACCTTTCCCCAGCATTAATGTTACTACCAAGAACAGGATGCTAAAATGTGTTTAACTTTGGTTTGATTCTATAGAGCAGTTTCTGCATTCTTTGTCTAATTATAAATAAAGCATGCATAAAGAAAGGGGTTAAACATAGGCAGAAAGGCTCTCTAAAATATCTGAACATGCTCTTTAACCATTTGAACATGTTCTCGTAACCATTCTGCAAATGCAACCCTAAGCTCTGGAGTTATTAAAGAATTTTGTTTCTGCGACTTATCTTCTATCACAATTTCTCTCTTTCATGAGATGACGATAGACCTATTTGTTTTAGGGTGAAATGTACCCCTCTGAAGATGTCAAATAATCATTTTTACAATAAATGAAATTTAAGGAAATTATCCTAGAATTAGACAGGTAGTTTTAAAATATAAAATTCAAGTATAAATAATATATAATGGTATAAAATTCAAGAAAACTGCTGCCTTGAAATGTGGCACAGAAGATAAAGCTACATCTCATGTCAAGTGCCTAATGAAATCCATGGAAACTAAGAGATCCATGGACCCACTTTGCTAGGATCCAACCATATTAGTCTTGGGAGTCAGAGCTTTACAGAACAGAAAGCTTACACAGGAATGCAAAACAGCAAGCAAATTTCATGAATCATTTGTAGCAGTGGGTCTTCTGCTATCTCACATTATGAACATCTCTATCAAGACACTTGCTTAAACAATAAGAGCAGAGCACCCTGTAGCATGGTCTCTTTCTTTCTGGGTATTGTCCAGCAGGTCATGAATGGTGAAAATTGAGATAACATAAGGAGGATAATGGAAGAAAAAACCTTCAATTCTAAGCAAAGGAACGTTGGCAGATTTGAAATTATCTGAACAAACCAAAAAATAACCCCTGAAAACTAAGTGCAAAAGTATTTTCTACCCTCTTCAAGCACTGGCCATAATAAAGTCAAGAGTTAATACCCAGACACGCATGCATTAAGAGAAAAAATCTATGGAATTCTTTATTCAGTCTATGATAAGTCAGAAAACATAAGAAAACCTAGACTGTAGAAATAATGTTCAGTGTCTGAATTATAATTGTTCCAAAGGTAGGGGGTCATTTTCTTTTCTGACAATTAAGATTGCTACCTACATAGCGTAAAATGAAGAAATAAAAAGTTCTATTGCTCCTGCTACAATCATCAGGTCATCTGAATGGCAGAAAAATATTTTCTAAATGTTCAAAACCAAATCATCTAAACAGTATTTATCACACTGTAGCCACTAGAAATATTGTTTAATCTTGTCTCTAATTCTTTCACTGACACACAGTTAGAAGACTGTAAAAAAACAGCTTACATTGAAGCGAGACAGGATGCACTATTAAAGTGTAATGATAATTAATGTGTTCTTCAAAACCTATCGTAAAATTCACTCTTGGGACGAAAAGTTCTAGAAACCACTTGGACACTACTATAGGCGTTGAAGGCTTGACACCTCAGTAACACATATAGCTTTATCTTGCTATATGTAAATTTTGAGTAATCAAGTTCAACTTCATGGCATATTTTCATGCCATGAATGATATTCTCGATCAGTGGAGTTCTGTATTGTTTAATATTAATATTTCTAAGTCATACAATTTAATCTATCAACCCTGAGAATGAGAAAAAATTGGTACTATTTTTAGAGGAACAACAGAATTGCGTAAGATGGAAGACACTTCTAGAAGACAGCCAGTCCAACATGCTCAACCAAAGCAGGGCTAACATTGCTCAAATGTAGCAGAATATGGCTCTAAGATGGTCTGGGCATAGTTTGCATACTAAGCACATGTAAAACCAGAATTGTAATCTCTGTGGCTATATCTATATTAGCAAGCTAAGTATTGTCAGTGCATGGGTTCACATATATCCTATAGCACTGGTCCACAATAACCCACATAATAATAATAATACACTGGATAGTTATTTCATTGCTTGACATGATTTTTGGCTCACACCCTTGCAGACAAAACCTACAATACAAGACAATAATTGCAACTACACTAGTGATCAGAAGACTGCAGAGGCCAGGAAGTGTTCTCAGTAGGTAATAAAGATGAAACAGTTCTCTGTGGGATGGAGAGAGAATTTGGCTGTATAAACTCAAGCTGTATTGTTAAACTTGCTCTTGGGTTGAGAGATGAGCCTTTGGGTTTTTCCAATCACCAGAATATGCTCAATCAGCTGGTTAACGAAGTAACAGAATTTCTTTCCCCCATTGCCAAATCTAATATTCTTCTGCTTCATTAAAATAACGTGATTAAATGGTGTTTGCTGACTAGTGCATTTACTATGCAGTTTGAATAAGATTAGTACCATTTTCTACTGCACAAGTGGGTTTTGTGTGTATCTGTGTATGTGTGTGTTGTATATCTTCACTGTCATTTCTTACAAGGTAGTATTTTGCAGTTTGTAGGAAAATGGTTGTACCAGATAAAGCTGCTTGAAGAGAGGATAAATTTATGCTTAGGGCTGCCAAGATTCCCTGTTTCTTCTTCTATGAGGACAGCTTTATCCAGACACAATCCTTTGAATAACAGTATCCCTAGTAGTAAAATGCTTGCAATAAATCTAGGACAAACACACGCCCTTCCTTCTCATATAATAAATATTTCCTTATTTTCCCAGTGCCGAGAAAAGCTTCCTATCTGACCCTGTTTTGTCTATATCAGCGTTACATCAACAACACTGATACAAATTGTCCTAAGTTATAGCAGACAGTGTTAACTTTCAAATTCAGAACTTAAAATACATGCTTTAACTTATTTTACATGTAGGCCAGAGAAGCTATCCCTAAGATTTTATTAACTGCCTGTAGCTCAGAGAATCAAAGATGAATCTGGCCTCACTGAAGAAAGCTAATGAAATACGTAAACCTTAAATCCTGCCTGCCTTTCTGAGCACTCTTTTTGTTTCTCGGCTGGAATACTGAGCATACATACTGTCCTGTCTCATTCACTACAAGTTATCCTTCCTTAGAAGCAAGATTCAAGGGTGACTACAGAAATATGACTCTGGACAACCACCTGCCTCCTGCAAAAAAAAAAGGATTAAAACTTTAATATACCTTAACTTCCTTTTCTGAACAGTAGTAACACATTCCTTTCTCAAAATCAGTAAGCAGAGTAAATAATCATGAACACCAGATGTCCACACTGACTTTGGAAGTCAGAAAGATAAAATTCCATGTGCACATAAGAACATATTCTCAGCATTAGCAGAATGAAATAGAGACATCAGATAAGTGAAAACAGATGTTGCTAAAATGTCAAGTGCAGCAGATGTGTGGATACAAGACAGGCTTTGAAAAGATTGAACTTTGATCCTGGTTAGGCTGTAGGAATTTATGTTAATCAGGTAGAAACAGTAATCTATTTTCAACAAGTTATTTCCACCTTTACTATAATATGCTATTGTGCATTTTTCTCAGTGGTACTACCTCTGAAATATTAACCAGTTGAGCATGAGTGGTGGCAGCATCTCAGCTGTGTGTGCTTTATGTTGTGTTCCCATAAATCTGCTCTCATGAACAGCCAGAGTGTTCAGTAAATGCTTTCCTAGTCATGTACCCTCATTTTTATACAAAGGAAAGAAGCAGTGGAGGAGAGGGAAGAATGCTGTATGACAAGATACACTCTCAGGTCCCATCCTGATATGCAGTCAACATATGTCCAGGCACCGTGAAGCAGATCCGTGTTCCACAGTTTTGATGTGGCTCATATTTTTTACATCTTCCATTTAAACAGCAAATATTCTTCCTCTTTAGTTTTTAAAAAGCCTTCCAAATATATATTTAGGTAGAGACTCTGACTTGGTTGTTATTTCAGAGTTACATTTGGATGTTTCTTCACGCCTGCTGTGAGTTTTACTTAAACAAGGAGTATGTTTTTGATCTATGTGTCTGTTTCAAAGTATTAGGACAGCATTGTGTCAACAGTCACAACCCTGACTATGTGCTACTAACTGTCTGGTATATATCTGCCAGGCAAAGGAACAAAGAAGCAACTAAAGGAAGCACTGTACTTCAGAGGTGCTCTATGGTGCTCTCTCCACAGGGGACCAAAAAGCTCTCAGATGTCATTTTGGTCCTAGATACCTACATTCTTTTATCACTCCATGTAACATCTTTCTTTGAACTCATCCCCCATGCCTACATATTTTGTGAGTAACCCTGATACAGTGTGGAACCAAGGTTCCCCACGGACTCTTATCATTGCACTGATGACTGGGAGCTGGTAGGCTCAACTATGCATATTTGTGGTGTAAAATCTGCCACATGCTTGCCTCTTTGGGGCAGAGCTCTGTTGTTTGACTCAAAATCGGGAGAGAGACATGGTTTTTTTATAATTCCCAAGCCTCCATGGAGGTGAAATCTCAATTCCACTGTGTCTAGGCTCTCTTCGCTTTACTTTTTCATAGGAAGGTCATTTTGTCAGCTGCCATATTCTCCTCACACACATCATCTGCATAAAGCAACCTAATCCACCAGAGGTCCAAAACAAGCGTTCTGTCCCTTTACAACCAAGTGTTACACACAGCTGACGTGCAGGGTAGTAAAAGATAAATGTATTTAGCCATATTGGATATTGATTTCTTGTTACTGTTAAGTGTTAAGAAGCACCTTTTAGTATCTGAACATAATCAGTCCTTAGTTTAGGTCACTAAGAACAACAGTCTTACTCACAACTTTAGATGTAGAAATTAATATCGAATAGGTATGGCTCACCTTATTATGACCTTTACTAGTCTTTTCCTCCTGATAATAACTACCAAGGTTAAAAAATTATGCAACAATACCATTTTGACTCATCCTCTTTTTGTATTGTTCAACGAAACTACTTGTTTTTTAAGTAAGATTTTACACTGAATTAGGCTGATGGAGGGACTCCTGGTGCCACTGCAGCACTTTAATACCTCAGCTCTTTGTGACCTAATGACTTTAAAGTCATTATAGAATAGTTTTATTTTTTTACTCAGCTCAGAATATTCTCATCCATCCCTGTTGGTTTGCCTTACACTTGAGTTATACTTTCAAGTTTTCTAACAGTCATATACAGACTTTTTACCATCTGATTGTATCAAAAAGGAAAGTTGAGAACTTAACTGGGAATTGGCAAGTAGGCGTATTGCTAACAGGCTAATATAGTCTTGGAAGTTTTATATTAATATCTATTTTAGCAAAATTAATCTTGTTTTTTAGTGCAACAGGATTGAATATAAGTAAGACAGTAAATACTTTTAATATCCTGTTGAATATGGGTACTTCTTTTCCATGTCCATTCAAATAAGACCCAATTAAAGACCCCAAAAATCCAGTTGTATTAAATCTTCTTCTTCACTCTATATGCGTTTGAAATTTGTACAGCCGATACTAATTTATTTGATAAAGCAAACTCTCCCAAAAGGTATCTTTTGGGAGAGGCCATTAGTTACTCATGATTATAGCTTATATATTGAGGATGTTATCAACAGTTGGAAAGTGGAGTAGCAAGGAGGAAAAGAAAAGAAAGCAAATATTGGGTTGAACAAGTTGGCTAGTAAGTCACATCCTTTTCTTCATGTTTTTGGACTTTCTCTGGTGTTACTACATGTCACTACTTCAGCAGCATCATGACAATGCCCCAGGGCATCTCTCTGCTGGGGCAAAGAAACTTTCTCGTTCTTCACTGAATGTAGGCTTAGGAGCATGACTGGCATGAAAGGTCAGTTTGCCATTCCTGTTTTTTCGATTAGAGAGTAGCACAGTGCTTCTTTTTTTAAAATTTGGGAGTTTCAGAGAATGCATCATTGGATACTTCTTGCTTTAATGTCTGCCCACAGAAAACCAGAAAATCAGATTTTGAAAAACTCATTCAGGTACCAGAACCCAAAACTATGGAAACACCTTGCCTTACCAGGCATTCTGTTTTCAGCATTGTTGCTAAGTCTAGAGATGTACATGCACATATTTTTCAGGGTCAGAAGAAATTCAAATGGTGCAAAAAACAATGAACATGTATACATGTGGTACTCTGCTTGTACAGTAGTAGTATGTTTTTCAATTGTTACACTCTGCTCTTCAAATGACTCGTAATGGGGACACATCTTGCCTAAAATATCTAATTGTCTTCCACTGAGAGTAAGGCCATGCCTTGATCACAGCACTATGCAACATACTAAAGAGATTCAGCACCCACGGCGATGATATGGTCTGATGTGAACATTAACAGCTGTTATTCTTCAGCAGTGAGTATCTGTTGAGCACATATAAACTGTTTGAAGTATGAAACTGTGTAAAGTTTTCAATCACCATTGGAGGTGGCATGAGGGTCACTTTTGACACAAGAAGTAATACCTGCAAATTTGAAGTTCTTATATTAATGCATAGGGCATTTCAATGTATTATGACATTTCTCTGAGTGTCAAGCAGTATTTAAAATAGCAAAAATTATTTTATCCTCTGGCTTCATGATCAGAACTACATTTTTATGGCAGAAAAATTTCAGAAACGTTCATGAAAATGTTTACCATAACAATTTTCAGGTGAAACAGGAAAGTTTGTCAAAGCTGATATAATAGACATAGCTTTGCACAGCAGGGAGTATCAGGCAGCTCTAAAAATAGAGCTACTGCTACTAGTTCTGCCTAGAATAACATGCCTGAAAGAAGAATACACATTTACACAGCTGGCTTTACATGACTCTTATTTATGCAATAAAACAAAAGGAAATTACCTCTTCTGAGGTTTTATTTTTTTATCAGGCACTCATTAAATAATAATTAGTTCAAAGTCTAAATGTGTATCATGAGTCATTTCTACATATGCATACTTATCCTTTTTGAAAGAGCAATTGTCTCCCTGAGGTAATGTAGAACATCAGTGGTCTGTGCACTGCTCTAACAACTTCTCAGCTTTGTAGACTCAATTTCAGCAGTTGTATAGCCTTTTTTTTTTTGTATTAAACCAGAGTGGGGGGGGGGGTCCTTCCTATCTGGGGTTGATTGAAGCTGAATTTGGTTAGAAGTTACCAGCTGAACACTTAAACAGTGAGACTTTAGGATTCTAGTCTTTCTTTCTTCTTGAAAGTTCTCTCTCTCTCTCACTCTTTTTTTTTTTTTTTTCCAAAAATAATCATGGATTGATACCTATGTGTGTGTACAATTATTCTAAATATTTTTCTCCACAAATTCTATCCAGAAAGCATCACAGACAGTGCATTTTATTTATTTTTTTCCCTAGAAAGTCCTTAATGGAATTTAATCATGTTTCCATTATCTGTAACCTTTCTGCTCCCTTGAGGAGTTTCCTTCTTCCTTCAATATATTAGAACACTCCCTAGTATTATTAAGATGTTAATCTCATTTATGTCCTCTTTTCTAATTATTCCATACCTGCAGAGATGACAAGCAATCTTTCTGCCAACAGCATTACATAAAGACATGGCAGCTTTTTATAAAGCACAGAAGAAATAGCAGTCAATCAAATACTGTTTTCCTGAGAAATCTTTCTTCATTTTTCTACAATCCTTTATAACCTTATGAATGAGAAAAATACTACCATTTTTAAAGGTTGTAATTTAAATAATAATAATAAAAAACCATGCAGCCTACACCTCAGAGTGCTTTACAATTATTTTTATTTAGGCAATTTACTTTTTCTTAGTTGCTGACCTGCTCAGTGTAAAAAAACCTTATTACTTACTATGGCGAAACTACAAAACAGGGTATATATCTTTTGCTCCAAGAGCTGAAAGAAATTGAACTACCTTTCAGTTCATCTGTGACTACATATATGGTGGTCTTACATGGTTGTTCTGATCCTATTTATTTTTACAGATTCATCTCAGGTTCTACCACATCTCCAAAAATAAATTAGGAAGAAAACAAAGATTTGTACATGTGAGGCTTTTTCAGCCAATGTGTTAGACTGGCAAAATGCCCTCTTTGAAGATAGAATAGAGCTGACATATATTGTTGCCCTTACCTTTGTTGCTACTGACACTGGTGTCTGAACCCTCCTTGGAGACCTGAAAACAATTTTGGTGCGACAATCTGAGAAGTTACCAATGGTATTTTACAAATACTGTGAGGTCACAGATTTTGACCTATACAGAGCCAAGTAAACCTCTGGAGGGCGTTGTGTTTTACAGAAAAATGTTTTCATTGATTTTTTGAATTACCATTTTATTGCAACATAGAACAGATCAGTAGCCATGAAAAACAAAAGTCACACTACAGTAGGGAGAAAAGTAACACAGCCCAAGATGTGAGGGTTTTTTTCCATATTATTTTACACAAGATTTTCCATAGTATCAGCAGGAAAGTAAATGCAAAGATAAAGAATGAGAAGTAATACAGTGCAATTATACCAAATAAAAAATATGTCATGTTTGTTCTATGGGGTATTTAGTATTTTTTAAAAGGTATGAAAGGGTTAATACTAATTCTTTAGCATACATTCTGGTTTAGTCTTTAATAACAGTGTGATATGTCCATATTTTCACCTTTTTTGAATTTCTGTAAAGACAATTTTTAAAATTATTTCGCAAAAGTAAGCACAAAAGTTAGTTCCTGATTAAATTTCAAAGCACCCTCAAGACATCATCGAAGTTTATAAAGGTGAATAGCAAACTGCAGGATATTTTAACGCAAATACCTCATTAAAAGAGCTTGTTCTCAAATACATTCCTTCTGAGGCTGCTGTTTATCAGCAAAATAAGTCACTGAATTTGCAGACATATGTTAATGTCCTGGGAAGTAAACTTATATTTTCATAAATTTCTTTTAGTAATTTGACAGAAATTGAGGTGAAAAAGACAATGAGTGGTTTGTCCCTCACATCTATAGAGAGAGCATCTTGCGTTGTCATCTGTTCATTTAGGCAGGGACTTAGCACTGTGTCATAGCACAAGTGTCCATCTCTCAACCTTCTTCATATGAAGAGGGGATGCACAACACTCATTAGAGAACAGAGATCTGATGAAATTTAAAATTGGTTTATTTTACAAACTACCTGAAATATCTATAGAAATATTTTTTCATTAGATAGAACCAGAGGATTGAAGTCCACAGACAAGATTTCCCAAGGCATTTCCCATTATTAGAGTATTGCTATTATTTTCCCATTAATTTAATAAAAGCCTTTTTTTTCTCTTTTTTTGTTCCCGTGAAGGATTTTCCTGGTTGTAGGAAGGATTAAGAATTGTCACCCTAGATATTAATGTGATACATCTTCAAAAAATCACAAGTATTTAATTTTTTTAAAGTTGCCTTTCTTATGGTTTATTTATTTTAACATTATGCAGTGTCAAAATAGGAACTTCTATATTTTTCATGCATCAAGAAGAATTGTAGAATAATGGATGTATTGAGACAATCTGGTTAGATAACTGAGAAGAATAATTCATAATACAAAATTACTGACTTTAAGTAATACCTTTTAACAGGTGAGACTTGAAAACTGAGGACTTGCAAAGACCATTAAATTCACAATGTTTTTCAAGATATATTGGAAATCTTTCTTTACAAGAAAATTTTTGAATAAAGTTACTCCTTTTGCTGCCTTTACTCTTTCACCTCTCATTTTAGCACTGAAATAGAGAAGAGTAAAAAATAACATACAACTAACAAAGCTTTATGTTTTAATTGATAATTAGTATTAGATCATTAACAGAATTCAAACATTACATCTTACAAAATATTCATTGTTGCATAGGAATCTTGATTTTTAAACATAAGTTTTTACATGGAAAAAAAGTCTATACTCCAACTGAAGAAATAATGTAGAGGAGACTCACAAATGAAAAAAAAATTAGTGCATTTTTTCAACATTTATGAATTCATTACCAATGCTCTTACTTCAGATATAAGGCATTCTAAGGGGTCATGTATTTTCAAGATTAACGACCGAAACATTCGGCCTAAGGTATATGGAATATTTTTGTATATGGAATATTTTTATATACCCAGAACCATGGTGGTAGTTTCACAAATAAACAAGCAAAGAGAAAGGAAGGTCAAGGGAAATTCTCCAATATATTTGTCAAAACCTAGGAAAGGACTAAAGAAGTTCGGTATCCTGGCCCATAGCCCAGTATCTTAGACCACAAAATAAATACTTCACTCTAATATATCCAATCCAGCCAAAGTGTTTTAATCTACATGACTACCCAGAACTGACAGGATATTAATCCTAAAATTGATCCCCATTGGTCTTTTAGGCAACTATATATTAATCCTCCTGCAAACCACACAATGCACAATTTTCATCTTACCTTTATTTTTCATCATGCACACAGTATTTCCTATTAAAAGAGTTACAGTACTATCTGGTATGATTTTGGGGAGGTTTTTGTAGTTCAGTGCTGCCACTGATAGCGAGGACCCTTCTCTAAACAGTTCATCCTTAATCTCCTTAAATGAGAAGACAGGGGAAAGGTGGTAATGGCAAGTGTCAGCCAGGTTCTAAGTGCAGCAGGAGGGCAGAGGCTGTCTATGCCAGGTGCTGCCCTGCTCTCAGTATCTCCCAGTTGGGCAGCAAAGTCAACCCACTCCCACAACCATGTTGGCTTCATTGCTTACTGACCCCTCACTGAAAGCCCACCCCCCATGGAAAATCATTCATAAAAATTGTGATGCTAAATGCTAAATGTGATGCTAAAATGAATTCTTGGCCTTTGATCAATAAATCAGAAGTATGTCCAGTGTTCTGCAGATTAGGACTATTGGTTGTGTTTACTTTTTTCCCCCTAGCTGAAGTGAGAGGAAAACTCAAATCCAAATTAATTAAGCTTCATGTAAGACTGGCATTGGTAGATACAGTTAATTTTCATCTTCTATGAAAGAGATTAGAGTTCATATCTCAAAGGTAATTGAAAGCCCATATTTGAAGGCAATAATTCCTTTCGGTTCAGAAGTGGGATTTACTTAACCTCCAATGAATGAAGGAGTGGCGCAGTGAGTTTAGCTAATATAACAGCTTTATGCTTTTCAGATATTTTTTCCACTGAAATTTCCCTCCTGCTTCCTGTGTTTGACATTTTAAGGAGTACATTTAGTTGAGTTTTTCAATGAGTCTCTATGGTAACAGTAAAAATGCCCAATCAAAATACTTCACCTCCTCTGCCTTCTTGCCTGTTCACTCAGCAGATGCTGCAAAGCAGAGAAGTGAGAACCACTGGTCCTTTCAAGTGTAATGGCAGTGTGTTATAAAGTAGGAAGAAATGATCTGTAGATTTCAGGACTAGTAATGATCACACTAGTTAGAGAAAGAATTAATCATCTGCTGAGTAGCATCAAAAAAACTTTAGTTTCAAAATTAAAACTTTATTTGTTTTGTATAAAACTGAATAATTGATATTTTCTTTTGCATTAAATGGAAGAGTTGTTTTTTCAGTTTTTCATCCAATACTGGGCTCTACTGGAGTACAGCAGCAGGTGCAATATATTTATAATGTCCTTTTATTGTAAGTACGCCACAAAACACCATTTTTCTGGCAAGGTATTCAGCAATAACCTCAACTCCATTTTTGCAGCTGTAAAATAAAGACATTTGTTAATTGACTGCTTGAAGGAAAAAAAAGAAAAGGTACACAGAACTAAACAGTATTTTCAGGAAACCATGGCATTCCATCTATTATCTCTTTCAGGAGATACCAGAGGCTCAGATGAGATACCCTAAAATATAACTGACTCAGTGTATCACCATTTCCCCTAGAAACTATTTAGTTGTATAAGGTACATTTTAGAAAGCTATTCAGAATGCCCTGGGACACCTCCCTCACCATTGTCAGAGTGGTGGCACCAGGCCAGAGGTTACCAGAGTTTGCCTGCCAGGAAAGCCCTCAGGGGCACATCCTTGCCAGCCCAGCATGGCAGGATGGGAGCTGGATCACGTCACAGGGCTGCCACAAGGTGTTTGTGATGCCTGGTCACTGCAGTCTATCCCGCACAAAGAGCCAGGCATCACAGAAGCAGATCTGTGTTACTATTCTAATCAATCTTGTGTAAACACTAACATGGTTATTCATAGCTTAACCTCCTGAAGGTCACCCATCATTAATAAAGTCATATGTTCATGAAAATGCACCCATAATTAATAGTCTTTTGAGCAATGCAGAAACAAACTAGTGTTTTAACGTGATTAAGAAAATGCACTTTTCTCTGGCATTTGGTACTCAGTGGACAGCTTCTCACTTTGGTTTCTAACGAACCCTGACCATTATCTTTAAATCAGATGAGGATCTCCTTGGAAAGGGATGACGACACTTTCTTAGGGAGGTATATAGATGAATTAACCATTACCAGATACATTGTGTCCAAAACAGATTTAAGTCACTCATTTTGGTTTTCTATTGTTTGCCCCTTTTCATCAAAGACTGAGCGGGACAAAGGCAGGAAAGCAAAAAAACTGCACAAAAGATGAATTTCGACTGCAGTGTTTGTGCAAGGTTTCTATTAGCAAATAGTGTTTGTCCAACTTTTAACCAGTGTGGTGGCTTGATCAAGGTTTGCTAACAAGGTCATGGTGAATGCAGTAACAGAGAAATCACCCTGGGTATACTGTAAGTCCAGAGTAATCACAATTCACAAATGCAACATCAAAAAATAAAACAATATGCTAAAGAATGGACAGAATACATACAAAAGTAAAATTTAATAAATTCATTATTTGTGAAAAGCTGACATTCTGCAAGCATTTCAAACAAACCTTGAGATTTGCATAATATGATGACTTTTAGAAAAGATCTAAGAGGTCTAAAACCAAAATTCAGCTGGAGATGAAAACAGATATTAATGCTGTATGTCTGTTAGCATTATGGTGTTAAGGAAAATTCCCTGTCCAACCATCCAGGAGCCACTCTGTCAGTCACACTCAAACACCTGAGCTGGGACCGAGGCCCCTTTGCAGCTACACCCCCCACACTCACAATCAGATCAAGTTTCCTTACCACCTCTACCTCAGGTTTGCCATAGCAGAGTCTGAGGCATTCAGATCCCTAAAATAACTTAATCTTGGTGCAATAGCTATATGTCAAAATAACAGCTTGAGCTGCTGTCTCTGAGGAGAGATCCTAAACAAAGGGACCCCTGGGTTTTTTTACCCTAACAGTCTAAGGACAGAAAAGTCTGGGGGTCATCAGCTCCTGCCGTGTCTCTGAGTGTCCAGTCCCCTGGATGGGCCAAAGGTCCCAGTGCCCTTTGTTAGGCAAAGGGTTGCCAGTTCACAGCCTCTTGCCTTGGGCTCTCATCACCCAGACAGAGCTCAATCTACAGCTGGCATTGCAAGCTTGCACACCGAGCTACCTGCATTAAATGTATTCCTCAACAACAGAGTCAAAGCTGACTGAAAAATTACAGATAGTGCAGTTTCATAAAAAAGAGGCTGTAGAAGAATCATTACCTTTGTTTCTCAGAGTTTTTATTAAAAGGACATGTAAAGTCAGGCAGATAAGTGACAAATGGCTTTTGGCCAGCAACAGCTTCTTAAATAGTAACATAAATAACTGGGGGGGGGGGGGGGCGGTGTTGTTTTTGTTCTTAAAATGAAACATTTCCACATAAAGCATCAGTACCCATTGATGAAAAATATCAGAACTGAAAAGGATTTCTAAATTCCAGTTAAGTAGATCTATGGCCAGAGTAGATGTTATTCATGAGGTTTTAGTATTGTATTGAATTTTTGACAAGAAGAGCTGTTGTAAATTCAAGATCTAAAAAATGGCTAGTACATTTAGATCAAGACATAATGTAATATGAGGAGATAATGAAGGAGATAATCAAAGGCATGGTTATAATACAGAACTACAAAGAAACTGATTATTCTCATTAGCTTTCAGAAGTAAATTAACATGCAAATTATTATTAGAGCTTTCCAGTGAAACCATGAATGGGTTTTTTTTGCTGTCTTACTTTATTTACTTCATGAAAGGAAGTGTAATTCACAACTAAAGTCAGTATAGTAAGTTCACTATATAAATGCTTCTCCACACTGTAGCTATTCTGATGCAGGGAAGAGTGATGTAAAGGCCTTTGCCTTTCCATTCTTCTAGTTTGTATTACTCTTGTGTTTTAACCCCAGCCTGCAGCTCAGCCCCATACATCTGCTGCTCACCCTTCCCCAGTGGGATGAAGTAAGAATCAGATGAGTGAAAGTGAGAAAACTCATGGGTTGAGATAAGGACAGTTTAATAGGCAAAGCAGAAGCTGCATTCACAAGCAAAACAAAGCAAGGAATTCATTTACTGTTTTGTATGGGCAGGCAGGTGCTCAGACATCCCCAGGAAAGCCAGGTTCCATCATGTCCAAGTTGGGAAGAGAAACGCCATCACTCCAAATGCCCCCTTACTTCCTTCTTCTTATCCCTGCTTTTGTTGCTGAGAACATCATACAGCATAGGATATCCCTTTGGTCAGTTGGGGCCAGTTGTCCCAACTGTGTCTCCTCCAAACTGCTTGTGCAGCCCCAGCCTATTTGCTGGTGGGATGGGGTGAGAAAAGGCCTTGACTTCATAGAAGCACTGCTCAGCAACAGCTGAAACATCCCTGGGTTATCAACACTGTTTCTACCACAAATCCACAACACAGCCCCATACCAACTACTATGAGAATAATTAAACTCTATCCCAGCCCAAACCAGTACAGTCTCCACCCCTCATGCCATACCATTTAGGTCGTGCTCATATGCCACACTATCTAAGTTGCAAACAGTTGCTGCCCACCTTCTCTCACACAGCCTGCCACCATGACCACACCACGTTGGGGCATATCCCTGTGTGATTTCCTGAAACTGTCTGATAACATTCAGAAAAGCCAGGAGCAGATTCTTGAGACACACCAGTATGAGCGTTCTGATTACCTAAGCATGTTCAAGGTACTGAAGGGTCATTCCAAAAAGTCAGAAAACGTAGACTCCACAGAAGGGAAGGTTCTATTCTTTGTTTTATCCACAAATTGGCTCTTGGAGGAGAAGGGGGGAAAAGTACAGTTGTTAATTGTTTCTATGAAATGGTTCCCGAAGTACTGAGACAACAGCAGTGCAGGTAAAAAATATTAGACATGATGAAGCTCTTAAGATTCTCAAAAATGCTTTAGGATGTTCCATCTAAACAAAGAATATATACATAGCAGCTGTATATGGTTACCCATTTTTACATGAAAGAATAGAAAATAGTAAACCCAAGAAATCTGTTTTAACACTTTCAAAACTATTCTATACTATGACAGGAAAATAGCAAAGATATTCCTCACAGATAAGGCTTGTGAAGGCATTAATTTACTTTGTATAATACTAATGACAAGCAATCTGAAATTCAGTGTCATATAATTTTAAATTAAAAATTTTGTTTGTCATGTGCCATTGGCTAAACTGTGTATCTGTCAGAGATACATAACATACTAAGAACCTACCTGAGCAATGAAATACATTTGTTGTTGTAAATTATGATTAAAGGTAAAAATTTTGTGTATAATCAGATTAAAAATTCAGATTATGAACCATGATAACTCAAGTTAAATATGCTTTGTAATGCAAGACAATGGAACACCCTGTATTTCATGTTGGTAGAGTACTGCTCCAGTGGTCTTAACACAGCAGAAAGTGAACACAGACTTGCTGTAACAGTTTTTTGACAAAAATAGACATGGGAAAGTGTACAAAGTATGGGGTTTTGTTGTTGTTGCTTTTAAATTACTACTGTTCATAGCCTTCCCAAGTCAATCTGTCTCTTAAATCCTCAGGTTGTGCCATAGATGAGGTCAAGCACCGAGGCAGTCATAATCTTTTAAATTAAATGACTATCTCCACAAGAGATCCCACTCCTTTAGCAGCATGCAGTTAACAGATTACTGGAGCATTACTGCAGTAGACTAGTAAAGTCTAGGAATCAATTCCAACAGCATAATCCTATGGAAATGGCAATTTCAGCAATAAGCCACGTGGCTCACAAATGAGGTAAGTAAACTCAGAAAATCCTTTCAAGACGAGTATTTCCCTCAGCACTCTTCTACGGATTCTGAAACTGAGATTAGTGAAATGGCGTATTTTAGTGAATCCCTAGAGTGTCATAATTTAATAGTATTTCACAGCTACAGCACATCATCACATTACATTACACTCTCCCTGTCACCATACAAACTACAATACCATGAAGTGATAACACAGTGTAATGAGACATACAATACAGTGTAATGTGATATACAAGAAAGTCAATGCAGCATATCTCAAAAATTACCCTCATTTAAAGGGAAACCCAATACATATTTCATAGAAATGTACAGGTCATTCATTTTGTCCAATTCTTGGGATGTGTTTAATTGCTGTCCATCTTGATACTTGCACAGAGAACTTTAATATTATAGTCAGAAGCAATCATATTTTACAAAGAAAGCTGAAATCATAAAATGGAAACCATTTTATATGCAACTTTCTGAAAGGACTTTAAAAGTCTTTGAAAAAAAAAATGTTTTTACAAAAAGAGAGTTCAAGCAATCTTATAGGACCCTCATTTCTCTGAGAGGTGGTACACATGACATTTACTCCATTATGTCCACAGACCTGAAAATCTGGTTGGTTGGTGCTAGTTTCTTCCACAGACGTGTGCCCACTTATACCGTGGTTATCCCAGGAGTACATTTACGGATAGATATCTAATCCATCTAAAATCCCTAACTGCTGTTGACATGTAGGTAAGGGAATTTCTGCCTTTGCAACAGCAAGAGATGGTGAAAAAATAGTAATAAAACTCCTCAAGAAAAAGCTAATAAGGAGAAACTTAGTTGCACGTGGGTCTCACTACACATAGTGAGTCTAGACAAAGAAAAACACTCAAGAATAACCTAATTAGACGAACATTGTACTAACATTACATTCTTTATCACTTAAAAGGAACCTAGATGAGAGCTCAGACAAAACACTCTTATCAGATCTCTGTAGTAGATGGGTAAATTAGCTGATTTTATTGTACCAAAATGAATGCTTTTTATTGTCAGTTCTTAAAGTCTGTAGTAAGATTGCCCAGCTAGCCTAAAAAGGCTGATTTTCTCTCACATCTTTCTGCATTCATCTGGAGCTGTGTCAATCTGCAGCATACCCTCTTCCATCTTCCAAAGCTAGGTGTTTTTCACCTTCTGTCAGCTGAGAAAGGAAGATATAAATAGCAAAGAGGAGAGAAAACTATGCACTGATCCACCCCACTGCCGTCTTCAACCTTCACATATGTGAAGAGATTTCCTTCAGTGTGTTTCATTGACAATTGCAGGGTCAGCAGTGGGACAGCAGGAAATGGAACTTAGCCTAGGAAAACTTTTGTGTCTATCAAAAATTCATTTAACATCATTATTATCATACAGATTAAGTTAGAAAAAAATAACATAGGTGCACCTAGACTTCAACCTCTGTAAAATACGTGTTTGGTGTCCTTGAACACACAAGGTAATATGTCCATAGTATTTTCACGTTTTAACTCAGTCTTTTAGCAGGTCCTAAATACATGTTTTACTAACTTGAAATCATGACATGATTCTAATTCTTACTGTTCTGCAAAACTTGTATAAGTAGCACTAAATTTGAACCAGATTTTCTGAATCTTGCTGAGATGTATTAATTTAGGATTATTACTGTCAAGAGTGAAATATTCTCCTAAACATTCTGCTTCACATCAGAAAACTTCACAGTTGAACTGGCATTCCATTACATCAAACTAGCAAAGTTACTGCCATTTAAAATAATCAGTAAAAATGACTATTTTTATGGAATGTAAAGCTGCCTGTTCTCAATCAGCACAACCTCAGAACACTTGTCCAACTCCAGAAAATTCAGAGTGTTTATGGATAGCATTCTCTTCTTTACTAATAATTTTTCAAAAGCCAGAAATATAATGCTATTTCAAAAAAAAAAAACGTGCAGAAAAACATTTTGATCAATTTATTTATAGTTATTAATGGGGTGGGTAGTTTGGCTGATTTTCCTTTTTTTTTTCCTTTATGGAATTAAAACTGATAGCTTACTTAAATATAATTCTTTGCATATTCAGGTATTCAGATTAAATTATGTTGGGATGGACAATTGAAGAAAACTGAATTCATTCAGAGACTTGTACTGCTCCAGGACTCACTCATATGATGCAGATTTCACAGCTAGTGATCCATAATACAAAAAAGAAGTCCTCTAAGGCATCGCGACTTCAACATCAGATTTGGAAATAAAAATAATTTAAAATACCGAACTATTTAAACTGAAAATCTCCAACTTCATACTACTAATTAATCAAACAAAAATGTAGAGATATGCAGGATGGAAGATAAATCTACAGTGAAAAGGCTATTTTAGTTTCCATTTTTGGTTAATCACAAGTAATCATCATCTGAGGGTTTAGATGGCTTCCTAAGCACACCACGCTCCTGTTCTCAGCACCTTTCCTTTTAGTGCAGATGGCTGAGCTGCAGAGGTGAAACTGGAGTGTAGAACCTTAGCTCACCATTCCTCAGGATTTTTATTCACTGGCAGTGAAGCAACATGCAAACTATTTCTATCAAAATACACAGTTTCAATGCCCAGAAAACAAAACTGAGTAATTTGTTGAAGAAAGATATCTTAACTACTTTAACACTATTAAGGGAACTAGAACAGACAAAAGTTGCAGTGTTTACAGATATTAAATTTGCAAACAAATATACAAGTATATTACTAACTGATTAACAGAGCTGAGAAGATTATATTTATCAATGAATCATTTAAAATATTGTTACCATGGACTAGAAGAGTTCCACTTTGGAATTTAATATACTTTGCCTAAGTTATTTTAGTTATCCTACACAAAAAGGCTGTACCTTTTTCCCTATTCTGGCAGACCTCTATCATCCTCATGAAACAGCCAAAGTTTTCTTTAGCTTTATCTGTCCTTTATGTCTCACACAGGATTAATCCTCAGAGATGAATGTGGCCAAAGGTGCTAGATAGAAAGCATAGTTATTACTTTGTCAGGTTGTTAAACTCTTTTTATTTTGGAATCTAGCATTCTCTTTGTTGTTACAAGGAAAGCTGTTCAGCATTCTTGTAGTATTTGTTTCATTCCAGTTTCCTGACATATAGTCCTTTTGTAAGCCCTTCAGAGGCTGTGTTAGTGTCTGTGTTAAAAAGGACCATTTTATGTTCGCAGTATGATCTTTCTGCCTGGAGTCATGATAAGAAGGGGAATGAGATATGCTGAAAAATTCCAACAGTGATGCCTGGTTGTATTCTTCTCCATACCCACGTAGTTGGGAGGATTTTGCTCTACATATTTATCTCCTTTGGAGAAATTTCCTGTATATTTCCCCAAGACAGACCTGACAACTATATGGTAGAGCAAAGATACCAAAGCATTTTTTCCGTCTTGTTCCTTTTTGTACCATACTTTTGAACATTAACTTAATACTTTGTTCAGACCTATAACACTGACTCTGCACTATGCTAACAGAGTAAGAAGTTATGAATTGTTTTTATTTATAAGAAGTTATGTAATAGTCTCTACTGTGGATGTTCAAATCCTGGAATACAATACTAAATTAACATGCACAATCAAAAAGCAATCAGCTGAATTATTCCTTAGTTTGCATAAAGGTTTTTTTTTATACATTCAGTGCAGAATGTCTCAATCTCTTCTTTTAAATTAATATAGTTTCATTAATTTCTCTTTACCATACTCCCTTTCAAGTGTCCTAAAAACCCTCCTAACATAGTGTACGCAGAAATCTTAACGTATAAACTGTTATATGTTCCCAGAACTTATATAAAACAAAGACATACTTTTGCAAGCTGCAGAGTCCTTTATCAAGATTACTGACAGCAGATTTGAAAAGAGCAGAACCTATCTTTGTTGGCCTGTCCATAGCTGAAGTAATAGCACAGAGCACTAAACCAATGTCTCTTAAGAGATCAAATAAATTTTCTTTCAGGATTAATGGACCACTGCTAGCATGAAGAAGATTAAAACTAGAAACAAAGAGACAAGAGAGTCTAGGGTTGCCCCACGGTTCATTTCTATGGAATTTGTCAGTGAGCAGAGCCAAGAAGTCAAGCATTTGGGTAAATAGTTCAGCATGAAATTGCTTACTGAATGCTATGAGACGTTATGGTCAAATACATCTGCTGCACAGTTAGGCAGTAGATAGAGTGATTTAGCACTGCATACAAATCATTGGGATTCTGTGTGTTGGTACCAACTGAAAGGCTGGCAGCCATAAGTTTGCCAGTCACTGAGTGTCACTTCTTCATTTACATCACATTGGTATTCAGACAGTGGTAAGCAACCCCAAAAGTGAATTTATTGCTGCAAGAAAGTCAATATTTTACAATAACTGTAGGAATTCTGAAGCAGTAATTTAAAAGTCTACTTTGTGTGAACGATTTACTATTTTATACACATGTATATTGCTGCTCATTGCCACGGATACCCAAAACCAAGGTAGTTCTATGAAGATCTTAATTTTAAACACTTGGTCTTTTACAAAGTAAACTGCCAATGTTTAGTTTAGTTAGTAAAACTGAGTTATTAGAGACCTCCTTGACTTTCCTAGAACAATTATTTACTGTACATGGTTCATTTGTCTCTCTCTTTTTAATTTTCTTGAAACAACATTTCATTAGTTTTTTTGCCCTGAAATGTGCCACCAAGCAGTCAAATCAAACCATCCTATTTTCTTTGGAAATATCAGTCTTGCAAAGAACTACCCTTCTGAAAAATAAATGCAAGTTAAACCTACAAAACGAAAAGAAAGGAATGCTCAGCTTTTTTCCAGTTTCTTTGTAGTACGTAAGATACCAACTGAACTTAAAATTCAGTATCCTTTCAATACTTTCTATGTATCAAAACAGCAAAACAGTCTACTAAACTCAAACACACAAATTACAAAAATACTCTCTTTGTCTTGTCTTTGGCAGTACAGAAATCCCTAGATTTGGCAACTATGTGGTTGATACTCAGAGTTCCTGTAACTCAAACATTATCCAAACAAATGACTGGCAATTTACCTGCATTGTGTTGTCTTTTTTATGTAATTTGTCTTTTATGCTATGGATGGACTGAGTCTTCCCCTTTGCATACTTCTAAATCAGATTTATTATTTAAAAATTGGTGACAGTATGTGTTATCTGGGAAAAAACGTTTTCATCAAAGCCACAAATCTATTCAGCAAAATTTGAATTCTGTTCCATAGACATGTATTTCCCACCTAACACTGCCTTGTTGTCTTCATCTCAAGGTACATTTCAGTAGATATTTCTGCAGCTGCAATATAGAAGATGTAAAAGACAGCAATAAACCTTGTTTTCATTAAAGTTCTGCAATTTGCAAGAGGGTGCATTCAATTTGAACAGAGAAGGAAGCATTTCTCAGCAACTAATAATGGTAGCTCACAAGTCTGATTATGTCAGTGCTGGCTCCTAGAAAAGACCAACCAATATAATTGATCTTGTAACATTTAAAGGCTCTTCACTTCAAGCATATTTTATTGCTGCCTGGCTACAATTATGTTGACCAGAAGTGAGGCCAGCGCTGGGGTTCAGAACTCAGAGGAAAATCAGTTCAGCATGTAACCACTTCACTCCTAATGGCAGAAGTTGCATGGGAAATTAATTTTCAGGATCACATTAAGTCAGACTGCAGAAACTATTGTGGGATTCACTTGGATAAAATTACTCTAGCGGCTGGAAAGATGAGTGTCAGTAATGCTATTTATTAAACAAAATGAATAACGTTTGGAAGCCATGGAAACCAGTGAACTAAAATTGGGTAGATGCACTAAGTGCAAGAGGTCACGAAGAGCTTTTAAGACAATCAAAAGACTTCAAGTACAAAGGTAGATTAGATAAATTCCTAAGCATTTTTATCCATTTTCTATCTCATAGAAGGTAGCAAAGTAAAATTAACACAGAAAATACCAGAATGTATAATCAAGGAAATAAACCTCCAACCCTGCTATAGAAGAATATTTTCATCCTTTGAATATCAGCCTCAGTTAAACTTCCATTCTTCTTTATGATTCCAAGGCAAATTCATTACCTAGCTAAACTGCAATACAGAAAAGAAAAAAAAAAAAATCTCTATATGAAAATACCCTGACTAGAATTAAAATTTGTGAAAAATGCATAGAGAGATGTACAGATGTAGTTCATAAAGATGTTAACTATATAAGTAAAACAGAAGATTTTTGACATAAATAAAATCAGAAAAGATAATGGATTAAAAAAGATTTAAAGACACATGTCTCTGAATAACAGGAGGGTTTATTTTGTTTTTCTCTGGAATACTACTATAAATCTTCTAACATATCACATCCATGTTTAGCTTTAAAACATTAGTTCAATTGATAAGTGGAAATATTTACACTGCACCAAGTTAAGACCTTAAGACTACAAGTAAGAGAAGCAGAATGAAGAAATATAAAAATGCCCAGTAGTTATGCTTCTAAAAGGCCAATAGTGACTACTTCTTTTGAAACCCCTGCAAAATATTTTTATTTTTAATTTTGCTTAAATAATTACTTAATAAAAGAAGAAAAAAATGCTAGATCACTATAGTTATTACAAAAATTCTACAACACACTTCATATCTTGTACAATGCAAAAGAAATAAATGAAAACTGCATTCACACCGCTTTTTTTTAAGGCAATTGTTCAGAATAACATGGAAATGAGATCTCAGTTCTTTCACAGAGCATTTTGCATTGCTTTATGGGCAATACAGCACTTACTACACTTAAACTACTGCTTCATTAGCCATATTATCTGTAGGGATAATGGTGATATGTATTTTGCCTTAAAAATATGGGTTTAAATGCAACTTTATTAACTGATATGGCTAAAGAAAATAGGGATTTTACAGATTTAAAAAAGCAATTAGTCTTCGGATTTACCCTGTTGCAAAAGACCAAAAAAGATAATGTTAGTTCCAGCAGGAGCACTCAAAATGCCATCTTACTGTGTTTCATTTGAAGCCATATTACATTATAAGGTACAAATAGAGTGAGAGTTAATCAAGCATACCTAGTACCTAATACAGCTGACAGTTCTCTAAGATTATATAAGTGGTTCATTTTACCCATTAGTGGGAACATCAAAAGGGGGAAAATGTCCTTTAATACTCAACTTCCATAAATAGACCATCTGTTTTCCATTAGATCAATATGAATATGTATTGAAATAAAGCCAGACTCTTACGTTTGTTAATAGGAACATCCTTTACTGTCTCTAGAATTAGTTAGTTAGTTCACCTTTAAAACTCACAGCCACATGTATTTGGCATATTCCCTGTTCTGGAATTTATTGTGCAGCATACCCATATATTACTGCACTGTAAACACTTCTGTTCTAAACTGATGCAAAAATTAATGATTGTGTGAGCATGCCGGTGGGGAAGAGAGCAGCATCTTCAACTGAGATATCTAGTGGGGAAAAAAGTACAAAAAGGACATTCTGAACGACACAATGACACGTCTCTCAACTGCTCACCTCCAGGATTTTCTCCCAGATCCTAAAAGTCTTTTCCTTATTGGATGGGCAGGAATTAGTACATTTCTCTTCCCTTCCCTTTTTTTCACTAAATGGCAACATTAAGGTGATATCATTCAAAAGAGACACCAGTCCCATTCCAGATCTTGCAATAAGAATTGGATGGATCTACTTCCACCATACAGAGAGGACTGTGACCCCATGGGGCCACAGATTTACAGTAGTATATCTCCTTGCTTCATGCCAGTGAATCTGTTTCCATGAAGAATGTTCTGAAGAAATCTGTTCATATTACTGTCTCCTTGCACTCTGAAAACACAGGTGGATTTAAGTACAATAGATGTAAAAGCATCTTAACAATATAAAATACGTTACATACTTTGTTTAAGTCTCTACCTCAAGTATTTTTTAAAACCTGTTATTTTAATTGGCACAGGATCTGAACAGGTGTTCTTTTTCTTGTAGTGGTCTTGGAGTTTTATTGCCTGCATATATTATATAATTAATTTGTGATCAGAAAGAAAAAAAATTGTAAACCAAACTGGTACAATACTATCCATGATTAGTGAGGAGCTAATTATATAAAGGATGCATGTCACCAACCGTTTTCATTCCGTTTTTATGGCTCTCATAAATTAAAGCCATTACCTTAATCAGGTAAGGGGGTTATTATTTTTCATTCATTTCCTTATCGTTATGTCTTTGAGGAATCTGAGAAGCCCACTTCAGAATTGTTTTCCGAAAGATTGGATCCCTGCAAGATAGATAGAGAAACTGATATATGTTTCTCATATACATATATGTGTATATATGTGTGTATACAAATATGTATATAAGGCCACAAACTGTAAGCAAATGTAAAGGGTAGGACTGAAGACAGGGAAGATGAGATGTGTATGTTAAGAACTGAGGAAGTAGAAGTCAATGTCTCATGATTATAAGGGAAGATGTTATCATGAACACAGCCTTTTTTTCCCTGAAGGAGGAAAATCCTCATGAAGTAATGCAAAAAGTAACTAATTTTGTCATTTGCTGTAGCCAAAAAACCACCAATATGTCCTCCAATATCCTTTCCCATTAGCCAAGTTGCAAAGGCTTAATCTGATTCATTCTGTGGTAACTTTCCAGACTGGCATCTGCCTCTGTGACAATGATGCCTGATTATTGTCGCTCCCTACTCTCAAGCTTGCAGCTTGCTCAGAGTGCTGTAACATGATTAAGTGGCTTAGGCAAATCTGATGCTAATGCCTGCATCCTTTGCTTTTACTACTATTTGTCTGAAGATTAACCTAGATGTGCTAATGTAAAATCAAGGTGCATGCTGCAGTGTTCTGCTAAACCTCTGCTGTGCACAATAAGGAGTAGTTTGTCTTTCTTTCTTCATCTATAGTAGCCAAACTCTTTTTTTTTTTTTTCCTGATGTGCCTCTTCTCCCTCTCCAGCTTCCTTCTGAGACTCTTTTGGATGAGGCAGCCTTTAGATACAGCATGCAGGTTTAAATGTTGTCTGACAGGAAGCAGCTGAAGTCATTATTATACATGCCTTCCAATTTATATTTCAATATGGAACTGATAAACTTCATGGGGCAGCTCTTCAGCTGATGTAAGTCATCATAGCATCTTTAGCTTCAATGAACCTTTTTAATTTTACAGTAGAGATGCCTTTTTTGCTGTTTACCATATTTAGAACTGCTATTCAGCAACTCAAGTACTGCTTTTGAAGCTCTGATTGAAATTGCTGCTCATTACAGCCTCTGCTATTTTTTAAATACAATCATCCACATAAAATTCATAAGCATTTTATGTCTTCTAATATTATTGCATTTTAAATTTTTTATCCTGCAAGATTGCATATGAGTTGATTAATCTCATTCCATGCTTTAGTTATTTGCTTGGCCAATTCTCTTAACAGTCTCCATATCACAGAGCAGTATGCTCCGTCTGTTTGAGGAACCTTTGCCTCCTTTACATTCATGTAATTTTTAACCTTAGGAAGATCAATTCAGAAATATTGAATTATATCATTTACTTTTAAGATAAAATTGATATTTTCTCTAGATTGCTGTCATTTAGAGTGAGAATCATCTCTGCTAACTTTGCCAGCCACAGTTTAGATGTCCAGTCTAATTAAGTCACCCAACTCTCCCTGTCACCAATGGAAAGAGGTAAGTTGAAAGTTGATATAAATCACATTTCAGGGCCATCCACCCCCTTTCATTGATTATAAAGGAGAAAGAGATCTAGGCAAAGGCACCATTTTAAAAACCAGCAAGGGAATGATAGGGAAAGGACTGACAGTCTCCACTGTTGCTCAGCAGTGCACTGGTCAGTGTATTTAATTAGGAGGGTTTTTCTTCTCACCTTTCCAAAACCACTCAGCTTAAGTGCTCCATTTTGCACTGAAGACATTTCTGTAAATTGTAGGAGGTGGTGCACACTGCTTCATTTAACAGCCCTAATCACTCTGTCACTGAGTCATTCCCATTTTTGTTAGCCCAGCCTTGGGGAGTACGTGAGTGTGACAAGCAAAATAAAAGAACTTCTGAGCAGATTTTGACCCTTATCGCTGTGCTCCGTTAGCTCCATCTGCCTCAAGGAGCAACTGATGACAAATCTGTGTCATCTGTCACAGCTGCTGTATCCACTGTGAAAAGGGAAGAACCCAATATGACATTTTGTGAATTAAGCATGGTTCTACACTGAAGCTGAATAGTTAATTCCTGCTAAAAGGACAGGCAAAAGAGTCAATCCACTTCAGTCACCACACTGTAACAAACCACATGAAGATCACCCATTCAACTAGATTTAAAAAAAAAAAAAAAACAAAACAACAACAAAAAGCCTGAGCAGCTCCTCAGGATTTCACATGAGTGAAAGTGGCAGCAGTGAGCACTGCTGCCAACCCAGCCCCCTTGTCCAGAGGGAAGCTCCCCAAAGCAAAGTCTCATCCTCATGGCTGCTCAAGCTGACTGACTTGGATTTTGGGACCCGCTGATAAACAAGTTTTTAGCTTCATGAGAGTTAATAACTCTTAATCATTGCATTGTTTATAGAATAAGAATCGTCATTTATACAACATTTGGCCAAATGACATTATTTTTGGTTTACAGTACATGTCACAGTACATCATACACAGAAGGCAAATTCCTCTGTTCTTAAAACTTTCCTTCTTCGTAAGATTGACAATTCTGCATGCAACTAGATGTAGAGACAAAATTAATTTCAAGTCTCTATCTTGAAACAAACAACTTTCAGTTCGAACGTATTGTTAAGATAATTAATTCCGTGTCTGCTTGCAAAGTCAACTCGGTGATTAGTAACATAATTTTTCCAATATTACTTTTTACATGCTTTCAGATTGCCTTTGTGCACTGCAAAATATTTGTGTCAAGAATGCAGATTTTGATAGACAGTAGAAACTCTGTGACACAATAGAAATTATGATCCTAATAAATTAGTCCTTTTCAAAGCAAACAAAATCAACAAATTCTTTTTGATAACCGAAAAAATGCCTACACAAAAAGGAACTTCAGAGTACACTAGCTTAAGGCTGCACTTCAGTTAATAACAACTCAGTACTCTTACTCTAGAATAGGCTCATAACTGTAAATTTAATTCATTTTATCTCCCTTTTCTAGAGAAATATATTTATCAAGCTGGGGAAAGAAATACAACTAAATTTGTTAATTCATGTAGAAGACACAGAGAATGCTGAAGGCTTGGTAGGAAAGGTAAAACCTTAGAACAGTTCTTGGCCTAGTTGTTTAATTTGCTACTTAATTCTGGACATACATAATCTTATATCTTATAAATTTTTATATACTTAATTTAAATAATTTTATGTAATCCATTCTGTACTTCTCTTACTCGATAAAGATAAGCGTGAAAAGCTGTTAAACGAAATAATTAAATTTTACAAACATGATTTGGCTAGCAATAATACAGATGCTTCACCCTTGTGTAACAATCTCTTCTTAGATAACCACTACACACTTAATCTCCTATGCTTATAGACAGAGCTTTAGGGGAAAAAGAAGTTTTCATGTAATTAAATAACAAAATACTTGCACATATCAAACAGAACAGAAGTTCTAGTCCTGAAAAGACATTTATCCTACTTACTGTGGATTATACTTATCTTGACATGGTATGATAGGAATTACTCCTATCCCTCAGGTGAGCTGAATTTTCCACAACAAGGTAGAAAGTTTGTATCAGTCACACAACAAACTCCATACCATGTATTACAGGATCAAGCCTTCAGTATTAGGGTGCAGGATAGTTAGGCATTACTCTTTTTAGATATGCAACACAAGCATCCAGGTGGAAGACAGAAAGTAAAGATAGTACTGGTGCACTGAGGAAAAATTGGGCTTTGACATAAACTCTAGCTTTAGACAGCAAATCATGAGACGACAGCTCTCCAAATCCCCAGTGCAAAGATTCTCTTTCTACCAAGGCACTTTTTGGATACTTCCTAGTGTTGCTTGCATCAAAGACACCATACAGGTGACTTCTATATCTCCCTACAAGGGAAGGTACCTCTAGTACTTTCTAATATGTCTTCTGTCACCTCTGCTCCAAGAAATAGCAACACAAGGTCATGATGCTTTCTCAAAAAAGAGAAAGATTGTAGGCAATTTGTGCCTACAACCCACTTCCTAGTTGTCCTTGCTCTGTCTTAAATTACTTAGCTATGCATCTGCAAACCTCTTCAGCAGCATCCAGCAAAGGTACTGGAACAGTAAGAAGACTCAAAGACCCTCAAGTTGGTCTTCAGCCAACACAAACACTATTTCACAGATCTCATGGAATATGATCCTTTCAATTATTTTTTGTCTTCTGTGTCTGAAGAAACAAATTCAGAATGAATATGAAGGAAATAGTGCCACCTGCTGTGGTACCACTAATGTTTCCTCCAGTACACAAGTCAGGGAAAACTCCAGAAGCTGAAATTCAAACAGGATGAATTGCTCAATAGGTAACAATAATTAGATCACAAAGGAAATTATGACTTGAAAATGTCATTATTGCAGAGATTTTTTTTTACTAACTTAAAGGGGTTTTTATTATATTTTCGTTGAGATATTAGATGTCTTTGTTATGCTACTTTGTTTACTTTGGTAGACACTGAAATTAAACTCTTTCTGATGTGGTATATGTGTAGTGTGGCATACAATATGCATGTCATTGTGTTTTGATACCTCTTTAACTTTCTGCTGCCACAAAAGAGGAGAGGAGAGGAGAGGAGAGGAGAGG
>JAWWES010000001.1:78746759-78790021 GCA_035583135.1 Lophotriccus pileatus | reverse complement strand
AGAAGGAACTGAGTACAATAAAGAAGAAGATGATATGTTACCCTAAATCAAGCCTTCTGATCTTTCTCGACCGTCACGACAAAATAACGGTAACAATCAAATACAAATTTTCTAAATAAATATAACATAAGAGTGGGGATAATATACCAATAAAACAAAATCTGAAATATTCCAGATAGAATTTATTGACAAAACTGGAGAGAGAGTAATTTTTGATCTGACTCGGTTTCTTTTTCTAATAAAGCTATGCCACAAAGGGACAATATTTTCACTAATGTTCTCTAACTTAGTTTCTATGACCACCTCTCTTGAATGACTGGATTAGAATCTCAAATTCGTAACACTTGGTAGATGATAGTTTGAAACAGTCAGACTTCTCTTGAACTTTGGCCCACAGTAACTTAGTCTAAATAGCAACTAATCTGAATACAGATCAAAGTGATTTCCTTTGAGATTTTTGCAAAGATAGATATATGTCTGGAAATTTAAAAACACATTAAAGGGTATTAATTTTGCTGAAACTGTGAGAAAACTTATGCTTTTACTGCTTTATTGTGGCAATAATTTTACAGTTTTTAAGAGTCTGTCATGCAAGTCATCTAGAATAACTGCTCCTAAGTAAGTTATCAAAGAATAATAATTATTTTCTCTACAGTGCCATATGTTACTCTTCTAACTAGCCACAATGCAGCAGCCTGAGAATAGACAGTTATAAATATCCTGCAGAGTATCTCATTCCACCGTTGTCTCTCTAAATGAAGGACAGAGCTCTTATAATTGGGGAATGTAACCTCTAGAAAAGGAGGCAAAACACATTCCCTCAGGTAACTCTGACCCTGTTATTCAATCACTGAAATGAGGCAATATAACTTTCAAAGCACCTCTGTACCTGGCAACCACAGCACTGCTTTCTATCAGGAAGCAGCAAGCTTTAAAATGTGCTGGTTAACGTGTGAACAAATTAGCATGAAATGAAGCTTGTGGAAGAGATGTTACTAACCTGAAAGGTACAGTAATTTTTAATATAAACTTAGCACATCAGCTCCCTAACAGCAGACCTTCCAAGATGACACTGTTTTGCTATACAGATCATAGTAGAAAAATATAACCTAATTCCTTTTTGCACAGAAATTCTGTCACCTCTGAAATGGAAAAGTAGCCATATTGTACCACTGAAGTAAGGGTAAATCAAGGACAGAAATTTATTGTTTTGACTAAAACAAATGAGAGGATATCTCAAACAATGAGATAGCTATCTACATCCATGCCTTGGCGTGACCAGTGAAGGTCAGCTTTGTGTGTCCTTGAGGTTTATCTCAGATAGTGGTCTGTTAGCACTAGCTTGTCTCTGTTCAGATTTTACATGGAGATTACAATCTTGATTTAGCATCCTTGATCTAAAACCACTCTTATTTTTGCAGTAAACACTGTCTTAAGCACTGTTTTTCATTAACATGAGCTGCCCTTTCATCTTCAACAGCCATAAAGAAAACTGGCACCTTGAATGCTCAATCTTTTTCTCGTGGACAAGAATCACATTAGACCACTCAGGCTATCTGAAAACAGAATGTGGTAGCAACCCACAGATCCCAACTTCTTCTGTGAAGACAGGCTAAGACAGTTGGGGTTGTTCAGACTGGAAAAGAGAAGGCTTCAGGGAGATCTTAGAGGAGCCTTTCTGTACATAAAGGTGACTACAAGAAAGTTAGAGAAGGACTTTTTTCAGGGGCATGTAGTGACAGGACAAGTAGTGACTTGTGTGACAAGTAGTGACATGTAGTGACTTTAAAATGAAAGAGGGTAGGTTTAGATTATATAGAAGAAAAGATTCTTTTCTTAATGAGAGTGGTAAAACACTGGAACAGGTTGCCAAGAGTGGTGATAGATGTCTCATCCCTGGAAACATTCAAGATCAGATTTGCTGGGGATCTGAGCAACTCGATACACTTGAAGATGTCTCTGCTCATTGCAGAGGGGTTGGACCAGATGACCTTTAAAAGTCCCTTTCAAATCCTACCAAACCATTCTGTAATTCTCAGCATTCACTACTGGCCATTGTTGGGACACCAGTACAGCCATTCTGACTTTCTGAGGTGTAAGTTTTTAGAGAGAAATTAAAAAGAAGTTCGGTGTGGAATTCATCTTATCTAAGTTCAGCAATTTGAAAGTTAGGCTTAAAGTTTGTTGCCTAGACTTCCTCTATAATTAACAGGAAAAGAGAATTGACCCAGAAGAGCCTATGTGCAGATATTTAGGACAGACAAGCCCAGGGTTGTGCAGGATTGTCCCTGTCTCCTTTTCTTCCCTCTATCTACTGAAACCTAATTTTTGTCTGAATTCTAATCTAGTTTCAGTCAAAATTTCATTAGACTTAATTCATGAAAAAAGTGTCTCCATATTCATTCCTGTTCAGGGATGCTCTTTTTAAATGTAAAAGACACAATTTAAAGATTAGCATGTTACTGTATATTAGAATTTCTGTGAGAGTGCTTTTTTATTTGGTGAGGTACTTATTCTTTTTTTTGACAAAGCAAAGTGAAAGCAATAGTTAGCTGGATACAGCATCCCTTGAAAAGTAACATACGGTGGACTGTAACAATTTTGGTCTTCAGAACTTCAGACCCAATAGGGTAAGTCTTGTACTCTTACCAGTCCAAGAACTGCCTGTCTATTTAGCATGATTGTCAAATTAAAATAATTTTTTTTCTGACAGCTAAATTGAGGACAAATAAATGACAATTTAATTTGTAACCCCTTTTCCATTTGGTGATACTCATGAGAGTCTGTCTCTGCAGCCTGTCTGACAAGCTTGCCCCAGACAGTCCCTGTGACACACACACACACAAATCTGTAGATCAGAGAAAACAAAATAGCCCTCCATCAGAATGCAGAAAAGCTCCAAGGAAAGAATTTTTCACTGATTGCTGTGAACTAAATATAGGCTTTGTCATATAAACAGTGTTTCAAAACAATTGGCATCTATTAAACATATGCCAGAGGGTTGTTAAAGCGTAAGTAGATAGAATCGAGCTAAGATGGAGATGAGTCCAGACTCAGAGAATTTATTCTTAGAATGATCTTGTGAAGACTTTAGGGATGGCAAGTACCTAGTGGGCTAAATTGATTTAATAAGTTTATATAGCTCAGACTGAAACATATGGACTCCTCAGTATCAAAGCACCCTAAGTGCTGACTGAAGGGCTTTTCCGGGCAAAATTATTTTAACCGGAATTAAAGCTCTTTGCAGGAGGCATATATCATGGTCCAGGCTTCCAAGAAAGGATCTCCAGTGATCTCCTCTGTCCGACAGTGGCCCCCTGATACACCTGAAGTCACTGAGAAGGAAAATGACATGTAGATATGGCACACAAAACACTAACTGGGACGCCTGTGCTGTATCTGCAGCCACTGAATGGCATCTTAATGCCAGATCTACAGAGAATGGAAAACTAAGGATAAGGCTGGAGTTACTCCAGGACTGGACTGAGCTGCTTCCCACCAAGCACCACCATACGCATTTTGTTCTTCTCTCCCACAGTACTGTTAGTTATTCAGTGTTCTTTTTAATTAGTGTCAAGTGATCTTTCCATAATCATAAACTATAAAATCATTTGGGGAAAAAAAAATCTACCAGATAACAACTCTGACAGTACTTTCACAAATGCAAATCATATTCTTGCTGTGTTGTCATCCTAGATGATAAATTCAATGTCTTTCATAGATAAAAAGTCTTCATGCTCAGCAATTCTAGATCAGTCTATGAGGTCCACAACCTCCGCAAATACTGCTTTCAGAAGTCTGGCACGGAAAAAAGGACTCCTGGTCTAACCTTGGAGAAATACCACAGGCCAAAAGTACTGATTTTTTTAATACTTCTGATATATGAAGTTAAAGAACAGGTTATTTCCAAAAACAGAGATGACATTTTAATGCATATTTTCGGTCTCTAGAAAAATAAGCTGCGACTTAGGGAACCTGAATTAAATTAGAAATTCCAAAAGACTGCAAATGCAACTAGTCTTGGGCATAGATCTAGGAAGAAAGTAGAGTAAGAGAAACAATCTAAGCTGTCTACCAACTACCATGAGAGATGTTTGTAGCAACGCGTGTGCCAGAGCTGGGTATCAGTCCATGAAGGGCATGCATCCAAGGGAGGTTGAACGCTCGGTCAGCCTCTGCATTGATGAAATAGAAGAGCGAGGCAGAAAATTATCTAAGGCTTTAGGGTGAAAAAGAGAGGATGAGAAGAAAAGAGGAGGAGTAAAGATCCAGTCTCCTGAACCAAACTGTCTTGATGTTTCTGGCTTAAGAATTTTATTCAAGTTATTCAACTCCTTTGGACAGCAACACAATATTTCAGAATTGATCCTGTCACTTACTCTTCTGTCCCATAGACTCGAGGAGTTGAGAATCCTTTTCTGTCCTCATTTTATGTGATGACTCTTTACCAAAAATGGATTTCCCTATACAGTTCCCTTTTTTCATTATTCACTTCTGTGAATCCTCCCCATGATTCTTATTGGCCATTCCTGCTGTTTCAAGTTCTAGGCTGCTGCTCTTGTTTTTACAGTACAACTCAAGTCATCAAGTGCTGTTGTTGCAGCCCCTTTCTGCTCCTGCAGTGAGAGAAGAACAACTACAGGAAAAATATTACTAATTTTTTATCTGGTACCATAAAAATGATTCTTAAGGTCCATCTGCTGATAGGAAACTGTCTTGTAAGGTCCTGCCCTTACTCTGCACAGAAGGTAAGCCTTCTCCTATGTTCAACTGGTCTAATTTGTAATACTTTGCAAGTAAATGCCCCATCTTTGTGAGAATAGAACAAATTACTGTGTTCACAGAATCACAGAATATGCCAAGTTGGAAGGGACCCACAGTGTCCAGCTCCTGGCCCTGTGCAGGACCATGCCCAAGAGTCACACCATGTACCGGAGAATATTGTCCAAATGCTTCTTGAACTGTGTCAGGCTTGGTGCTGCAAGTAGTTCCCTGGAGAGCCTGTTCCAGTGCCCAATCAGCCTCTGGGGAAAGAACCTTTTTCTAATATTTGACCTAGAACTCCCCTGGCACAACTTCAGGCCATTCCCTTCGGTCCTGTCACTGGTCACCACAGAGAAGATATCAGTGCCTGTCCCTCCTCTTTCCCTCACGAGGGAGTTGTAGACTGTAATGAGGTGTCCCCTCAGTCTTCTCTTCTCCAGGCTGAACAGACCAAGTCACAGGGCTTCCCCTTAAGGCCCTTTATCATCTTTGTTGCCACCTTTTGGACACTCTCTAATAGCTAATATCTTTCTTACATTGCAGTGCCCAAAACTGCACAAAATATTCAAAGTTGCTAATATTGCAAATACAAGATATCAATAATGATTCTATGGACTGTACACATAAGACTGACCATTTTCTTTTCAAGTTCTAAATAAAATATATGCTACCATAACATAGAATTTATGTCAACTTACAGAATGAAGATACTGTACTTTCTACTGTTAATAATAACATGTAGTTTCACTGCTATTTTTTGAAAAATCATAACTATTCCTAATATAGTAGGAAACAGTAATTTATCCAGTCTCAATTTCCCTGTACATATTGACAACTTCATCTTCTGAGACTGAAGACATCCATCCAAGTCCTTCTGAAACCACAACTCCTAAGTTCTCTGAGGTAAAATAATTGTACCTGTGAGATCTGTGTTTTTTAAGAAACAATCTTAAAAAGCAAGATACAAATGTTGTGACTGGGTTTTAAAAAATACAAATCAACACTTGTACTCTCCCACGTGATTGGAATTCTCTCCTCTGACTACCTAGGCAAGGATGTAGCAGTCTCCTCTCCCCATTAGCACACCAATCAGCAGCAACTTCCAGGAGCTGCAGTAATGCAAGTCTGTCCCAGAACAACAGGGAAGAAAGAAAATGAATATTGTACATCCTCTCTGAGTGCTATGAAATACGAACATGCTATTACACGTTCTCTATAGCATGCTATTTTTTCAAAGTTTGTTACAATCCAGTAATGAGGCAAGACTCTTAATCTCATTTTCAAAATCCCCAAAGATAGTTTTGTTTTGTTTTCCCTTAAGTCTACCGGAGCTTGTTTTTTGGGGGTTCTGTTGTTGTTGTTTTGTAGATTATTTCAATCCTGTAAGGTGACTTTGTACATTGTCCCTCTTCCCCTCTCAAGATCATATTAGTGTTTATTTGTATCAGCAAATAGTATCAGTTCTCTGTACTACAGAGTGAGCAGGCTAATACTTCAGTAAATTGTTGCTGTCTCCTGTTACATCTGTTCTGCTCTGTTCACTAATTGCCTGTCACAACCACTGAGCCATGGTGCCAGCCATGGTGCCACTTCCTCTTTGGTCAGCTTGTCGACTCCTATTAATCTGAGCCCTGTTGCTTTTTCCACAGCCAATGTTTTTGCACTCTGAATATAATGAAAATCTATTACCTTGGTGTTATACGAAAGTGACAAAATTATAATTCAAAAGAGAAAAAAGTTAATGACTTTTTGTGTGCAAGTTGACAGTTTCCTACTGTAGCAGCAAATTATTTTCTTTGATACTGTTTCACTTTCCCAACTACATATAAAGGTTTACATATCTTTCCATCTGATGCAATATTATTAATATTATTATTCATTATTAATTTCTTATTTTTACATTATATGGAAAGAAACTTCCAGTATGAAACTCTGTAAACATGAAAAAGCTAAGTCTGAGCATAAGGAATAGTAATATTTCAAATATAACAATTTTAAAGTCAGGAGTACACTTCTGATTTTTATGCTGAATTTTGTCAGCTTTTTTTCATTGGGAGGGAAAGCAGTTGGTTTGAAAGTGATCTATTTTTGCTAGATTTGATAATTTTTGCAAAACATTTGTATTCTCCAGTAGCCCAACATATAGAAATGAAAGATCACATCATAAAAGATACAGAATAACAGAACCATAGAATCAGAGTAATTTACATCAGGAGACTATTAAGATCATTGAGTCCAATCATCCAAATCTACCTCTAAACCACATCTCATGCCACATCTAAATGTCTTTTAAATACCTCCAGGGACGATGACTCAACCGCTTCCCTGGGCAACCTCTTGTAATCCTTGAAAACTCTTTTCTGAAGAAATATCACTGTTCTAGTTCTGCAGGCCATGCTATTTTTGATACAACTCAGGATGCCACTGGCCTTCTTGGCCACCTGGGCACACTGCTAGCTCATATTCAGTGGCTGTGGACCAGCACCCTCTTGTCCTTTTCCACCAGCAGCTTTCCAGCTACTTTTCCTGTAGCCTGTAGCTCTGCATGGGGTTATTGTGACCCAAGCGCATTTTGCCTTGTTGAACCTCATGCAGTTGGCCTCAGCTATTGATCCAGCCTGTCCAGATCCATCTGCAGAGCCTTCCTCCTCTCTAGCAGATCAATACTCCTGCCCAACATGGTGTTATCTGCAAACTGACTGAGAATGTTCTCAATCCCCTTGTCCAGTTCATTGATAAAGATATTATTAAACAGGACTGGCCTCAGTACTGAGCCCTGGGGAACACCACTTGAGAGCAGCTGCCATATGCATGTAAATCCATTCACCATCACTCTTTGGGCCTGGCCATCCAGTCAATTTTTTATCCAGTGAAGAGTGCACCTCTCCAAGCCATGAGAATGCAGTTTCTCCAGGAGAATGCTGTCAGAAACAGTGTCAAAGGCTTTACCAAAATCCAGGCAGATAACATCCACAGACTTTCCCTCATCCACTAAGCAGGTCACCCTGTTGTAGAAGGGAATCAGGTTGGTCAAGCAGGACCTGCCTTTCATAAACCACTGCTGGCTAGGCCTGAGCCACTGGTTGATCTGTATGTGTTGGGTGATGGCACTCAAGATGATCTGCTCCTTGACCTTTCTGGGCACAGAGATCGAGCTGACAGGCCTTTAGTTCCCCTATTGTCCTTCCTGCCCTTCTCCTATAGGGAGAGGCAAGCCTCGAGTCAACTGGGACTCCCTGGTTAGCCACGACCGCTGGCAAATGATGGAAAGTGGCTTGGTGAGCACCTCAGCCAGGTCCCTCAGCACCCTTGGGTGGATCCCATCTGGCCCCATAGACTTGTGTGTGCAATGCATATACATACACTCACACATAAATGTTATCTAGATACATATGCTTCTGTATACAGATATTTCCATGTAAATCAAATACAGTGATAGTAAGAACCATACCAGGTTTATCTTCGAAATCCATTACTGGTCTTGGTTTTTAGGCTACAGTGATCTGAGGACACAAAGTTCTGGAAAAACACTCCTCTACACAGTTTTGCAAGCTCCCCTTCTTACTGTCTAGAAGAATATTTAATTACACAAGATAACACTGAGATTTGTAGACAGCTGTTTTAGGTTCTACAGAGTCTTATGAGCAGCAGAGAATCTGCTTAGTTTTTAAAATAGTTTCTTTTTAGGAGCAGATCATTAACACCTTGTCCTGGGACTCTGAAAGTAAGAATTACCATGTATGCTGTCTGTTCTGTTGCAGAACTCTGGTTTTTCTTTTGCATGTAAGAAAAGAAGTCATGGCTCAGTGACACCCCTATTGTTTCACATAGGGTATGAACGCAGGAAAAAAAATGCTGTCTCCATTCAGTAATATTTGCAGTCTAGTTTGACACACATGGCTAGATAACTATGTTATATTTAGCTGGAAGGGTAGACACAGGGAAAAGATATGACTATCATGACAGATAAACGATCTCAGTTCAAAAAGATCCTTGACTGATGTCAAGTGTTTCGTGGGCACCATGGAGACTTTTCAAAGAAGGTTTTGTATTTTGCCACTGAAAAACTTAAAGCAGAAAAAAAGAAAAACATTAACAAATTTAAAACTGTTAATATTTATATGAAGCTCCTTAAAAAGTGTTTAGAAAAGTTATGAATTTCACCACAGCCAACCAGTCAGACACATGAGTTAACAGGTCAACAGTATTGGATAGCTCGTATGTAGTACTGAGAAAGGCTATGGAGAGTCGTGAAAGAGGAGGAAATTAATTCTGGGGAAAAAAAAAAAAAAAGATTCCAAAGAAGAAATTATGAGGGAGAATAAATTCTAGATGTGTTAATACAAGTGGATATGGAGTGCTACTTCACAAGGCTCAAACACATGAACAAAATTACCACAGGGAAATATTTTACCAAGTATCCATGGTACTGTCTGTATGCATTTTCTTCCCCTCCAAACTCAAAGATAAATATGAGATATTTGCCTGTGTTTCACATAAGACTGTGCTCCCCAGAATAACTTCTGATTCCCAACAGAGTTGCACAAGATAAGTCATGCACATGGATCATTACCTCCGAGCAGCTCAAATGTAGCAGACCAGCAGTGTATTCCTCCAGAATTTTTTGTCATTCAGTAGGTTTTTAACAAAATGTAGATATAATATGTCCCTCAAGGAAATGAGAACTCAAGGTGACACATAAATTACAGAACTTGCGGATAGCGTGATGTTCTCACAAATAATTAAGAGTGGCTATAACAGATCTTCCTTTTTTTAGAATAAAATTACCTTTCAGTTTTTAAACTATGCACAAGGGAAAAATAATAGAAATACCATTTCAGAATAACCAAAAATAATTGTTGCACAAATTTTTAATTGTGACTTCATATGGGAATCAAAGTCCTAAAGCTCTGGGGCTAAACATATGCGCCCAGATTATAAAATACTGAAGTGGTGGATTTTGGCTGCCTATATCCAGAACCACCATACTTGCTGTGGTCTTGATGAATTAGTGTGCTTCCAAAGAGTTCCTGGGTGCAATTCAGGGGTTAGGATGGATAAGAAACCTTTAAAAGACCTGCTGGATCTGAATATTATATTTACAACCAGGCTTAAGTCTGTTTTGCCCTCAGTGCAGGAGAATAGCAGAGAGCACCTTTAGTTTATTAGCAAACATTTATTCTCAGAGGTCTAAAAGAGGAATGACAAGGCAAAGCCACCTTTCTGTTCACCCCATTTCCCTGAGCTGTGCCCATGAGCAGGAGGCTCTGGCACAGGAGTTTTGGGATTCTTGGCTCTGTGGCAAACCCCATGGAGCCTATGAGAAGCCCTGGCCACACAGTAATATGCCTGACATTCAGGATGTTTTCTATCAAGACCTGGGGATTTAGGCTAGTTTGAGGATCTCCTTCTTTTAGGAATGAAATGACTTTATAATCTCTCTTTATTTGTTCAACAGTAAGAAGCAAATATGTGAAAATTCTGCAGTTAGGAACCAAATACAAATAAGGCATTTCGTAGACTGGTAAACAGCTGACCAGTGGTCATTCCATTATTGACAAGGTTAGCATGGATTGTGATACTCTGAAACACTGAAGAAAAAAAAAAAAAAGGAAGAAAAAAAAAAGAAAGAGGAAACAAATCCAAATCCCATGGCATTTATACAACCCAAATACATCAAAAGTCAAAGACATCAGAAATATTTACATCTGTATAATTACCTAGCTTCTGTTTGAACTTGTTATACAAGGGGCATACACATACATTTTAAAAAGCAGGCTGAAAACAAGAGCATTTTTCAGAGACATAGGAAGATGTAAGGCTCATTATATAAGTAATGCATTCTCAAGAAAAGAAGCCCATGTGAATGAAATCATGATGATATAATGAAGAACAAGTTGCATGACATGACAGTTCATTTCTGGAGGACCTGGGAGATCAATAACTTAGTCCGTGTAATATTATCTACATCTATTTAGAAAGTATGACCTGAAGAATGAGTTGATGTGCGTCACATTTTCTTTCAAGTAACTGGGATGTAATGAAAAATCTGTAGACAAGATCATTGATTTTTTTCTCCTATAAAAATTGTGATATTATGATGAAATTTATCTGAAACGTAACTTCAATGAAGTTATAGTTGGGATGAACTCATGCTTGTGCTTTTACTTATTTAAATTGTCATGTATATTCTTTTAAATCTTTCCCTCATTCTGCTTTGCAAGTTTAAAAATAATTGCTTTATACAGGGAGTACTTGATTATTTCAGTTATTGCATTCCTGTGAATTTTGGAAAGCAGAATCCCCAAATATTGTCTTTCCTATTTCACTGGTTAAGCACAGAGATTGCCACAGGGCTAGACTGAAATTGTTCAGGACATGATGAGACTCTGGATTTCTGTGAGGTTTATTAGCCAATCAGAATTCAGGCAATGTAGCCAATATATTAGAATGAAATGTCAATTACAACGCTCTTCAATGTTACAAGTTTCTGAGGATGATTGGGAAGTAAATGCATGATGGTTGGAGAAATTACTTTCTTTGTAGTTTAGCTGTAATACTGGCAGCCAGCAAAGGGAGAAATCTTATTTTCTGTTCAATTTATTTAGGGGTCTGCACATCTGTGCAAAGCTCAGACAACAAGACATGCTTCCTTAACCAGGCCAAGGTACCCAGCCAATTCCTACAGTAACATCCCTTGCTACTATTTTCAATAGGATGTCTTTCTGTGTAAGAATTACTTCTTCTAGTAAAAAGAGTAATTTCTCTTGCAAAAATTTCCTCCACAATATTTATTCTCTCACTGAATTAACATTATCTTGGATAGATATTGGAACTTCTCTCTATTTTAATGAGATTTCTGCAAAGACAAGGTGTTAATCTGGAATGACCTTACTACGACAACTCTTAATTGTTGATGGCAGCAAATGAAATGTGAATGGACACAGAATAAATTGCTTCATTAACGATATAGTCTATACCTAAGGAACTGTAAGCTACATTTCCAATTCATGGACCATTTCATCTCATCATTTAGCTCCCACAGTGAGATTGCGTTGTTCATGTTAGCTAACAGTATACTTACTTGTCATATTATGAAGATATGCTGTTTAGCAGCTTATGGTAGATATTACTAATCATGTAAAATATAGTCTTCAGTTCCAGATACAGAAAGATCAGCATATTTTAAAAGTATGAAGTGTCTGAGCATATTTTAAAAATGTGACGTGACTTGAAGACATATCAGAAGGTCACACCAGCAACTGGATTTCCATCAAGATATCCCTGCATTTGCCTAGTAGCCTATTCAGAAGTCTGCTTTTTTGGCAGTAGGGCATCACAGGTCTCATTGAAAAATGAAAATAAAAATAAAAGTATCAATGAGCAATGAAGTTATAAGATATTAACTCATCCAAACACTGGAAAAGAAGTAACACTTGGTTTCAGAGTCTGATACTAACACAATTGTTGTTGAAGTGTGACAATTACAAAAGTAAAGTTTTTCCTGGGAAATTCAGCAATTTTGGCAATTAAATGAAATTTTGTGTTTGTAGTACTGTGTAGCTTCATATAATTAATTTCCTTTAAAAGTAAGTATTAAATGGCTCACCAGAACCACAAAGGGAAGCACACAGAAAATAGGAAATGACAGAATCAAACTCCGTTTGCAGCTTCAGTTCAGCATCTTTGCACTTATAACAGGTTCTTAACTGAAAATATGTAGACAATGGCGACAAATCCAAAAAGTCTACTTAGCTTTCATTTCAACTGCAAATCATATTTCCTTTTATTACTCCTTTGTTTTTCATTCAGCATCCAATCTGTGCACTGCATAAAGGAGATATAAAAATATAACGAGAATAATTAATATATTATCAGCATGATACAAATACGAAGGCTGAAATCACAGCTGTGGGAGTAAAATATCTCTTAAAATAAAAAAAGATAATGGAAAAGGATGCTTAAAGTAAGAAAAACAATGTTTAAATAAGCAAATAATTCTAAATTTGGAAGTCATTAGGTTTTGTTTTATTTTATTTTAAACTGTCAGTCTGGACCAAGAGCTTCTGATGGAAAGCATAGCTGATGAAGGTAAATTATTCTTTGTGTGGATGAACTACCAGGAAATACAAGATAGAGAAAAGGAGAGACCAAGTATCTATTAAGATGCTCAATCATCCCCGTCTGAAGCAGATACATGATGTCTTATGGTGAAGAATTCAGAATTACTAGCAAGTCACAAGAATGATCTGAAACACCTACCTCCCAGCCCAACCCCGTCTGCCCCAGTACCAAAGTCATGGTTTCAGCTGCTGTACTTCATCCACAGATCAAGGTCTATGAGGCTTGTGAACTTGCTTTGTACCTGAACATGCAGAAAATTCAACAGCAGGCTTCTTGATGGCACATTTTATCATCATATACCACTTTGCTGTATATGAACCTGTGGCTTTTCAGAGTCTAATAATTTGTTCCAAACTAACTATGAGCATAGAAGAAAAGCACCCTGACAAATGTAGTGCTCCTGCTCCTAAACCCAAAGGCATTAAAACACTTCAAAGAAGCAAATTATAATATTATTTTAAAATAAAAATGTTTTTCTTCTCTTAAATTTTTTTGCATTTTAAATGACTGAGACATTTTTACTGAAGCATTAAAATAAAATAGCTACTCAAAATGTGGAAAAACTTATGCCAAAATTATTAGTGTTTGGGGAAGTTATAATAGGCTTAAATGAAAATATTATACACCAAACTTTACCCATAAAAATAGATGTTATTTCTGTTCTCCAAGCTCAAGATAGCAAGCATCTTAGGATCTGAATAACCATTATGAGACCATTCTTTTTTTAAGACAGTACAACATAGCATGTAATATGTAGAATAATTGAGTGTGCTCTCAGACTGATGGTTTAGCCTGACTGTAAACTCACTGTTCTCTTTGCACTCAGAGCTTCCTTTGAGACAAAACTAGGTATGGTTGAGGGTTAATTTGCTCTAATCTGCAGGCCTGCAGCTTGCTCCAATAAGGTTACTAAAGTTTTGCCTTGTTTCACACCTTCTAGAACTATTCCAGGCACCTTTCTAGCCTCAAATAACCCGGTATGGGAAAGGGGTAAATCCAGACCAGAGGGTTCTTGACTCTGAGTTGTAGTGTCCACGTGTAAATCCACAAGAGAGAAACACAGACACCACGTGCAGGTCTAAGGTCTAAGCTGATCTAGTTTATTGTAACAACATGGTGGGTTTATAAGGGGTAGAAGAAGGGGACCCTGGGAGAAAGGACACCTGGACCTGGGATTGGTGGGGTAACACGAATCCTAAGGGAAGAAGGGGCAGTGACAAAGCAGTGACAACAGGGGATTGGCTAAGACAGCTGCCCCTGGGGGCTGGCCATGCAGGGTGCTGCCAGCACCTCTCCAGGGAGGGAGACATGTCCCTGACCAAAGGTCACAGCTCAGTCCTTCTGGTGGAGGATTCAAATAAGACATCCTCGGCTTCTTTCCACGCTCTGAAGGCAGCCTCAGTCGTCAGCCCATCTCCAACACTCAAACATATCTATGTGCCATCACAATGCATTTTGAGACATGAGGCATATACTATTACCTACTCTCCATAAAAACCTTATAAGCAGATTGTGACATCTGCACTCAAAACAAAATGTCATTAAATGCCTGTTGGGTCATAGAGTCATAGAGCAGATCTGGACCAGGTGATACATAACACTGATGTGTCCAGCCCTCTGGAGAGGAGGTTGTACTGGGAGGTGACTCATCTTGCACTACCCGGCATGGGAGCTAACAAAATCAACCTCTGAGCAGGTATTTAGCAGATATTTAGATTTAGATATATTAGCACCATCATAGGAGAACCAAGCCTGCACTAATATAGAGAATGCACGGATGGCAAAAATACTAATTTTTCATTTGATCAGGCCTATGTGCCTTGATTCAGAAAGCAAACATTTTAAAGTCTCTCATTCTTTAAAACAATGTTGTTAGTGAGATCAAAGGCAACATGAGTAATAAAGTTTAGCAGAAAAAATGTAGATGAGTAATTACAGATGAGAATCTGTATATCTATACATATCTATATATATATGTATATATATCTATATATATATACAGATGAGAATCTGTATATATATATATACAGATGAGAATCTGTATATATAGATGAGTAATTATAGATGAGAAATCTATACACCTCCATGCAATCTCATTTGAAAACACTGCAGAGAATTTCTTGCAATAGACATCCCTCTCTGTCTCTCTACTGGGTATAATAAACCTTGGAGATTAAATGAAGGAAAGAGAGAAATGAGCCATTTAGTTCTATTAACTATTCTAACCTGACATGTATGGAATTATATGATAATTACTATTGAAGGGTAGAACATACCATTTGGATAGGGCAAAAACAGTCAGGCAATATCATACTACTGTTCATTTCAAATTAGACCATAATCCCTTAGCACTGCCAATTTTAAGAATCTTGCCAAGTCACTGAGAAAGCTGAATCAACAAAAATGAATTTTTGATTGATTAAGATTAAATCATGGTATTCCATTTTTTCAAGACAGATATTGAGGTTATTTAAAGGTTATTAAATATATTCTTCTGTGCATATTTAAGCATCACCTTAATCACATCAACACTATTCAAGAACAGATGCTTCTACTATAGCTGAAGAAGATTTTGAAGTACAAGCCATGTATTTAATGATCAGTTGACATTGTGAAGGTCAAAACCCAATACGGCTAAATCCAAATTGCCACTATTTGCAGCTGATTATGTGTCCCATTTCTACCACTGTTATTCAGCCTGCTAGTAAACACTGTAACCTCTAGATTTGTCATATAAATTCAAGCAACTAAAAATTTTAAAATTTAAAATTTTAAACTTGAGGCATCATGCAAAATGACTCAAGCAACTTGAATTAAATAGGATCTTCATACTGCAGAATGTCAGATTTTGGCCCTGTCTAAGTAGACATCAGATTAGTAAAGGTGCTTTCAGATAATAACCCTATATCTGTGCAGGTTATAAAATTCCTATGAAATATCACAGTGATCCTCAGGTACAATAAGAAATTAATAAAAATAAAAGTCAGAATTGAGTAAGTAGAGGAGAAAATATCTCATAAATGAAAAATGACCCAGAACTTGTAGGTCTTGAGTCATTTCTCTAACAGCTGCAAAAATGTCAACAGCAGTAAAACATAAAAAGCCAGCAGTGATTTAATTAAAAGTACTCTGCTACACTGCAGAGGGAATTGTGCTAGCATACAGTCAAAGGACAGACACTACCTTTAAAATTCAAATATGTGAACTGGAACCTTTCCTCAGCTTCAACTTACCTGCTGCTACCTTCACAAGTGAAGCTGGCCAACTGGAGATCATTAATCTGTGCTCTCTACAAATCTTTCATTTTCTCGGTGAGTGGAGCACAACATGCTGGAGCACATTCTACTCACAGCAAGAGCATCACAGAATCCAGTGACTCTGGAGCAATGATTGTTGATTATGTTAATTCTGCACTTACAGTATCAACCAAAAAACATCCCCACACTACTGTGGGTTGAGAGCTACTGTATATGTGTCCTTGAGCTTTTTGTTTTCCAATAACTGATGCCTTCAGTTAATAATTTAGCCTGTCTTTAAAGTAACTTCTGAAAAATGGAAAACAAATATACTGTCTGTGAAAGGAAAAAAAAATAGCACTGTGATTAAGATACTAAATGAGGACTCAGCAAATCTGGGTTAGACGTTTAGCTCTTCTTACAGAAGCCCTGACTGACCCTGGGCAAACCAATAGAAGAAGTGTAAGAAAAGCACTTAACTGAAGCATGAGGAAACTGTCTTGTCTATTCAATAGTGAACTGTCTGAGCAGAGAGGTTGTTGCAGGTATGGCACTCATACACCAGGGCATCACTGAGGACTCTTGGTACTACTTTAATATAGCTTTACATTATAGGTCAAATAACATTTTGAGATGCGATAAATATGACATCATAATGTCCAGACTGTCTGAAATCAGTAAAAAGCTCCCCTTTGTTGGCTCCTATAGTGAAGAAATGGATGAGACATAGGGCTGATTGCAGTGCTCTGGCCACACCTTTCCCCTGTCTTTCCCCTGCTCTCCCATGTAGCACTAAAAATCCATTATGCTGATAGAAGCTAGAGTAATCAAAAAAGTTGAATGCCTGAAGAACTGAAATACTATCACAACCTGGAAGGATTTCTAATAGCTAAGATCTCATTAAAAGATAGTGTTTTCATGTAAAGCCAGACAATAGTGAGATAGGCCCTGTAGGTTGTGATTGACAGTGCACCTGCACTCTTCATCCGCTAGAGACCTATAGGTTTATGGTTCAGCAGCCAAGGACGTGACACTGCTTAATTTTGAAGTGCAGAAATGCAGCCCACTACTACAATTTCCTTCTCTTGTTTTTCTTCCAACACAGATGACCTTATTCCATCAGGATATTGACAATGAATACAACTACTTCAGACATGGTTATTGAAGTTAATTTCTGGCAAAAAACTCTCTGTGTCCTTCTAGGCAGCAGCAACTGTTGAATGTTAAGGAAATGTAAATAGTAAATATTGCAGAAGGCAAGAGTCTTGTAGGGGCAGTTTGACAGGCAGAAGGTAATTTCATTACACTTTAAAGATACTGGAGTTGCTGAAATGTAATAATTGCCTTGTTATTTCTTTCCCAGTCTCTTAGCTAAAATAGAATCAAAATTTTGTAATCTATTTCAAATAGTCAATAAATCTCTGATCTCTAGTATTCCCTAAATATTAATTTTTACCAAAGAAAGAAAGCAATGCAAAAGGCCTTTATATGGTAAAGATCTTACTACTTTTTTACTCAAGACATATTTGAAAGCTCTAGAAAACACCACAGAAAAGGGATCAATGAATCTCTGATAAAATTCTTCAACCATCCTCCCAGACCCAGAGGCTGTTCTCTTTCTCACTGATAGAAAAGCTATGCAAACATCCATCTTTTCTTCTGGTCTCTCAAGCAAGTCCTGTTTCTCATTAGCAAAGTTTCAAACCTGCAGTTCCTTAAAAAGACCAAAAAACAAAAACCAAAACAAAACAAAACAAAAAAACAAACAAACAAAAAAACCCCAACAAACAAACAAACAAACAAAAAACAGCTGCTGAACAGGAAGAATGATTCATTCCTGAAAGAGCTTACTTGTAGCCTTTCTGAGTTACTCTCAATATGGCAGCAAGGTCCCTACTGTCCTGCCCCAACTATGGTAGCATAGCTCTAGTGTGTCCCTCTACATTCTCCTTCCTTTATATTCCTCAAGTAAAAAAGGGATGTAAAGGATCTGTCCAACCTTTTATCATCAAGGGCTTTGTAAATCTAGTTTTAGCCTTCATTTGCTTTTAAATTTCCTCTGAATTCCACACGTTCCATATCTCTCAGCCAGATATGTGATTACTCAAACAACTAATTACTATACATATTCCCCAAAGGAAATGTGGAAAGGCCAACATGCTCTTTTTAGCCCATCTCTACTTTCCAGCTAGGAAGGTATAAAATTCCTAATCTATTTCTTCATCCATGAAACAATCTTTTCTCATTCTAACTGTAACTGTATGACTAAGAAAGCAAGTAAGTAATGCAGTGAGGAATCAATAGCCCATAGGCTTCTGTTAGACTGAGACAGACTCACCAAACATTTATAGTCTTTGGAGAAAGCTTCCCAATTTTTACCCAATTTTCCTCTATAAAATTCCATGGAAGATTGACCCTGACTAGATGCCAAGTGCCTGTCAAGCTGGTCTATCACTTTCCCTCTGTAGCTGGACAGGGAAGAGAAAATATAACAAAAGGGCCATGGGCTGAGAAAAGGACAGGGAGAGGTCATTCACCAATTATCATCACAGAATGACAGAATCACAGAATGAGTAAGGTTGGAAGGGATTACAGTGGATTATCTGGTCCAACCTCCCTGCTCAAGCAGGGTCATCCCAGAATACATGACGGGATTTTGTCCAGGCAGTTCTTGAATATCTCCAGTAAGGAAGACTCCACAATCTTTCTGGACAATCTGTCCCAGTGCTTGGTCACCCACACGGTAGAGAAGTTCTTCCTCATATTCAGATGGAACGTCCTGTGCCTCAGTTTATGTCCATTGCCTCTTGTCCTGTTGCTCAGCATCACCAAAAGGAGCTTGGCTCCATCCCCCCTCCCTTCAGATACTAATAGACACTCATCTCTTCTTGAGGCTGAACAGGCCCAACTGTCAGCCTTTCTTACTAAGAGAAATGTTCCAGTCCCCTAATCATATCCATAGTCCTCTGCTGGACCTGCTTCAGGAGCTCCATGTCTATTGTACTGAGGAGTCTAGAAGTGGAAGTCTGGACCAAGAGCCGTATTTACTTCCAGATGGGCCTTGGCCTTTCTTGTCTCATTTCCACCTACTCTGTCAACCTCTCTATATTCATTCAAGGGTCTTAACCTGCTTCCATCTCCTGTGCATTTCCTGCTTATGTTTGAGGAATGACAGGAGTTCTTTATTCATCCACACAGGTCTTTTGCCCCCTTTGCTTGATTTCTTGCTCATCAGGATGAATAGTTCTTGAACCTGGAGGAAATGATCCTTGAATATCAACAAACTTTCTAGGACCCCTCTTCCCAGCACGTTCTGTTCCCATCAGATCATCAGATTCTTCCAAAAAGATCCCTGAAAAGAATAAAGAACTGAAGTCCATAGCTGGGATCTTAATTTCTGCCCTGCTTCCTCTTCACCAGATACTGAACTCCAGAGTCTTATGGTCACTGTAGTCAAGTCTGCCCCCAACCTTCATACCTCCAGCAAGACCTTCCCTTTTTGTTAGTATAAGGTCAAGCAGTACATTGTTCCTTTCTGGTTCCTATATCACCCATGTAAGGATGATGTCATTAATGCTTTCCAGGAATCTCCTGCACTGTTTGTGCATCACTGTGTTGCTTCTACAGCAGATATCAGGGTGATTAAAGTCCACCACAAGAATCAGGGATTGTGATTGTGAGGCTACTTCCAGTCTGTAGAAGGCCTCATCCACTTCCTCCTAATCAAGTGACCTGTAGTAAGCACCCACAACAGTGTCACCCTCACTAGTTTGCCCTTTAATTTTAAACCATAAGTTCTCAACTCACTCGTCATCCACTCCAAGACAGAGATCCACACATTCAAAGTGTTCTTACATAGAGAGCAACATCACCACCACACCTCCCTGGTCTGTCTCTCCTAAGCAGTGCGTAGCCCTTCATGCAAGCATTCAGTCATGCAGGCTATCCCACCATGTCTCCGTAACTGCAATGATATCAAAGGTCTGTGACTGTGCACAGATCTCTCGTTCCCCCTTTTTGTTCCCCGTACTGCATGCCATGGCATACAGGCACTTTGGAGAAGTGTTTGATAGTGTCAGTATCCCAATGAGGGTGCCAAGCCCTTGTAGTCGTCTTGTGGTTTCATCTTTGGCTGCTTGTGTTTGCTGGAGATATTCCCCCTTTAGTCTCCTTTTGCTATCAGAGTAGCTGCTATAGTTCTCCCCTCTCACACCTTGTCTTTGTCAATTCTGGCTATGTCCCCATCAGACAAAACAGACTCAACTTGGGAAAATAATTTAATTTTCACTATTATTTCCCCAAACAGACCTGATCAAAGAATTCTACCACATGATATTTTCTTGAAAAATGTGATCAATGAGCACAAACTATTTAATAAGCAATAATTTTGCTTCAGGAGGGTTTTGAGTAATTGAAGTCAGGATCTGTAGGGACAAATAAATCTACAGTGAATTCTAAGTACATTTGCATTCAACACCAAGACTTCAGGAGTAAGGCTGAACAAAATCAGGTGTATCTCAAAACTGTTTTCTAACAGACATGCCACAGCTTCAGAACCTTGCCACGGGACACAGGTTCCTCCTTCTGATCCCTTTGTTCAAAGCAGTGAGATAACCCCACTGTTGCAAGAACTGCAAAAGCTTTATGCAGCTTGAATGGCTGCGGATGATGTTAAACTACTATATCCTAAATTTTTTAAAACCCCTGCTTTTTTACTTTTTTATGTTTCTTTTACTACACTACTCAAAATTTGCCCTTGTCCAAAGATTCTATAGTAACCTACAGCAACAGCTTGTTGCTAGAGATTTCCACATCATTAGTTGTAGCAAATGTTTATTCCCTATTTCTTTTCATCCCCTCTCCTTCTCTTTAATAATTTATCAGACCCTATGCACAGTTTCAATGCTCATTTCCCAGTTATAGAACATCATGGCTCTGTATCTTTCCACTTTGTTTAATATGTTGACAATTCAGTATCATTAAAGTATGAGATCTGTCTTTCCCCAAAAGGTGAAAAGGTTTTGCCGCTCAAAATGTTGGTCCTGTTCAGGACATCACCATACCCTCCAACTATCCTTTCCAGCACAGGAGGCAGAAGCTGCAAATGGAAATTCAACTTTTCTCAATATGTCATGTCCAAAAGACTACCTATGACCTGATCACTTCCCACACATGCCATTTCTCAGTACCTTCTGTATTCATGCTAATGAAACGCAAAGCATGCATTTCTTCTCTCTGAAAAATTTGCATTTTGAGGCTGGTTTGTGCTAAAGCCCACTTATACAGGCCCTCAAATCATGCAACACTCAGCATTAGGATGTTCAGAAACACCACAAACAAATAACATCTGTTGAAATATCCACAATAACAAAACTGGAAAATAAAAACAGTAAACAGGGAGATGCAGTTGTATTATTCATCTGGAAAAGGTCAGTTACCTTTTAAGTCATGAACTTGACATCTTGAACATTACACAAAAGTAGTACTGAGAATCCACAAAACGTTAGCAAACCCAGTAAATAATATGTTTTATGTCTATTTAACTCTAGAAGAAAGTTGTCATAGGCTTAAAATAAAACTGAAGTATAGAATTAGGTGCTGCATCAAGGACCACATTCTACATCTAAAGCTTTCCCAGGCTCTTAGTGTAAAAGGAAAAATCGACAGTAATTTCTCAGCTGGCAGATGAATTATAGATTTTGCATATGATTCTCTACAGTTTCAGTAACTGGGACTGCACATATGCCTGCTGTGATATTCTAGGAAAATGTTTTCACTCTAAGAGGTTCTGATTGAAGCTTCAACTATCACTGGATATGGACATCTGCCTTATTCATCTCTAGGGAAACACATTATTGGCATGAAACTTCATCAGGTTTTTATCTTCTGATGTTACTCCTCAGGTACTTATTTCTTAGACTCTTTTGTCTTACTGTGACAGAACTAGGGTTACCCTTTACATTACTAGATACAAAGGAATCTCTACAACTTCTAAAAGTTGATCTTTCTTGGGATGTGATTTCCTCTGGAGCTGCTGTCTGCACCAAGTACAGGATTAGCATAATACATAGGAAACTCTGAAGCCAAAGAGCTCTGTTGAAATAGAAGAGACCTTTCATGTCTTTCCACTTTTAAGAAAGAGAGAATTCAGCTATGTGACCACTGAATTTTTTTTCATGTTTTTGTTGCAGCTCACTTTCACCGTTTGTGTTTTGACCACCTTTGCCCAACCAATTGAAAAATGGCTTCCACTTCTGTTTCAACTGAAAATTTGCTGAGTGTGCTCTCTACCCTATTGTCCAGGTCAATAAAGAAGATACTGAAAAATTCTGGCACCAGTATCAACCTCTGTGGTACACTACTGGTGTCTGGCATCCAGATGGGCTCCAGACGGGCTCCATTCCACTGGTAATAACTTTTTGAGCCCAAAAATTCAACCCGTTTGTAAATCACTTTACTATCTATTTTTCTAGCTCATACTTCATAAACTTGTCTATGAGTAGCTTATAGTAGACAGTATCAAAAACTTTGTTAAAGTGAAGACAAACAAGATTCACTGTTCTCCCCCATTCACTGAGCCAGTTATCTCATCATGGAAGGCTATGAGTTTGGAGAGATATGTGTTCCTTTCCCTATTCAGCAGCTGTCCTACATTTACCCAAATCTTCCTGTCTTTGGCCAAAGATGTTCTGCCTGCATGCTCTGGCCCTGAGACCAGTCTGTGCTTTGGCTTCATCCATACCATCAAGCTCTCTTAGTCTTCAAAACTGGCCACAAAAACAGGTGTCTATTCCAAGTGAGCCACTGGGATATCTCTGAAAATATGACTGGGAATTACTCTCGATGGCACTAGTAACACAGAGCAAAAGTGCAGCAGACAATATTCTAATAATGCAACAATGTATGAAAGGCTTCCAGTACCTGGAAATATTTCCTAGTGTCATTTAATCTATGTTTTCAATATATCAGCAAAGTGAGTTTCATGGGACTATACTGAGTTACAACATATGTAGATAAAAGTCTACTAAACATTTTTTTAAATGTTTATATGTATATATATAACATATGACATATATATACATATAAATATATATATATATATATATATATATATATATATATATACATACACACCTCTGACTACAGTTCCTGGCCGGGACACATTCTCTATTCTGCAAGGTCTAATTCATGTCCCTTTGAACCTATGGCAGGATGTTAATCGACATTGCACACCTATCCTAAGGCTGAGGCAAGGTTTCTTACCCTAGATTACACAATGTCATACTAATCACATAGTGCATTTGCTGCTGGTTTTAACTTTCCAGGTCTATCCTGCTCCAAGGCTTGCACCAAGCTGTGCAAGATGACCAGCAGAAGACAAATAAGACACCTTCTTGCCCTTTTTACTATCAAGTGTTGAAATAAGACAGTTGCTTGCCTTCCCATCTGTGTTTGGACCTATCTATACTGGCAATGAACTCTTGGTAAAACATCACATAGCACTGACTCAATATTGTAACATGTTTCTTTGAACCTGTGGCATTCAATACAACGGTACAAGTACATAAGAATAAAAGGTCCTCTTGCTTTAAGAATCCTTCAAATGAAAACTGGGACAGCCAGTCCAACTGTTTCAGCATGCCCTACATGATCCCACTGAAAATTGAATGTTGCAGAGAGTGAGTGCCCATGCCTGGCATACCTTCAGACACTACATTTGCCCATAGGTCACCCACAGATCTGCTTTAATTTCAGCTGCATCTCAGCTGCATCTCCTCAGTTTTGTGAACAAAAATGAGACTAATTCTCCCTGCATCCCCTGTGAAGGTCTCACAGCATATCCAGCATGCATTCTGCATGCATCCAGGCTGCATCAGCCAGTAATGGTGTGTGTTTTAGACATGGAAGGCAGACTGGCACACTGCTGATGACTGTTTGCCTCCTGCCTTGATGTGTATTCTGATAGGTACTCACATTTTCTTGAAGAAACTTGCTTATTCATGTAAACAGTACATTCTGATTCCCTGTGATCTTATTTGCAAGTAGAATTCAGAGTATTTTACACAAATTATGTTACATATTTAACATCTTAATATTATAAATTTTTACAATAAGCTAATCCTTAAATTCTAGGACTGTATTCAAAATATGAATTGTATTAGCTATGTGTTAAGGTTGGTTAGGTTAGAATTAGTTTAAAAAAAAGCACTAGGAAGTTTGATTTTATACTGTTCCTTGCTCATAACCTACAGAACTTTTTATTGTTTTCCATCACATACTTATTATTTCCAATGTCTTTCAAGATAGCACATTAAAGGTCATTCGTGGATGTAAAGTTATGACTGAGGAAAGAAGACAGAGGAGTTATATTTTTTTCAACTGATGAGCAGACCAGGCTTAGGAAAAAAAAGATCAAGAATGATATCTTTGTCACTATTGCATATACGCAGGATGATTCAAACTATCTTGGAGTCAAGTGCCGCATTATAAGATAAATGCTTCCTAGGTGCAATTCTGTGGCTTAGCAGTGACAGCACTCCTTCCTCACTTGCAGCTGTGTAATACAATTCTACTCCTTTCATTAAAGTTGTAGAAATAAAAATGGAAGATCATTTGTCCTTTAGTTATTGCATAGATATACATAGAACATACACTTAGATCTAAGTACTGCAGGGTTTTTATTTATGAGGGTAGGTGCAGAGGAGATAAAGTTCTTGCTTTTCAAATTTAGTGAGGGCTAACAAAGCAAATCCTGCTCTCAGGAAAAGCCAAGGACTGGTCTTTCCATACTGTCCTGAGAAAACTGGCAGAGTAGGTGAAGGTAACACCCTCTCCATGGAGCAGCCATTTGAAGAAGTGATCAGTTTTAAAGCACTCTGTAGCCATATATTCCTGTTAACTGCAACCACTTGTTTGTGAAAGAGATCTGAAAGATATAATTATTCCTTCAACCTCTCCTGAGACTGAATATTTTCTTTTTCCCTCGGTCAAACAAATAGCTTACATCTAACAATGGAAGCACTTCCTGACTCTTTATTGGTGGTGTAAGCCTCAACCACATCTCAGAGTGAAATCCATTTAACCACCACTACCATATAGCATTTCCACAAAAAAAAGAGATACAGAGTGGACATTGGTGTGTGCCAGCAGTGCAGATGAGTGCAGATGCAGGCAGAGCTAATGCTGTGTAATGTGCTTCGGCAGGTAAGGTCAGCATGGTAAGAAAGCTTACCACTGTTTTCCACTTGCGGACTATTACTTATGTCCGCATCATAACAAATCACAGCAAATTATAAATGCCTAGCCTGGTTACATGAATTAACAATGCACAGATGTACTGTCATTGGGTAGCTGGAACTGCACTGTTAAGATAAAGGCAGTAGTGACTCAATCCTGCCTTCTTTTTTACAAAAGTACTGAATTTCTAAAATGTCCTTCTTAAAGGATCAGAATATCACACAATATCCCTAGAAATTAAAAATGTGAGAAAAGCTCATTTAGAGTAAAATAACAATGTGTAGTCTTGGAAGTACAATCCAAGATTATTATAGTTATTTCAAGTTATAAAATTACCTACAAAACCATGATCTCCTCAGCACTTCAGTGGTTTTTTTCACTTGAACTTTACAAACTAGCACGTTCAGTTAAAGAAAGAAATTTCATCAGCTGTGGTATGCTCTGCATGAAACACAAAATAAGCGATATACTAGAAGCAATAAGTCTGTCCTCTAAAATTAGCATAGACAATAGTCTATGGGAGTCTCTGCTAGCCCTACAGTCATAGCAGTTGCACACAGAATCTATATGTTTGGTAGTTCTACCCTCTGCCAGTGTCACTGTAGGCTGGAGACAATTAAAAAGAAAAGGTACAAAAAAAGTCTTCAGAAAAAATTTGCAGATTATTATACGATACTAATTATCATTTTTTATAGGGAGTTCTGCATTCAGAGTAGTGAAGCTATGTAAAATAATTAGCAAAGTGAGGGTGATTTGTTTTGGTTTTCCACTACAATATTCAGAACTCATTTTTTTCTTTTGGGGGTATGTGTATAAAAGTTTCCAAAATATCCTGTCTGAAAGTAGTGTTCTGAAATTTACCAGTTTCCATTTAATAACATTTCATAGACTTTTAAGAAGCAGCACGTAATAGATATTCATTCAATCCTAACTAGTTACACTCACATTTGTATATAGATGCACTAGAACTCCAGCTCCAGGAAAGATTCTGCCTCACTAATGGATAAAAATGCTCTGCTATTGTATGACCAGTCCCCCATCGCATGTTGAAAGCATATGCACCGTCAAATGTGAGACCAAAGGGGCATGAAGGCTACAAGGACACTGATGTGCCTTCCTGTCCCAGCCCATCTGCTGTGATTCCTTTGCTAGATGAAAGGATTTACCTTGGGTTATGTCTATTTACTGCAACAGGATAACGGGAGTGCTTGTGACAAAGCAGGGGAAGACTCCATTAGCACATACCAACAAGCCGGAGTGGCTCTAACTTTTCAGGTGAAGAGTTAATATTCACCCAAGATATTCTGCCACTGGTACTAGTGCGTTTTCAGGCAATCTGACATTACTGGGAGGTAAAGGCATCTCTGTACCAATAGGTGGAAACAGTACACACAGTACATATAGTCATATTTCATTTTACTATTTTTGTCTACCAAATAATATCAAATATATTTCTGTTTCATTCTACCTGGTATGCTAAAAAATGCTGTCATGGATAAAAATTATTTGGCACTGTGAATCTTAATTTACTAGCATCAACTCTGCAAGATATTTCTGTCAAGGGACTGATTGAAATGGCAGCAGGGCATTCACAATTCTGCTTCATTTTTATATATAATTGCTGTGTTTGTTTAAATCATAAAATAAGAGCACTTCCTTAATGAAACTCCTAATTCTCACATGCCTTTTTAAGAAGCACTTGTGAACATTCAGACAACACAGTTTACTAGAGAAATCCTATTAGAGAAAGGCATGGGATGGGGTCAGTCACAGCATCTGACTGCTTCCAGTGCAGACATGGTAACTTTATCCTCACAAGTCCAAATAATGCAGCACTTACCAGCTGCTCTGTGGGTTGCTATCGTGAAGACTTGTTAGCCACAGTCCTTGGGAATCACCTTGATGAAACTTCACGCCTTTACTTTTTAAATTAACATATGGTTGGAAACTTTGGCAGGCATCTTTATAAAAACTAATTACATGTTCAGCCTTCATATGACCTGGAAGACTCAGAAAACCAATCTAAGAGCTATAGATTTATTGTTTATTGTATTTTTTAACCATCCTTCATCCACAGCTAACCCACTTAGAATGTTTACAAACATTATAGTAGTTCAAGGTCTCTACCCTTGCTGTGTTCTCCACTGATATCCAGCTTTACATCTGGACAAATAATCAGCTTGGACAAACCATATAACTTGGAGAAAGCCAACAGATTTGATTTTGATTTGATTTAAACTGCCTGAAAGTTTGACTCTTAATTGCACTCTGTACTTCTTAAGGAAGTCATTGACATAGTTTGATATACTCTCCACAATATGCTTTATCTGTTCTCAGTGAATGGATATCAGCACATCCTCTCTATGCTGCAACCAGAATAACCTACCCTCCTAAAAAATCATCCTAATTCCCCTGGCTTTCCAGCATAAGGGTTACTTCCTCATTTAATTGTAATTCACATGCAACTATTCAAGACCCTTTAGCAAACTGTACTGTGTGTATATTTGTTCTAACATTCTATCATCCTGAACTATATATCCAACTCTTCTCCCAGCGTATAATAGTACTGGAAAAATTAAATATTGATTTTTCCATATTACTTTAAATTATTTAGGGAAAAATGCATTTTTTTGAAATTATGACTTTCAATATAGTGTAGTAGGTTTTATTCAGATTTATTATGTATCATGTTTTACAGTATGAAAATACTGTGGACACTGAACAGTACAGTTTCAGTACAGTGTTTGCATTACTATGTTGACCATGTAGTAAGAACAATCAGAAATAATCTGCTAATAAAATTGCATGAGTTTCAATTATGGAATTATGTGCTTGGATTTTTTTACTTGAATTCTACCCTAAATTAAAAAATACTGCAATTAAAGCATTGGAACCTGAATGTCTTTACTTATTAATGGAATCTGCATGACATAAGTTACTCAGTGTAATCCCACAATCGTCCTCTTTTCCTTAGTGTGCTTCAGTTTTATTCAAAAAATGTGCCTTTCAATAAAAGGTCACTTTACTCTGGAGACCACCTACTCAATTTGCCAGTCAGATTTTGGCTGATACTGAAAACAAGGGTGGTCATTAATGTACTTTATTGTGGAAAATTTATAATGCAGTCAGTCTGTACGGCTTTGTTATGAGACCATCAAGGAATGAACAACCATACCAGATGGAAACAATTTTCAGTTACTTTTGGCCTGGGGTTAAATTGGAAAGGGTGACTGTGAAGAGCTACTGATCCTCTTACCAAGCTCTCAGCAACACAGTTTTCGGTACCACACTCTAGGACAAATTATCACCGATCAAATTATCATCAATTATTAGGATTTCCATCCCCCAGACTGTGTTTTCTTAATATTTGGTAACTAGGGTATTTATTCATCATAAGAACAATCTAAAAGAAAATGCTGTCACTACTGCTCTAGCAAATAAGTCATTTTTAATATGTAGATATATACAAATTAAATGACAAGGTAGAGACTCAAATAACAAAAATCTCACCCTCAAACCTCCTCTAGATCCATACCATAAGCAATAAATTTCCTCTTAGGAAGTTGTAATGATTGCAAAAGGTCCAAAAAGGTAAGTAATTTCCATAAGCAAGATGTATATTCTATAAATTAATGCAGGTCATGCCCTGTAAGATATATGTATCACACTTATTTAAAGATTTTTTTTCATATTCTTTCTTCCGATATTTTATAGAACTTTTAAATTACATTACAAAGAATTAAGGGTAGGGTAATGGTGTGTGCTTAAAGTGCCACAAAGAAGAGAGAGGCTGTTAATTTGTAAGATATGGCTGTTCCCAGGACCTCCAGCTTTGAGAAAAAGAGTAGCTATAAAGGAAATCCTGATGGGGGAGCTTTTCAGTTATCTGGTTCACTGGGTGCCCAGAGGCAAAAACACATGCATTTAATACACAATATTTTGGTCATGACTTTCTCAGTCCTTGTTGCTACAGCTCCTCCACTTGCACAGGAAAAGTAAATATTCACTTCTCTAGAAAGTCTGAGGAAGCCTCAAAGTATAGTCACTGAAAGTTTCCCTCATGGTTCCACCCTTCATCTGCTGACACCACAAAGGAAGGGGAATATCGACAAAGCAGTTAATCTCTTGGACTTCCAGTACCCTGAGCATTGCTTTAGCAAAAAAGTCTCCAGGATCAAGGCATCAAAGGGAAATTAAGTTACCATAAAGTGTTGGAAACGGGAAGAAAGGGTGAAGATAGTTGGATTTTTTTCCTCATAATTAAAGAAAAATTAAGTCAGTTTCTTTGTTTGTTTTTTTTCTTGGTTTTTTTTGGGGGGGGGATGTTGGTTTGTTTTGTTTGTTTTTTTTTTTAGAATTCTGACCTACCTCAGTGTGGGAGTTTTTTTTCAGTCAACAGCACAGTTTTCCATGGAAGCAATTCAGGGATGACACAGTAAATAAAATCTGTTCCTAATTTTGTATGGGCAGAATGTGCCAGCAAACATTTGCTATCAGATTTTTTTGGGTTTAGACTAAATATTATTTTTCATGAGAATTAAAAAACCTAGGAATTTTAATAATAATAACTAAAATAATAAGAAAAGTCAACTTCATATCTTCTAGCCAGAGTACTGCAATGTTCACAACAGAGCTTATTTATGTGTTAAGCTTGAACAATGCATTGCAAAATATGGCTTAAACATCTTTACACATCAATATAAATAATAATGAAGAGTAAAAGCAAGAAATCTGTAAGCTCAGGAAACCCTTCATACAAAGTGATTCTTTCCAAAAGAAAACTTCTGATTCAAAAGCTCGGAAACATTCTTTCTAAGTTGTCACTTTCCTTTGCTGGTTTGTGTGAAACCTTTGCAACAAAAACCACTTCTATTTCAAATCAACTTTGACCAACCATAGTAGTTTAAAATCATAGGATGTATCTATGTACTTAAAATTTTTACAACAGTTTTAACACAGGCTGCAATGTGAAGACTATTTTTCAACAATGACTGAATGTGAGAGAGAATAGTTTTGTTGGTTGTACTTTTTCTTTTTCATCAAAGGATTAAAGTAGAGAAAAGTTTACAATAAAAAGAAAAAAAGAAATGGGCAAAACTGACGCATTTTTGGTTCACCTGAAATACTTCAAAATAGAAAAATAAAATCTTTCTATTTATTAAACTTGAAATTCAGTTATGGAAACACCATCATATATCCTTCACTGAGTTATAGAAGTAACTAATAAATATTTTCATTCTTCTGAATTCTCTGAATACTACTCTTGTTGCTGTGGTGAGACTGCCATGTATTGTCTGAACTCAGCCTGGGGTACTTTACAGAAGGGAAATCTCCCAATATCTGGTATCCTTGCTTAACAGCTGGAGCTTCAAAACTTTTTTGTCCCCACAATTTCCAACTCTCACCTTAATGAATTAATACACAGAGACAGGAGAGTGTAAATCTAAGTTAGGATTATCAAGATTACAAAATTTTCTTCTGTGGACATGAGGGTGCAATCCCTGACCCCTATTGAGGCTCCCCAGCCCTTAGAAGTGTGGATGCCCTGGATAAGACTCTTCTAAAGCCACATTCTCCAAAAGCACTGTGTGTGCTTTTAATCTGTGTATGCACTTCAGTTAATGTGGTATACAATACAGTAGTCAAATACTTCTGTAACCTGCAATTGAATAAAGTTTTAACTATAATAAAATTAAGGAAATAAAGACATTTATCCAGATAAAAAGGTACACCAGTACCAACTTTTATGGTCTTTACAAGGGTCCATGAGCCTGGAAAATGTAAATTTTACCATAGACTAGAAGTGAAAAACGCCTCTGTTGTTATGGTTAACACAGGAAAGTATAGGCTACTTATTTTTCCTGTGATCTATTCAAAAAGAGACTAGATTAGCCAGGTAAGACAACAAATTCTGCATCAGTGTTGACAGCGATGTCTATATAGTCTGATATTCATACTGGCCTGATAGATTTCAGAGGAGCTAATAAAGTCACATGTCTTCAGGATTCAATTTGCAAATTACGTTAGATTCAGCAATGACATTTTTCATCTTGATTTTTCTTTTCTCTGTCATTTCATATGCTGTTCCTTTTTCATCTTCAAGCACCCATATTCGAAGTTAGCTTCTATTTCATGGACATGAATCCACGAATTCCAGTATTCATTCTTTTTAGGTTCTGTCATGCAGCAGCATTCATATAGCAACAGTCAGCTAAGAAAAAACTGCATCTCTTTATAAAACATCTCTTATCCACAGCAGATGTCTCCTGTGTCCAAAATGACAGATACATCAATGCCAGCATTTCAGACATTAGTATTCATAGGTAATTCTTGGACTTCCTACAAAGCTTAGGCTTCAGACAAAGTAAAAACAAGGTTTTACAAAGAAACTGCTAAGCTAACAACTCACATACAAAAGACAGAAAAGCATAGCAGTTTAGGAGGGACAGAAGAGGAAAGGAAGAAGCCTTATCTCTTATTTTTTCTTTCTCTTTTTTTTTTTCCTTTTAAGAAAACAAAAAATATGCCTTCAGGAGGCTGAGAAATTCACAGATGCAATGAGTTTCCAGATATGCATAAGCACTGAATGAGCAGGTACGCACTCACATATAATATGGCTAGAGCTTCCCACTGCAGAGTGAGTGTTTTAAGGCCAGCCAAGCAAGGATGCCTAGGGTACACTGGCTGTAGTAATTGACATGACTTTCAGTGAAAGCAAGCCCACAGGAACACCCAAAAAAATGAGTGCCAAGAGAATGTTTAAATGGAAACATATATAGTTTTAACTCTAGGGAGGTACATTTGGTAGGAAGAAGTAATATCTTTTATTAAACTAGTTGATATGGTTGAAAAGGCAGGCAAACTTTCAGTCTCAGACTCCCTTCATCAAGTCCCTACTGATCCTCCTAAAATTCACAAATTTTTATCATCTTCTCACATCAAAACAGTTGAAAAGAAATTTCTCAAATGTCAATGAAGCATTCTTTTTTCCTTTTCACCACATTTGGGTTTGTGTTTTTAACCCTGAATGAAAGGAACGGATAAAGTAGACTTGGACGATGAGTATAATAAAAATATACTATAAGTGAATTGAATCACTGAAAAGCAAAATATTTCAGTTTTGCTTTTGGATCATATCAAAGTTACATCTGAAACATACTGACCCAAAGCACACTGACTTGAAAAATTTTCGTAAACATATATGGGAAATGCATAGCTAAACTGAAGAATAAAACTAGAGCAGGAAAAGACCTCATCTTTTTAATAGGTTTTTCCTGGATTTATTATAAGTCTTGGCAGCTTGTGCTGACAAAAACTTGGGCCACCTATGCATAAATATGTTCACAGATTTATCCCTACTCCAATCAGTATTTAGTTCTGCCTCGGAAGTAGTTGGCTTTAGCTCACACTTTAATTTTTGTATAAAAAAAAAGCCCCAGCTGTAACACAATCTAGAAATGACCCATGTCTCAGGAGTGATGATTTCCACAATAACTGAAATATGAAAAAGTCAGCATTTGAAGAAATAGTGAAGGTTTAACTTTTTTTTCCTACATCCAGGAATTTTAAGAAAAGTGCTTAGAAAATCAGTGAATCTTACTTTTTTATTAGCAGTAGTATTATTATTTTAAAAATATTAGCTAAAATATTACAAAGTCTTTGGGAAGCTTCTGGTGACTGAAGAGTGGAAAATTTAATTTTTTTTTTCTTTTTGTTTGTTATCAAAATAAGACAAGTCACAGAACTTCAAACAAAGATGGAAAATTATTCTGAGATAGCTCATGGAGGAACACCTGAATAAGCACACCAGTTATAGATAGTGAACATGAATTCAGACAGACTAAGGTAGCACAGCTGAGGCTAAAGGTGTTTCTAGGGGTGTAAATATCCAGGTCAGTAAACAAAATTCAGGAGATTTATTTTATACTGTTTGATTTAACAAAACATTTGATATGGTTTCCATATGAGGGGGTGAAGATGATGCCAACTGGGTAGGAGAAGGGTACTCTATGGTTCAATATAGAACCATATTAAGATGCCCAAGTTTGGTCCAAGTGGTTTGACGCATCACGTAAACCTGACACATCCATGTGTCTGTGTGACGCGACTTGGTGACATGGAGAAATAACAGCTAAGCTTAAAAAAGCAGTGATGGGCTTATCAATATGCTCTGGTCATAGCTGATTAGCCATTTCCTTCTCAGAGTAATACCAAGGCTCTGCCACTCCCTAATCCAAAGAAAGTTTCAAGATTGTCTGCATATTGCTTTGTATGAGAACAGCCTAAGAGACAGAAGATAAGCAACAGATAGCTTAAACCAGATTATTATGAAAAAATCACTCATCTGATAGGTCTGTTTTTCAGGACATGGCTTGTATGTATCTGTGTATGGAAGATTTGGGGAAGTACATGAAAAACACAAAATCAGAGTTAGTCCTTGTGGAAGCAGGCAAATTCTTCAGTCTGAATAAACACAGACAGTCTTATAGAAGGACTTTGTCCTGAAAAAGATTTCTCACAACAAGTTTTAGAGAAGTAAGGAACTTGCTTGCAGCAGGAAGTAAAAGGGAAAAAAAAAAAAAAGCTGATAGAAAGAAAATAAAATAATTCAATATGTTATGGCAACACTTTTTTCTTGTTTTGATGGAACAGTTATCACCATCGGAGATGACAGTGAGCAGTGCTGTGCAAACTTTACAGGGGCTTTGAAACCTTCTATTTATCCATCTGCTAAAGGCCAGACCATTTTGACAAAGAGAGTTCAACACAAACAAAGCAATTCTTCTCTCCTAACTTTTTAAAAAAAAAACTGTTTCAGAGCTTTAAATAGAATATGAGGGGCATCTTATGACAACCACGTATCTGAAAAATTTAAAGAGTCCAGAGCTATCTTCATCTATATGGCTAGAAATCACTGTAACCATCTCAGAAGCAATCTTGCCTTACATTTATGTCATAATGGAGACAAAAATAACTTGTAACTTGGTCTGAAAGTCATTCAAAGAGATTATTTAGAATTATCATCCAACTTTATCTGCACTTTCAAAGATCTTTCTCTTTAGCCTACTGATAATAAATGTCATGTATCTTTCACAGTCATGTCAGAAAGAAAAAGCATCTCTGCAGCAGACTTACCATTCTTTCATCCCTTAAAAATGATAGACATCCACAGCAGGAGATTACAGCACCAATGACTGAAACGTTAATCCATCTAACTTTAAAAAAACTTCTTTTAACACCTGAACAACCATTTTTTGTAAAGAGCAAAGTCATCCATAGTTAACTTCTCCAACTCCTAATAACTATGTGTTACTACTACCCACAGCTGTGCCAGGTACAGAGTTTTCAGCATTTATTTGGTGACAGAGGTAATACTGTTTAACAACTGTTGGAAATAATACGTTTTTAGTTGTAAGCACTGTGCCTATCACCTAGCTCCCATCACAACATCAGTCACTCAGACACAAAGATCCATCACAAATCAGTCATAGGATTCAAAATCTGAAAGTTATTTCTAGAGAAGAATTGAAAGAAACAAAAGATGCTACTTATCTATTGGTTCATTCTAGCTATGACTCCAGAACTAGCATAGAAGAAACACCAATAGACTTATCAGGGATAGGGCAGGAAGGACCACAGACAAACTTGGTCTTCTGTCCTGTCCCAAGTAAGAAAAAAAAGTGTAAAGCCTTAATATGGAAAGTTATTTTGAAAATGTCTATTAGAATGTTGAAATATTTTGAGACTAATGAATATAAACCAAATCTCACATAAGAGAGACTATACTGAGACTAATCTGATATAAGCCAAAACAAGACAATGACATTTTAAATTTATTGTGTCAAATGGCAGGCTACTGAAAGTCTTCAGTGATACTCCTGCTGTCTGACCACCCAAACCATGAAGGATTTAGATTATTTACTGGTAATTTGCCTCTGCAGTTGTCCTGCAGTTATCATTGCCTCAAGCAGTCACCCAGGAGACAGTGCAGTCTTATACTCTTTGGTCATGGTTATATCATATTCTTCTGCCCTTCCATATTTCATTGTTGCTTTATTTCCTGTCTTCAAGGCACAGCAACATCTATGATATACACTATGATCTCTGAGGCATTAAATTTTTTCCCCCTACAGTGCATGACTACAGCCTAAGACCAGTCAGAGTGCAACATCCCATGTATTTGCCATGACTGCAGTAGGACCAGTTTGGCTCAGCCCCTGCAGCTCTTCCCTTTTGGAGTTCAGACCAGTATGTGCATTCAGGGACTCCAGCTAAAGATATTTGACTGTATCTTAGCCAAAATAAAGCCACCATTAATCTCAACAAGAAAAATAAAATATAACACAGGCAAGGTTGATAATGCAACAAACAATCTGCAAGTGCATCTGTCTCTCCTTAGACTGAGAACATTGTTTTACCATAAAATCTGATGGCCAGTCAGTGTGGGCAATACTTCCCTTTTTCTTCCTGTATCCCACTTTCCCAAGAATAATTTTTATAAAATTTTCAACTTGCTAAACGTCTTATGTCCAACAACAACTCCCAGAAGTCTGCCAGTGAGACTGGAGACCTCGCTTCACCAAGGCAAAATTTACAGGTGGCTGAGTTTAGAGTGACTTCGCAAGCAGAGCAACTTGAACTCACTGCCCACTTTCCAGGCTGCTTGATGTTTGCACTTGTCAGAATTGGTCCCTTGTGCCCACAGAGCAAACCACATACCAGCAAATAGATGAGCACACAGTAATCACAAGCATAGTCATTGTAAAGTAAGATGCAAAGGTATCCCCAGAAATTCAAAAGTTTATTTAGAAGGCCGGAACACGAGAAACTTACAAATACCTCACAATGCTTATTGAAACACCAGGCCCCAGGGAGAAAGGGCAAGTTCCCACCCTCTCCAGGGCCTCTTTATCCTCTCTATTTCTCCCCCACCTTCCCAAGCTCTCTGCACATGTCTGTTAGGGTTGTCTCTGGCATAGCAGAGAGAGATAACACCGCTCTCTGCAACACCCTCTGGACTGCAGAAGGGGGAAAAACATCTATCCCTCTTGAGAAGGCACTTTGCAGGATTCCTAAGAGAAAACAAGTTTCTAGCTTTCCTATTACAAATTCCTCTGAAAGCTCAACTACTCCCACACCCTTCTCACCAACAACCACAAAGCCGAGACTGTGAGTGCTGCTCATAGTCTGGTTACAGGTGCAGCCTTCTGTCTGCCTTGAGGGAAAGTTGCTATAAGAATATGCATCAGTGACTAAAAGATGCAATAAGTTGCAAAGTAGGAATGACACCAAGTTAGCTAACTCCTGCTCAGTGTCCAAAAGATTCAATGTTGATGACGATTTTACACTATCAGCAAATGAGGTACTCAAAACACTGTGCCCCCAAGCACAGGGAAAAGGATTTTCCTTTCAGCTCCTTAATCCTACGTATTATTTCCAGATTTGCTGATTAGATTTGATGATGCCAAGTTGTGGGGGGTTTTTTCCTCCATACTTTCCTTCCCTCAGGAACATCTTGGTTAGCAAATAGATGCAGCTTTCATGATTTTATAATGGGCTGTTCTGTAATCAAAGGTATCATATGTGAAGACTTTGAGTTTATTTCCTAGAATTTCAGAAACTATGTCTGCCCATCTCTGCCTCAGTTTGCATTTACAGAAATAAAAAACATACAGCCTCGCAAATACACTGTAGTTTTTCTAAACGACTGATTTGTGCCTTTCTGAACAGTTGCCTATTACAGGCAGTTTTTTGCCCTCCATCTTTACTCAGTGACCTGATTTGTGTTTAGTACTGTGATTCTGCAATACTTCAACAAGCAGTCAGGAATTACACTGGAAAATGCAATCCTCACCTTTCTGAAACACTGATGGCATCTTATGTCTGACACTGCTTCTTACCCCAAGGTGTATCAGCCACAAAATTTTTGATTCAGTCATCCCTTGTTTCCCTTTAAAAATACCAGAAATTACATTTGACTTATCTGTAAGAAAAAGATATGTTCACAGAGAGGTTACCAGGAACACTAATTCCTTCTAAAGAAGCTTTCCTTCTGTTCCAGCTCCGTCTTGCTCTGGCAGCCAGTTGGAGGAAGTGAGATCCTCAAGGTCCATTTTACTGGTTTTCTTAGTATAGAAACTAAAAGAAACAGTCCCAGCCCATGAGTACAGTTTCTCCATGGTATAACACAATTAGCTGATTATAGCAAATTCTAGCCAGATTTTTTTTCTTCAGTCTGGGCAGTTTCCTCATGATATCACCTCTTTTCTTCTTGGTCTTGAAAATCTGAAAAAAAAAAAAAAAAAAGATGGTAAAGATGGTTAAAAAAAAAGGCAAGCTAAGTTTAGACTTCTAAATAAGAAGATTTGTAATACTGCTGAGCACTTTTAGTTTGTAAATGTCTTTGCTTTCTTCTTTCTTTTGTTGATGTATTTTAGCTACTTAGCATTTTTTTTATTAATCTCCCTAGATTCTTATCTTCAGAGAGCCCTGCTCAGTGACACACACTGAATAGCATTTTTCCCTTCATTTCTCACAAGGAAGCTACTAGTAGTCCTTGAAGTTTAACTAGTACTCCTTTCATGATAGACTGCAACATAACGACCACCTACAGCTACTCAGCATAGAATCACAGAATCATGGGAAGGGATTTTAAAGATCATCTTGTCCAAACCCCTGCCATGGGCAGGGACACCATCCACTAAATCAAAGCCCCATTCGACCTGGCCTCAAACACTTCCATGATGGGGTATCTAAAATTTCTCTGGGCAATCTGTGTCTCATCACTTCTCTCTTAAAAAAATGTCTTACTTACTTCCAATCTAAATCTGCCCTAATTCAGTTTAAAGCCACTGTCCCCTGTTCTATCAGTACCAGCCTTGGTAAAAAAGTCTCTCTTCATCTTTCTTGTAAGACCTCTTCATATATTGAAAAACCACAATAAGGTCTTCCTGGAGCCTCCTGTTCTCCAGACTGAGCAACACCCTCTCTCAGTCTGTCTTCTGATGATTTTTATGGCTCTCCTCTGGACCCACTCTAAGAGGGCCATGTATTTCCTGCACTGCTAATCCCAGACTTGGATGCAGTACTCCAGATGGGGGTCTCAAGAGAGTGGAGTAATAAACATACTGCATAAACATACTGTCTGACTTCGAGATAGCAGGAATTGACCATGCCTATTATGTCGTTACCAATCAATGTTTAGTAATTTCATGTGTATGCTAACATGCTGAGACCAAAACAAGAAAGGCATTTCCTTTTCCAGGTGTATGCTTATCTGACACCTGTAAAGAATGATTCCAGTTATAACTTAATCTGGTTTTCGCTCTTTTCTGTAGTTGAACAAATGATTCACAGCATAAAATTTACCTCACTGACTCTCTGCTCTTTGCACATGATTAGATTTTAACAGATATGTCCAGCTCGCAGAAATTTTGATGAATACTTTATATAAAGATATTTACCTGTGTGGTTGACCACAAGCTGTCTAATGAATCTGTAATTTCTGATATTTTCTCTTCATAAACATAAGTTTGTGAGTTTTGATTCAGCCTGCAAATAGCTGCACAGTAGTGAATAGGAAAGTAGGAGCACACATCTCCCTATTCACACAGTCATTAACCTGACTAGGTGAATATTTCATTCTCATGGCCTAATAAAATGAGTGTTTACTGCTGCCATCAATGCCTTCTTCAAAGAAGGGGGAATACTTCTGAATTCAAAGAATAATGTTTCCTTCTTTGTGAGTGACCAAGATGCAGTGTACTCTCTGGAGAACTTAATAACAGAAACTGAATACCCTGAAGACCTGTACTGAACACATGAAAGGGAGCCAAGAGTATGTGGTTTCTCTTTCATCTGCCTTTCACACTGAAATTCCAGTTAAGAAATACAGAACTCTTAAACAACTATGGCACTAGAAAATCAGTAGAGTTTTGTTTTTTTTTTTCAGAGTAGGACAAAAATGTACATTGCTGAACATTTCAGTGTAATTAATCAACGTAATCCAGAATGACAGTTGACGTAATTGAGTATCAACTGCTCTGGGGACTTAAAAAGCCACTTTACCTATTATAGAGATATTTATTAGCCTTTATACCTGGAAATCTATACAGATTTCTCTTTCATACATACATACTTTGTAAATATAAGGAAACAGCAGAGAAAATATATAGTTTGTTGGATAAGAACTGTATTTTCTTGGGAGGTAAAAGTAACCTTCATTAGTAGTGGTTCACATAATGTGTTATGCAATTATGTATTATCAGTGCCTAATATTAGAAAAAATACACAAGTCAAACATTTCTATATTTTCTGTTTCTTTTCTGCTAACTTTTTTGTTAGTGGTCAAGGGATGCATTGTATTAATATAAACAGAAGACAAATGGTTTCACAGCAAAGAATTTTTCACTTGATAGGTAAGAAACTTAGCTTTTAGGCCTTTAAATCATGTTAATCTAGATCATAAGCATCATTGGTGCCATAAAAGCAATACACAAACATAAAGTGAAAATTCCCAGAGAGCTAAGTAGATTCTCCATATTTAGAGTAACATTTTGTTTCTTCATGGTCAGCGTCCATGCAAACATACATGCAGCAGAACTGAAAATACTGGTCCTTCAAGATCAGCTACTGAAAAGATAGAAGTTCTTTTCTTTAAGTAACGACAGTTATTTAACATTTTGCTGACATTGAAAACTCATGCCTCCATGACAGTATTTCAACAGTTAAATATTTAAACTTAATTGAAGAAGCAAGGCTGAGAACAAGTTTGTGCAAATCTATTATTAACCAATATGATGGCTTAATTCTGTGTTTAGATGTTTTACTAATCACTAAAATATATTGTAATTGACAGACATTATCTTAGTGGGGTTTCATGCAAAACAATATTTACTACAGATTGAAAATACTTCCCCACTGAGAATATTATGTTGTACTTGGGAATGATCTAGCACAATTATCCTATAAATGAAGTGAATGTGTTATCATTTTTATAATATTGTGTTTTCATCCAAAGATTTTTTTAATAATAATGAAATAACAAATGTTTTGCGATTCAACAGTATTATTAATTTATTACTTAGTTACCATAAATACATTCATTAGCAAGTAACCAACCAGTTATGCTCTATTTGTGGGAAAAGGCGTTGTCTAGTTCTGTCAGTATCTAAGGCCACTGTTTCAGACCTTCCAAGTGAAAACCACCTTTAAAAAAAAAAATAATTATTGTGTTTTTTTCTTTTTGAGAGATGACACAGGTAGACTTAGTACATCAAACCTAGATTTTCTTTCCTTCCCTCATTTTTCAAACTAGTCACAATCATTTTTAGGTAATCAGAAAAAAAATAGTTTTGAAATTATTATGGTAGTACCCATAATACAGGTAGCATCACAAATTTTGAATAATAGGAGAATATTTTGAACATTTTAGGGATTTATTCTTATGTGCTGAAAGGATCTAAAAAATAATCCATGTAAATTCTTTTGCATTTAAGTTTTCTAAACAGAGATTCACTTGAGGAAATCGTACAATGTTTTAATTGCATTAAGTTGCTGAAATTAAAGATAAATGGGAGTAATTTCTGCTTACAAAACTAACAAGAGCTAAAGAGGACATTTCCTTCAGTTCTGAGAAGAAAGAGCAGGCAGATGTTAACAGAGAGAGCTATGCATTTTAATTAGCTAATTACATCTGGAAATACCTAGCACAGTACTCTCTTAAAAGAAAAAAAGGTAATTTTAATAAATAATATCCCAATTTACCCTAATTATCAAATGCACATATGAAACTGATCACATTATAACAGAAATAAATATGTTGAAAATCTTATTTTTGTTTACTTTAGAAAATGTTGCAAAGCACTCCTCTCAAAACTTTGAGTGAGTTAAATGCTGGACTGAGGCAATTGTGACACAATTGACCAGTGAATGTCTTTGTCAGAAAATGTAACTTCTAAAGATTCATATCATACCCAAAGGGATAAATATTCATCCCATTTAGTTTATCATTATCATAAAACTCTTTAGACTACAAGATTATTTTTTTTTTATTTCGACTGTGGAAATAAAAGTTAACATTGCACCTAGGAATTCTTTCCCACTTAAGAAAATATATACATTTCATTCTTATTCTTTGGTGAATGCAAAATCTATTTCTATAGAAATGAACAACTTTATCATTAATTAATACTACCTGACAATTTAAACCAGCTGCTTCATATAATTTGCATCACCTATTAACTCTAGGTCTTTATTAAATGCTTTTTAGTTAGGATCAGCATTTGCTCTTCCCTGGTCATGATGGTTAATAACTTTCTATATCTGTTGTTGGCTCCGATGGACATCATTGCCTGATTTGTGTGCAATAGGCATAGTGGAGGAAGTACTGCAATATTTATTTACATGCTGGTGGTTTGTTTTTGTTTTGTTTTGTTTGTTGTTTGTTTGTTTGTTTGTTTTCTTCTTTTTTTTAATCCTTTAATGACTGTCAATAGTTCCCAAAGCCCAGGAGAACCAACAGAAAAAATGTTCTTTATAAATATAAACAAATGCTCAGAACATAGCCTCTGACCTCCAAGTCTGTGTTGGCATCAGCAAAAGTAGGTCTTGATACAGCTTTTTTTAGAAGAGCAGAAGTGGTAACAGCAGGACCATTATCATGAACAGACTGAATCAGGTCAGTTCTCTTGCTCTGTGAAGCCAGCCCTTCTTCCACTCTAATATTCAAGGTGTAGGCAATTTTAAATTTATGATGTCTGTAAGATCTTCTAAAATTGTAATCAAATGGAAGGGCCTGTATATCAGGATATTTAGACAAATGTTAATAGTTGGTGTTGAATTGGAGCTGAAAAAATGGGAGCTTTTTTGCTCCTATTTGAAATCTTTTTGAAGGTATGGTCACAGTTTGGCCACATATTGACCAGGTTCTACTATGGAATACCGTATTTTAAGATGTGTTTATGATGAGCAGAAAGCCATCAATCCATACACCTGGCTTCACAGTGTAATTATATGAAAAGAAAGACTATTTTTCCTACAATGTTTCTTACTTTATTTATTAAAATGTTCAAATTCAAAATTAAAGGGAAGCTAGTGGAGGATTAATTTGTAACACATTTTTCTTTATTTGCATTGTGCTGATCTGTTGGCCTCGGAAAATGAGTAAAAACTGAGTGGAGTGACATAATTACTTATGAATGTTGATGATATAGATTCATATAAATCAGACATGTTACTTAATTTTAGAAAAGCATTTGTTCTCACTAGACTCTCTTTACAGTAAACCAAATGCATATTTAGAGAGGTAAATATGGAAAAACAAGCTACTAAATTTGTAATGGTATTAATCTTTCTTGCTGATTATTCTAATTTAGAAAAGAAGCTGAAACAGCGCCAGCAGCCCCTGCCTCCAAACCATATAAATATTTTTTTCTGTTTCAAGTACTTGCATACAGCAGAGAAGACAGCAATGTGTGAATCAGGGGAAGACTAGGTGAGTGAAAGTGATACATACCCAGTCTCTCCATCTCACCCTGCAGACTGAACTAGGGAAAGATAATAAATATCAGGACATTGAGTCTAGTAAGGATTGGTCCTGGTGAAAGCTATTGTGTCACTTCAGACAGAGCAGTTGCCATGGAGCAAACTGACTTCTTCAATGTTGCTATGAAGGAAACAGGATGTTTAGATGTCCTTAAGTACTTAAGCAGCAATTTGAATACCAGTGTTGGTCGTAGTCAAAGGAATCTCCATGAGGAGAAGTCATAGATCCTAACACACATCTGCTTCTCATGGTTCCATTAACATAAATGCTATTTCTGGGATTGTCATGGTTTTTCTTTGTGCTGTTAGAATGTTAAAATTTGTTCCTTTTTCCCTGCCTGGGTTTGGGGGAGGACA
>JAWWES010000001.1:78710159-78739868 GCA_035583135.1 Lophotriccus pileatus | reverse complement strand
AAATGAAAAGCAAGTAATTTTTTGATCAGTCTCTAGAAAAGAATAAGAGAGATACTTGCATACATATGTCCAGCTTGTTACAAAAAAAACCAAACCAAACCAAAACAAAACAAAAAAACAAACCCCAAACTCACAGATCCAGAAAAAAAAGCTGAAAATAAAAAAGCTGGAACTGTGTTTTATAACTTAAAACATTCTCTACCACCAAAGTATTTAAACCATACATTTTTCAATAGTCTTTTCTGGTGTTGTCACATGCTCTTCACACATTATAACCAAACAGTAACAGCAACAACTATTGGGAAATAAAAAAGAAAAACTAGACATAATACTTCCCATAATACAAACCAGTACCAGACCCTTCATTTTGATATTGCTTCTTTTTCCATGATCGCGAAGTTCAAAGCCAGCCATGAGATGACAGATTCACAACAAACCCAGGTCTCTGTAACTCTGGAGTACTGAGTAATCTCCAGCAATCAAAATCAATGAAAGAACAAGGTTAAAGGAAAGAAGAGATGCTTCAAATTAATACCCAGACTTAACTTTCACAACATTTCTATTGACCATAAATTACACACAATCTGCCCTTCAGCATGTACAACATTTATCTGAAGAATAAAAAGAGTTATCAACCTTAATAAACTCTCCCATGATCCATTCCAATTTATTTCCACAATGCTGACTATGTTTACTGCATTGAAAAACATTCCACATTAAAGACCATACTAGGAGAAAAGTTAGCAAGGACTTAGGCACAATGCAGATTACTAGGTTTGTCAAATATTTCTCAATATTTCTCTTTTACCCTGATGGTAGGCAAACTAAAATAAGTGGGAGGGAACAACAGACTGTTTTTTAAAATAAGATAAGGAAATAAAGCTACTCTGTGAAATTATTAAAAAAAATAATTCAAATGTCACACTTGGACTTAGACCCCTGAGTGCTACATGGCTAAAACTGAGCAAAATACATCCAACAGAAGGTGAAATCACATGCCTAATGAGAGAATAAAATAGGTTGCACTTGGGAATAATCAAATTTTGTGAATTATGTGTACGAAAGAACTAACTCTCTTAAAAACTCATTCTGTCTGTACAGACCTGATTTTTAAAAACTTTATTTTGAAGGATATTTCAAAGTGCCTGAAGTTCCCAAATGTACTCCATGTGCCATGCATTTTAACTCTGGCTTGGTAGTTAACAATTTCACGTGTTTACAATTTCATCAGGAACATTGCCAAAGCAGCCAACATTGACAGTCTTTGTCTATAGAGGATTATAAGAAGCAGTGGTTTTCAAGCATTCCTCAGGTACGAATTCTGCATCACCAGAAAGGCTGAGTTTTTGAACCTGTTCATTTGCTTTATTAGCTCAAGAGGCTCTCTAAAATTAGATTAGGTAGAAGACTACCTATATAATGTATGTAATTGTCTTTAAATGCAATTTTCCATCTGGAAACAGGAAGATAATTTACTTCCTGGGCACCATCAAAATTTCTGTGGTCCAGCAGCAAAAGTTTCACAAAATTATCAGTGGTAAATACGTTACAAGTCAAGACCTATGTGAGTAGTAATAAGATATTCATCTCAAGGGGTGAGTTGTCACACTTACAATCAAAATTGCCTTTTGAAACTTCTTATTTCTCTTTCCTCACCATAGTGGCAAAGTAGGGCAACCACCTTACTAAAGACCAAGATTAAGTGCCTGAAGATAGTTCCAATTTTGAAATTAATGTTTTGATTTTTAAATTATTCTGTAATAAATTAAGAATAGCTGTTTCTATCTGTAGAGAACTTTACAGTGTTTTCTCCTGAGAAATATGGAAAACATTAATGAGATCAAAAAAACCTCTGTATCTATTAAACAAGATACACCAGAAGGGAGTGGAGAGTAATTCTGAGTGCTGGTTGGATTTTATAATAGCTAAAACAAGTTTGCATGGTATTGAAAAAAAATTTATTGCACCATTACTTTATACAAAATAATAACTTACTCTACAAAAAGTACTTTTATAAAGAATTGTCACCAAGAGCTAGCAATCAAGGACAAATGAAAGCATATATTCAGTATGCTCACTAAAATACTTCTAATTGCATTTATATCTCCAAATAGTCTGTCCAGAATATTATTTTTTATTCTGACTAATCCATTAATTTTGCATCAGCTCTGAAACAGAGATTATCTTTGTTGCATTAAGACTATTCTAAAATATTATATCTCTTTAGAAGTCTTCTTGCAACAACAACAAAAAATTACGTTGAGTTTTAATGTACTCTTACAAATTGATTTGCACTTTGCTATATTAACAGATAATCAGAACAAATGAAAAAACAGGCAGTTTATGCCCAACTTCGTCTTTGCAATTTGGTTAAAAGCATAGAATAATAATTGTGTTTTTCCAGCACTTTCCTTGAGTTGATCTGCTAAATTTTGAACTTTTATTCAAGTAAAATAGTACTTATATTTGCTAAGAAATACTTCACAGTGTGTCCTGGATATGTGAGACAACAGTGATTCAAGAAGTGTGTCACTAATAGAAACCATTATTTTGACAGGATCCAACACAGCTGGCGATAAGTATATTACTTAATCCACCCTACAGAATTTACTAGACCAAAAATAAATTACTGCTGTGTTTGGGCAGAGGTTTGGGAATATGTTACCTCTTACTTTCTGTAAGAGTAGTGCCTTTGTATGTTTTGTTCACCATTTGCACAGTGTGCTCAGCATCACACAGCCCTTATACCTAATAGAGTTCCTTTAATGATTGTAATCAAATAATAATAACCAACAACCACCAGTAACATTAAATAAGCAGCAAAGTAAATAATGAATGAATAATAACATAAAAGTAAATATTAATGAAGAAGAATAACAATAGATTATAGGTTATCACAAATTCAGATGTGACCTGAATAATTTTATCTTTGGACGAGTGCTGACTCTCATGAAAGTAGGGTTAGAGCTTTATTATCTTCAGTGAAAAAATGCAGTTCAAGCTTCCCCATATATATTCTGGTAGCCACATGTCTGTGCTGGTGCATTGATACATGTATACCTCACTCATTTAAGAGAAATCTATCCCTTTGTGTAGAGATGTTACTGCACATGGGCTGGCATCATCTTGTTTCTTGCCCGGTATAAGAATTTTTTATGTTTGAAAGTGTTGTAATGTTCTTTTGCAGTGCAAAGTAAAACCTCCAAACTCATGACTCTGTGTCTTATAACTCAGTCTCCATAGCACAAGGGATGAATCATTTGCCTTAATGTAAGGGTCTATGGGTTAGATATCTAAACTGAGGCTAATCACAGACACTTATTTTTAATTATCATTACCTGAGGGAAAAAGATACCTCTGGTGAACATTCATTCCCATCTGAAAATACGTATCTAAGATGAGAAAAACCAATGGACCTCCACTGACAATAGGAGTTTAAGTGACTGGCTTAGATTTAACAATTAATTTTGAGACATCTGAAACTGGATAAAGTAAATACTACCTCCCAAAAACAGGAGGTCCACAAGGACAAGGCACAAGCCTAAATAGGCACAAGCCTAGATAGTTTCATTTTTCCAAATAAAAGTGCTCTAAGTAGTAAATACATAATACCTAATTAATGAAAATGTTCTGAGGTAGCTGTTCACAGCTGGCTGTTCCCCCAAGCATGCTTTGTACTTTACTTCTGTAGTCAGATGGAAAGCATAGGTGCCATGGAAAGTCTCAAGAGGTTTGTTCTAGACAGGAAAATGTATGGAGACACAATGACCCTCCAAAGGCCTGCAGAGCCCCATTGTGGCACTGTTCATGGAATCATGTACTTCTCCTCATGGAAGGCTTCATAGGGAGCCAAGAAATGAGATTGCTACATTAAGCAGAATGGATCCTACCCCAGCAATGTTTGGCAGAAACAGTTATTCTTCACTTTCTTGTATTCACTCTTGATTACACAACTGCAACATAAACATTGTTTTTATAGCTGAATTATCAACCCCTTAAAATCCCTGTTTCAATAATGGGATTGGTGACAGCACCTCAACCACAATAGCATAACAGTGCCATTATAATTATCATTATAGGAACAGATCTTACAGCAAGGCAGAGTGGTACACTCATTAATTCCCTTGCCTGATGCAGCCAGGAGTCAGACACAGCTCCAAGTATAAAGGTCAGAAGTCGTATCAGTCTGCTTCATAAATGTTGATTTTAGTGAGATGCAATGTCGTGAGGAGATGGCAGAGAAAAGCTTCTGTGTTCATACAATGACCCTGAAGCAAAAAATTGAAAATGTTAATATCCATTTAGATTAATTTTCTATAACTTTTTTTTAGCATAATGGTGATAAAAAAACCTTGAGGAAAATTCATACATTAACACCTGATTAACAGATTTAGCTGTGGATTGGTTGCTGTTATTACATTTAGAAAGTTTGCTTGTAAGAGTGCAACCTTGTATACTGAAGCTTTCTGTTACTTACATAATCAATTGTGTTTCAGTATTCTAACATTTGATTGCAATGTCAATATGCAAAGACCTTTTTTTTTACCTTGTGAGCTTTAACTCACAGTTCCCTTCTTGCTTCAGAAATTTAGGTTCTCTGAAAGCTTGAGCACTTAAGTTAACTGTGAGACAACTCATAATTTGGACATCAATTAATGTTTAGTTTGCTGTTTATCTTAAGCAATGATTACGTGACATGACAATCTATCTTTTTTTTCGTAGGGTGGTAATGAATGATGAGACAGTCAAACACCACCATGATATATTATACTGTTTGAATAAAGATATACTTTGGAAAACTAGTGGACATTAAACACCAAACTTTCCCATATATTAATATATATTTTTTCTTGTCTTCTGTCTCTTTGCTTTGCCTAGAAGGCTCAAGCAACTGCAGTTAAGTTTTGCTAGACCACCATTAGCTGACTGAAGTTCACAAGCTTGATTAACTTGAATGATTGAAGATGAAATACAATTGATAACTGTAATTATTTATTTAATAATTTATTTATTTATTTATGGAGGCTATTGTTCTTGGGAAAGCCTTTCATTAATTATTCTTGTTTTTCCTAATCCAGTATGTTTACATCTTAAACTACATATACAGCAATTTATAAAACTAATTCTAGAATTAGTTGCCCTGCCTCCACCTGTGACCCTGTCCTGCACAATGAGCTCATTATGCACATTTCAAAAGATGGAAACCCTTCAGGAGACATTCTAGAGAGCAAAACACTTCACTCTGTTCCTCTAGGACAGAACGTGGGTGAGCTCACAGAAGGGTAACAAGCTGAGAGGTTGATTATTGCTGCCTGTCTTTCAATGGAAGCTGGATTAGAGGCAGTATAGATGGTTCTGGTCACTGACTTAAATGGCCTTTGAAGTTAATCATTGCTGGTTTGCAAGCCAGCACAGCCCAGCTGCTTGGATCAGCTCTTGGACAGGTAGCAGGCAGGCAATCAAGACACAGTGAAACATGAAGTAGTGATCATTACAGAAAATGAATGGCGGAAAGAGAGAATATCCCTCATATGTAAATCTGATAACATCATTACATGATTGATGTTGGGCAGTTTGCTTGTTTTCTTTTCTTTCAGACATGTCAGCACTGGCAATGGGAACCAAACAATAACAAATCAATCCTATTGTTCCCAAGTGTAATTAGGCACTGGTATTTGGAAAAGACTGCTATCGTGATTTCTAGAAATAACACTCTTCTCTGTCATATTTTCAGCGCTTATTGCAAAAAACTCAAGGACCTTAGAATGCAAAGACTGCATATATCAAATCATATCAGAAACACTGAGTACCCTGGAGATTAGAAAACATAACTCCTTGTTTTCCTTTTAAACATGGGCAAACCCATTTTTTCCCTTTCTCTCTGAAATTAAAATGTTTTGAACTAAAAATTAACAATAAAGATTCAATCATTATGCACCCATCTCACGGGCATAAAACTTCCACCCACAACAGTAATGTTGAAGAGAACCAACATTGTCATTAGGCAAGTATGTCCTTCCATTTCAGGAATGAAGTCTAGAAAATTAAATTAGAGACAAGCTTAAACAGTAAAAGGATTCAGACTGAAGTCTCTCAGAACAATGGACAGGGACAATGGAGAGTCAAATCACTGTAATAATGCCTATTCCTGCCATAAGGAAAAGAACTGGGGAATGAGATGCTAGAAAGCAGTGCTGTGGAAAGGGACCTGGGGCATCCTGGTCCATGGCAAGTTGAATATGAGTCAGCAGTGCCCTGGAAGCCACGAGGGACAACTGTGTCCTGGGGGGCATCAGGCAAAACATCGCCAGCTGGTTGAGGGAGGGGATTGTCCTGCTCTGCTTTGCACTGGAGTGACCTCACCTTGAATATTGTGTGGAGTTTGGGGCACCACAATGTAAGATATTAAGCTCTTAGAGAGCATCCAAAGGAGGGCAATGAAGATGGTGAGGGGCCTTGAGAGGAAGCCATGAGAGGAGCGGCTGAGGTGACTTGACCTGTTCAGTCTGGAAAAGAGGAGACTGAGGGGAGACCTCATTGCAGTTACAACTTCCTTGTGAGGGGAAGAGGAGGGGCAGACACTGATCTCTTCTGTCTGGTGACCAGTGACAGGACTGAGGGAATGGCCTGAAGTTGTGTCAGGGGAGGTATTAGGTTGGATATCAGAAAGAGGTTCTTCACCCTTGGTGGTTGGGCACTGGAACAGGCTCCCCAGGGAAATGGTCACAGCACCAAGCCTGACAGAATTCAAAAAGCATTTGGATGATACTCTCAGGCACATGGTATGACTCTTGGTGACAGTCCTGTGCAGGGCTGAGGGTTGGACTCTATGATCCTTGTGAGTTCTTTCCAACTAGGTATATTCTGTGATTCTGTTAATAATTCAGAAGTATTTCATGAGGAGAAAAAGTATGGTGCACTGGGTAAGGAAAGAAAAAGGCATCTGTGCTTTGGAAAGATTTGTAATTGCAACTTCTCCTTCCAGCATTAGTATAAAAATTCTGAAATTGGGTACCAAAGGTCAGCATGCTAGTACAGGTTAGTACACAGAAAAATAGAAAACTGACCTCTGCACATTAAGCAACATCTCAGAAAAGAAAATGATGACTTAATACACAACTGTAATATTTTTTCTCATTTTTGATTAAATTAAATGGGTTGCTGAGATTCTTTCAGTAGCTTTAATATTTCTGCAATTAAATTATGTGGAAATTAAAACATCACTTTCTCTATCATGAGTGAAAAATTAGATGTGAAAGAATGATGACAATGTATGCAGACAAACTGGGTGTGTAGAAGTGGACTGTACAGTGCTGTTGAATTGTATTTTTTTAAAAAATGATAATGTGGGCAGAACACACTTAATAAATTAGCCACTTCCAGGCAAAAGTTTCAACCAACTATATTTCTACAGCAAAACCCAGAATAATAATGATCCCTTAGTTATCTTGTAAAGTAATAAAACTTAAACTAGGTTTAACATTTCTGGTTTTATTTATTCCAATTTTAAACACCACTCTTGGCATGGAAAAGGTAACTTTTGGAGAACAATTTTGTCATACCAAACCTTTATTATGATGACTCTTTACTTACATTAAAGTACTCAAAACACAGGAAGTACAGATACAGATTGCTGACCATGGTTTTAACTAGATTTCATGAAGTTCACAAAAAGAAAAAATATTACATTTTGCAAGTATCTATTACACCTCAAGTAAATTCATGATATACATAAGGTTCTAGATTCTTAAGTGTCTGTAGCTATATGCATAGAAATAAATATGTCAGGGCCCACATGTTTATAGCTGTGTAATACCCAACTTAGCTACAAAAGTACTTATCCAAAAATTAATTACTTTGCACTAATCAGAGCTTTTTAAGATTTATTGTTCATATACACATTCTTCTGCTAATGCAAGTGTACCTCATGGGAGACGGCTTAAAGGATTGAGGTTAGTAGTACCCCTTCTGTGCACATGCATGCCAAATCTTAGTATTTGGAGGTAAAGGTTTACAGGGGCTCCCACTGACCCCAGAAAAAGAGCTGTGCAAGGCCACAAGACAGGGGTAGATACCGGCTTAGCTATACGATGTCAACAAAGCCAGCATGCCTGAAAGAACTCCTGTTACTCTGAGTAGGTTTTCTCTTTTTTCAAACACTCATTTGTTCACATCCCACTTAGTAGAGCATTTCAATCCAGTGGTGAAATATCAGAATACCAAAAAAAGCAAGCAAAGCACCATGGTGCTGAATTATACCCTGGAGGTGGCTGTTTCACAGAGAATTAGGTCACTATTGGAAATATGAATGTATGTCTACATTTGTTTTTTGTCTGCAATCACAGCAGCTGCTGTTCCATCACGTATATAAGGACCAGTTTAAATAGTTTTCTTTCAGATGAAAAACGCAGTCAAAGCACTGAAAAACCTTTTACTCTCCTTTATCTCAGTTATTCAGCAACTGGCACTCTTAAGTGTTTTGAGGGCCAGACTTAGGTGACTTTTCCGGTTGTTGTTGTTCTGAATTCTTCTGGGTCCATTCACTGAAAATGACAAAATGAAACTCAGTTTTGGCAAGGCCTATGGACCCTCTCCTAAGTGCAAGAGAGGAGCAGGCTTCAGCTTGGTTTACCTCCATTGGTGAGAAGGAATGGCTCTGGATGAATACCTCTTGTGTTCTTCAAACAAAGGTTTTCTGCAAAATCTGTGGAAACCTGCAGGCTCTCCCTCTCTCTTGTGTAGTTTCACTGACAGAAGCTGACACAGTTTGCAGTTGGAGCTTTGTAGATCCTTTATTTTTCCTTACCTTTTTGCCAAAGTCTGATTCCAGCCAGGCTGCCACCATTTGGAGCCAGTCTGCAGGTTTAGTCTCACTGCAGTCATCATGCAGGTAAGCCCAAAAGCTGAAGCATATCAAAGCTAAAGTACTCCCCAGATATTTTCTTTCCTCAATTAATTTTTTTCTTTTTGTTTTTCTCAAAACTCTCATTGTGCTTCTATTGCTTTCAGAGAGTAATATACTGAGTTCTCTTGTGACTAATTTTGGCCCTATGAAATTTGTTCAGTTACCATGAAGTGCCATATAGAAGAGGAATATGTGTCTGTGTTCAAAGGCATTTAGCTCCAATCCTACCAAAGTTCTATTTTTCATTTAGAAATGCTATCACTTCTCCATCAATTATATTGCTAGTTCTACCTTTATAAAGCAAGAAGTGGATAGGCAGAAGAAAAAAAGTACAAAAACACGACTTGTTGATCACATTTAGCAACCATATCTTCACTCCAATCCCCAGAAAATCCTCTTGCCATTGTCACTTCTATTCAAAGATAAATATGGGCTGTGGAGGAGGTGCGTTTTCTTCAAAGTGAGAGATTTGGTCTCCATTAGTTCTCTGAGAATATATATATAATTAAACACTTAGACCATTTAAGAAGCTTTAAAAAAATATTTTCCACCAGTTTTCTTACAAGGCATTGATGCACAATACAAGGCATTTGGAGCACACATAACAGCAGACCAGTAGTGCACAATTAATTCACAGTCAGAAGAAAGCTTACTGCATAAGGACAACAGAATTTAGCTTGTTATGAACCAGATAGATGAAAAACATTTTCTTGATGGCTTTGTAACCAAGAAAGTAATAAACAGGAAAAAAACCCTCTAAAAATCTTTCCAGTGATTAAAATAAATTACAAAAATAAATAGTCTTAAATCTTGGTGTTGTTGACTTTAAAAATAGTTCCTATTTTAGCTCAAGGCAAATTCTACAGTCTGATTACAAAAGCAATGAAAATAAGGTGCTGACACAATGTCAGCTTTAGAGTAATAATTGCACCGCTATATCTGTTTAATTTTTGTTTATTGTAATTAAAATCTTGTGCACACCAGACTTGCAATTTTCTTTTCTGTGGCAGCAAGGTTTCCTTTAATAGAAGAGTTTGCCCAAAGCAACCAGTGATTCGGGCAACCAGTGATGTTACTAGACAGACATTAATCAAAGGACCCTACAAAGCTACACCTGGTATCCTTGAGGCAAAATGTTTGCCAAAACACAAAACCCACACAAATCGACACACAGTGGTTATGGTGGCATTGTTGTGCTTGAAAGCAGAAATTTTATAATTTATTTTTAAGCATCTATTATATGAAGGAATATTCATGAGCCAATATTATTCACTTAGTGACCAAAATACCCCTCATTGAGGAGAATGACAGCTAATTATAATCAAAAAGACTAATAATTTTCCCATATCCATTTTCCAGATGTTAATGTAAACTAGATTGACAACGTAGATAGACATAACAAAGGAGTCTAAGAGAATTCATTTGCACCTGCTCAATACCAAAACATCACAGAGGTCAGCAGAAAATTCAGAGTTAATTTTAGGATTTTGATAAGTTGAAATGACATCTGGCCTTGGTGGAACATTGAGGGCAAAATCAATGAAAATTTATACCACCAAAGAAGTCTGGATTAAAAAAAAAAAAAAAAAAACCTTAAAGATAATTAATATCACCTTTACATAGTGCATCAGTAATGTTGAAGCTTAATGTGAAATAAACACTTGAGTCAAGTTAATCTGATGCTAAAATGATTGGGTAATTTATTACAGCTTAAGAAGGACATTGCCACCAGAACAGGAAATAAAGGTTTTAAAACTTGGGTAATTATTTTCAATCAGAGCTGCTTTCAAGGTCAAATGTTTAATACTAGCCATTATTTTCTCTCTGCTAACTTTGGCAGGCATTTCACATGTCTCATCCATAAATAATTAAAGAAGTAACTGCTATATCAGCTTAACCTTTGGAGAAAAACTTGAGTGTTCAAGGTAAAGATTTTATTCAGGTTTTAGTTTCCCCAAAAGACAACAACATACAGTTTATCTGGCCTAACAAATACTGCCTACTGCTTTCTAATTCAACAATATAAACATTTCCTAATAAGCTTTTTCTATGATTTATTTTTCCATTTGGAGCATACTCAGCTACTTCTGCAAGTGGAGACAAATAACAAACATGAAAGCTCTTTGTAAAGGCAGTCTACTAACACACAAAAAAAATAAATTTGAAGTTAAGTTGCTGGCAGGGAAGGATGAAGTAATATTTGACGTGCTTTTTATTCTACTAATATTGGAGCTATTTGAAATGAAGGAATATTTATGAAGAGAGTGGAGGTACTAGTTTTGTTTTCAATTCACTAGGTCTAGATCTAATAATGCCTCTATGTATTTATATCAGATTATACTCCCCAAACTAGAATGTTAGAGCAAAGAAGATAAAAAATAAATGAGGGAAACAAATGGGTTATAATATGCTTTGCTGTTAAATTCTGAAATGAACATTACTTTCTGAGCATCAGTATCTTGCACTAGAGTGTAGATGTCTTCTGTATTGATCATATTTGGTTTTTTCAGATCAAAAATTAGGTGAAGATTCTATACAAGTAAGTACATTCAATCCAGTTCCCTAATTGTTGAAGCACGTGCTTAGCTTTTCTTTAAAGCAAAATAAGAGAAAAGAGTATAAGAGAAAAGAGTGTTATATGACATGTTTGTTCTAACAGCAATCAAACTTTTAAAATTTTTTTCTGTCTTCTTTTTTTGTGAGTCTACTTCTATTCAAATAAATATACTTTTGTGGGAGTATAAGTAATTTAGCCAGGAATCAGTATTTTACAAGTGTTAAATATAAGTTGATATTGATTTTTACATGTCACAATTTCAACACTAAGGAGTTATAAATTGAAAGGAAGCCTTGGGAATAGTAAGAGAAGTCACACATAAATTAGAAGAAGAAATCAAGCACAGTATTTAGACAAATGATATAAAATTTTAAGGCTGGAGGGAAGTAGAATTCTCTTTGTCATCAGTGAAAATTTATGGCATTTAAACACAAAAGGACAAAATCTGTGAAAAAAAGCTACATCCCTTTAAAAAGTGTTTTTCAAAATTTTGCACAGCAGTATTTTTACTGAGGCCCTGAGTCAGCAAAACAAGTAAACAATTCCCTAATTTAAACTCATGTACTCCTTAGTGAAATGCAAGAAAATTAAAGCTTTCTCAGAAACACAGCCTTAAAATTCTACTAATTCTGTTTGCTTTTGATTATTCTAAAATTATGCAGATTTTTTTTACTATGTTATTACAAGCACAAAAGTGGACATCTAGTCAAAGTCGCTGTATTTACTTGAATCCTACATTATTTCCCAAAGTTTCCTAAGCTCAGCATTTCTTGCTGAACTGCAGTTAATGCATTTATGTGAGATTTGACCACACACAAGGCAATTAACTATATCACTGCCTACAACAACAAATAAGAAGAGTGGGGTGAGTGTGTCTAATAAAAAATTCCATCCTCCACAAACTTCTTGCTGAATTGCCTTCTGCTAAAGCAAAGTAAAAAAAGTTGTTAAAATCTTTCTCTTGGCTGTGGTCACAAAAGAACAATTTTCACACTTACAGACATTCTAATGAATGTAATAGTTTCTCTACTGTGCCATAGAAGTCAGATATTATTAAGTGTTAAACCAATTACTGAGGATTGATTTTTTTAAAAATTAACTTGTACATAGTACTCTAAAAGTAAATGCCTACGTGGTTCACATTACAGCAGGCACTGAAGAATGGCATACCACAGCTTAGATTTACAGAAAGAACATCACATTAGCATGGTTTCCGATGAATAATTCTGTTCATTACAATTCCATTCTTCAGGATAAGGTCAAACACAGAACCTTATTTTCACATCTTTTCTCTCTGGGACATGATAAATTAGAAAGCAGCTTGCTTTGCCCCAGGGAAAAATAAAAAATCATGATCAGAGTTTTCCATATGTCACTCCTTACAAATGTTTTCTAAATTTTAAAAGAAGCCCTCAAACTAAACTGAAAGGTGTATTTTGGAAACAATGTCTACAACAATGTAGGCTTCCTGGAGAAACTGCTCACACATGGAAGACCTGCAGTTTTTCTCCAAATCCCTTAGAATTGCTCTGTCACCTGAATGCACGTAAAATTCTCACTTTTCAAAACTGACACAATACAAAGGAAAAACATACTAAAACATGTAATAGAATAATAGTCTATCTTGCTGTTTGGGAATTGAGTTACATCTTTACTGTTTTTTGACAGCATCAGCCAGTCACAGACTAAAAAAACAAATTAGCCAATATGAACAGACCTTGTCTATGCAGAAAATGCTGAATTTTGATGATAAAATATCTTAGTATACCAAAAAGACAAAGAAAAAAGTTTTATCATCAGCTCTAGAGCATACCTGTTCATTCTTCAGGAAAATTCAGTGTCTTGAAAACTGAGATCCCCAGAGGCTCTATGGTGATATATTTACAGTGATACATCAAAATAGAAGCTACCTGCTTCAGCTTGTAAATAAAGCAGTGCAAAGCCTTTTCTATTTCTCCAGCTCTTCTGGTAAACCACAAGCTGCACAGCTGTAAACAGCTGGATACCAGGGAGCACAAAATTTCATGTTCACATGAGAAACCTTCATCTTTATGTACTTGGATAGGTGATTCTCTTGGCCATAAATCTAGTTAATAATTTCAGTCAATGGTGGAGTGAGCTTGAAGAGAAAAAGTGAAAGTGTTTTAACTTCTGAGTTAACATTAACTTCTAGAAAAACTTATCTGTGAACAAATAAACCCTATTTACAGGCCTGTTGTTATTCCCACTCTGCAACGGCACCTTTCCAGTTCCTCAGAAGGGAAATCGTTTTGTCAGTGCCTTCCAATTTCAAGATTCTTTATTTTGTCTAATCCCAGATGTCATATCTTTCCAGTGCCATGGAAGAGCAGAATATTTTTACATCATATTTTAGCAGATGGAATCCATTCCAGCCAAATTTATCACTGCCAGATGGCTGACCCTTATTTACTGATGAAAAGTTAGACACAGAGATAAACTTTAGTCAGTTAAAACATCGAAATTTTCTGCATGAAAGTAGCTGGGTAGCTCTTCCCTCATCATATTCAGCAGCACGAAAGGATCATCACTCTCCAGAAATAAATCAATGGACCTTCATGTGAGATTGTAACATCTTCTGAACTGAATCACAGGATTAGCCAGTAAAGGATTTAGGCCTTTGATATTGCAATTCATAAGGAATATGTGAAATTACCCTTCAATAGCATTAATCTCGTATTTGAAATTAATCCATTTTTCAGTGCTTGCAAGATAAAAGCCCCATGTACAACAGGACAAGTGTGCAACAGAGGGTCAAAGGGTTCGTAGGTGATATAGATACCAGTAATATATTACACACATTATTTTCTGACTACTTTATTAGTTGGAGAATAAGTTCTGAAACTGGAAAGCTTATCAGGAATGGAAATTTCAGTATCCAGGTAAAGATGAAGACTGCCAGCATCTTACAAAAGGATTTAAAAATAATAAAAAAAAAAAATCTTTTCAACTGAATTTATAGGCTTTGATTTCATATCAGAACCATTCTATGCCATATTTTGTATTTAAAGTTTAGTGGTCGGGTTCTGCTTCTGAAAATGGTGTTAAATGATACCTAGAAAGAGATTCAGAGTAGAAAAAAAGGTGCAATGGAAGACAGACTTCGGGAAAGAAGGTAACCCTGAGCTGATGATTCGTGGATCGGAGTTAGATAGCAAACATGAACTCTAACAAGAAATGTAAGTGATTCTGCAAACAATTTGTAAACACTGTGCTGTATAAAGCAATGTTGCTTTACAGTTACCTGAAGTAGCACTGACTGGAAAACAGCAAACTGATGACAAAAAAGTCGTCACACCAATGCAAGCCTTATTAGTCTCTCCTTGTTTACGCTCTAAAGGAGTAGAATCTTCTTATAAAATTATTTTCCTGTTCTGTGGACTACCATATACATCCTACCAGTAATCACCTATCCCCTCTCCCATTTCACAGAAAGACATTTCTTAGAATCTCATATAGTAACTAATGTAATGTTTTAAAAGCTCTGCTTCTCTCCCCAGCTAATGAGAGCAAATGCACACAGCATAACTACCTGTTTGCTGTAATTTTTCATTAATGCATTTGAAATGGCAACATAAATTTATCCTTCAGAATAAAACTAGAATCCAGTGTTTCAATTCCCAGTTTTTTTAAATGTATCTGTATATTAAAAAGGATTTAAATCTATAGGGGGCCCAAATCTTCATGCTTCCACAGTAAAGCAGCTACTGACTAGCTACCTGGAAAATAAGGAACTTCCTCTGCACTCATATTTAATGGTTGTCCACTTCTGCTTTTCTTACAGGTTTTTCTGGAACATCTGGCACTGGACAATGTGGCAAACTATGAACCAAATACTATACAAAAAAACCAATAAATGAAACATAGTAAAGGTTATAAGGCCTTATTTGTTTTTAGCATCTTTATTATTTAGCCACTAGTTTAAAAGTAAATAATCTCTAACTTTGTTTTCTTTAGCTACATTTTAGCCACTCATTCTTCTGTAAGATGCCAGATATGGGGAATCTACGGTAAAGGATGCCATAAACTCCTTATAAAGACGTGTTTTAGGCAATATGTGACAGAAGAAGGTCACTAATTATGGAAAATGTACTTTCTTTTTTTGCATCTCCACTACAAAGGTGAGATTCCAAGAGTATATGAAGAATATGAGTCTAACTATTCACTCCAGTCTGTTTCCCATGTTCCTTTCTCTGGTGTCTCTGCTTCTAATTCCTTTCAGTACCATGCAGATAAAATTTTACATTAGACTGTGGGCACGCAAGCTTTAAATTTAGGACATGTACAGGCAAAAGGTTAAGGTGATACTTTCAGATCATTTTTTAAATATGTATATGCAGTTATAGACCACACTAGAATTACAGATATTTCCTCTTACTGTACACATTCCCATCCCCAATGCACAAAATGTACATACATGTACTTTTGTATAGAAAAATATCTCTCAAAGCAGCCCGTGAGGGAAGTTAGCACTGTTTCACTTCAATCTTAATTCAAGTTTTCATTTCATTTGCTTCTCCCCTCAAACTGGAAGCAAGCTTTGAACCTCATACAATGAAAAGATTTCCATGATATAATGTGCAGGAAGAATGCTATCACAGAAGCTTTTTACTGTTGCCTCATCAGTGGGTATTTCCTATCTCAGGCAGTTGTATCCACCTCGTAGCTGCATCTATATCTGCTTAGCTGGAAGTTTTTCAAGTAGAATAATAAAGAAATGCAGGATCATAGCATTCAGCTGTGTGAAAGGTAATACTTTAATTATCAAAAAGAGATATTTCAAACCTTTGTTTAAAACTAAAATGGATATCTAGGACAGGATTAGACTATAAAATAAACTATTTTAATTTCATTTCTAAGCAGAGCTACACAGAGCTAAGACATTCAATATTATTCAAAATTGAATGAAATGTAATATTCTCTTTTACTTGCTGTCTATGAAGAACAAATTTTAAAATTCAGGTAATAACAACGAATCTTTCTTTCCAATGGTACCTGTAACTGTACTAAAAATACCCAACTGTAGCTTAAATAAACTTAGACTTTCAATAAGGAAATGACTGTTACACATAACAAATAATAGCAGCTGGTTCAAACATGAGCCTTAGGATAACTTATTTATTGAAAAAGTAGTTTAAGCCTGAATTCCAATTTGATTGCTTATTTTATCAGATAGCTTTCTACTACAACACTTCAGTGCCCTGTGGAATACGTTTTCACAGTAAAAGATTGATAGATTAACCTATGTTTAACACTCACATCTTTCAAGATGCAGATTTATCAAATAAATGTTGCAGTAGAACCCATTTACAAACTTTAGTAAACAAGCCATTCTGGATAGAGGAAAAGTACATGCAAAACCACAGTGTTAAGTTGTAGTCTGCAAGGCTACCAATTATCAAATAAGGTTCTGAAAATTGTAAACTGGCTTCAGCCATTACTTTTACATTGCAGCAGTAAAGTGTGTGCCAAAGCTATATATAGCAGCACAGACTTGTGAGAATTCCTTCATGCAAGCAGGTCTACACATTTTTCTTTAGTACTTAACAAACACTTTTCCACAGGTTCTTTTCTCCTTCCTATTGAGGAACTTTAGTTTGCAAAATGCATCCCTCTAACAAAATATAAAACATTTTCTTTAACAAGTAGAAGGAGCTCTACAGTTCTTTCTCACTTTAAACTACTCTTGGGCTACATCTTCATTAACAAGAGCATCACGGTATTAATTGATCTATAGAGCAAAATACTGGTTCTGAGAACCAGTGGTCACATTTTGTATGTTTTGGCAGTCTTTATTCCAAATTTTGCTCTGGATCTGTTGACTGACAATCACTAACATCTAGAGTGCATTATGGAGAAATCCTAGAGACCACCTTTTGATTTAATTTCATATAGAAAGTAGTCATAGAGAACCTGTTTTGTGTGAAATACAGCATAGATTGTGGGAATGACTGGGAAATCCACTTCTGGACCAGACTAACCTGATTCAAACTAAAATTTGCAGATATATCCTATAGCCACTTTGTCTTCATTCCTAAAATACTCATCTTTCAGGTTTATCAGAGCCATTTGTGATTTAAGACTCTGACTGCATTTGATCTTTCTCGTTCTGAGTTACCTATTTCTGTGTACTTTCTGCTCAAGTTCTCTCATCTGAAAATGCTAGATTAAATCCCTGTTTCATAATATTTGTCTCACTAGAGTATACAATCCCCACATTCTTCCTTCATTCTGTGCTATGTTCATCATAGTCCACTCTAATTTAGGTGATGACCTCCCTGCTTTCTTAAGAGAAGGTTCTTTTCTCAAGGGGCATTAAGCATTCTCTGTTACTACAAACAACGCTATTCTGAATGGCTATTCAAGATCTGAGATCAAGAGCTTTGTAGCAGCTTGCCACAGTAACTCACTATTTCCATATATTAAGTTCTTCAGGGAAAAAAAATAAACTACACCATTTCTAACAAATTTTGGAGTTGTTCAATTCAATGAAAATGTCATACTTGCTATAAGGTGCTACAGACCTATTAAAAATGCATACAGAAGAGATAATTCACTATTGAAGTCTAAACAATTTTGAATTTCTATAGTTAACTATTATATTCCTATTGAATTTTATAGGTTAAATCCTTGTCACAAAATTCCACTGTGGCCTTATGTTCTAGGCAATAAAGCATAATGCCTAGCATGTGTAAGTTTTGTGTTTATTGGCTTGAGAGAAACAGAACTGCTTATAGACATCTTTATAATGGCTTCTATGTTTTTCCTCCCAAAGGAAGGAAAGTCCCAAAACATTACTAAATTACAAAATTACTAACATGCATAAACTTTCTAGTCATCCACCATCTTCTGTTTCCTAATCTCCTTCTGAGCTGGTCAGATTTGCACAGTCATTGCCAGTCACAGGCTTTCGCCAGTGGCTGCTAAGCTACCTCTGCTTTTGTGTCCTTATCCAGTGAGGTATTGCGCTTTTAAAGCATACTCGACTTTTTTAACATTAAATCTTCAGTGCACATGGAAACAATCCTGTTGTGTGTGTTAGTAATGCAAAACTGTAAACTCCTTCCCCCTTAACAGAGGCAGCATCGCACTATCCGTATTGATACAATATGTATCACAGTTCTGAACATCTGCTCAGATTCATTAGCCTAGTATCTTTCTGATGGTATGAAAAAAATAAAAGCGAAAAAGTAGTTAAATGTTACAACTATATCTGCCAACAGTACAAAAACATAATGTGAATGATTTTGTCACATAATTTCTTCAAAGGAGAAAGAATACAAACAGGTAAGAATAAGGACATTTCCTTCAAGAGCATAAGCACTGATTCACATCCCCAAAAGTAACATGTGGTAGGGAAAAACATAAATCTTGAAAAAAAAACAAGACCATGTACAAAAAATAAATGCTTCAGCACATTTTAGATCATGTATGTGATAAATCCGCTTTCCTAAACCAACAAAGTGTGAAATTCTTGCCATAGTTTTTAGTTTAAACAATTTCAGTGGGTCACCATTCAGCATGTAGCATGGAGCAGATCTCTTCCTGAACTGCTTACCACATTCTACTACACAGAAAATATTTCCTCTTGTCCAGCATTTTCCCCTGATGAAGCAAAAGATTAAGAGGATTAGATGCCTTTTCTTGGATCAGTTTTGCAGTTGTTCAATCTCTGTGCCGCTTGTGAACATTCTATAACATGTTTTTCAAACGTTTGTTCCTTCATTATTCCACCTCTGATCGGCTTAGTGTCTCCCTGTGTCTCTCCCCCTTGTTTACCCCCTTAAAAATGGCAAAGCTTTGAAAGCACCTGAAGGCATTCTGAATGGTGTCTCATATTTGCTTCTGCTTGAGAGCAAATGATTAAATAACTTCCCAAATGACAGGTCCCTTTCTCCAAAAAATAAAACAGGAAAACACCAACATATTTTAAAAGAGTTCTCCTGTGAATATGCTATTTTTGCATATTCCTGACTTCTTCCTACGTAGTTTCTATTTCCCTATTCATGCATGTATACTTGTAAGAACTCATTTGCATAATGGGATACTAGTGCACTGGCAATTATAGAGAAAAAGTAACACCACTTTGTCTTACAAAGGACACAACAATTTTGTTGACTACAAAGAGACTTCCTCATTAAGAATACCAAATATACAGAAGAGGTGCAAATTTCTCTGGACTGTGCTCCTGGGGACTGAAGATATGGGACCCAGCTCCAGCCCATCAGTCTTACAGCCATGAGAGCACAATCTCATAGCCTGACTAATATTCTCTTTTCCTGGAAGCAAGGGCAGAGCCAACACTCGTGTACACAGACATACACTGAATGACCTCAACTTCTGGTTGAAACAGACACTCAGAGACATAATTTCAGCAAAATAAGTGATGTAGACTACAGACTTAACCACAGATGTACTATGCATAGACTACAAGCCTATTTGGACGCAGAAAACTGTTATTTTTGTTTCCTTTTGATACATAGCCTTCATTATATATGTGCAGTGTGTGTCTTGGGCAACAAGAGCCTTCAATGATCCAGTCTGTACTCTTCTGCAGACATCTGATCTAAATTACAAAATGTTTGGATCAAGCTCAGACCTCTGACAAAACTCTTTCACCTTGCCAGTGTTTATGTGTGGTTCATACTCTTATTTCTATCCATTTTAGGCATTTCCATCACCCAGATTTTCTAGAGGTCTTGAAGGTATTCAAATGAAAGGTGTTGTGCCACACAGTACTTCACACAGTGAAAGAACTATACCAAAAACAATTAAAAATATTTTGTTTGTCTTATTTTGTTTGGCCATGCTGTTGTCTATCTGAATTGGGTTTACTTAGGAGAGCTAATTGCTTTTATGCGTGGGAGCACATACATACACATTTATAAAATGAAGTAATTAAAACAGTCTTCTCTCTCTTTGTCCTTTCTACCAACATACTGCCTGTGTGCTCCCATATGATCAATGCTATAAATGAAAATGTTTCTCTGTGTGTCAATTCTCTGCTATTATACCTGAATTATAATGCGGTTGTGACCTTGTGCCTTGTCACTACTGTACTAGGAGAGATATGTCATGGGCAAGTCCCAGAACAAAGAAGTCTAGAATCTTCCTGGAGTTAGTTCCTTACTGTCATGTTGGTGGGAATACTGTCTGAAAGAAGAGCTGAGGTCCCCACAAACTTTTGGTGACCTCCCCAGGCCTGTGCCAGAATCCAGTTACACATAGGCAGTCTGACAATTCATTCTAATTCAAAACAAAAATCAAAAGTTATAAAATCCTCTCAAAAAGAGGGTTCAGGACTAATTCCAGTGTCATGAGCTGTGAGGGCCTGTCCAGCAGTCAGAGAGATCCCACAAATCCCAGCCGCGTGCTGTACACCCACCGTGCTGGTTGAGCAGGGCAGAAGCAGGGCTGCTGCTTTCCAGTCAAGCTGCAATCTCCTAGCAAAGTGTTTTTAGTGATAATTCTGTACTTTTGAGCCACCAAAGTGTCTTGACTTAGCCTCAAACATAAATCTTCTCCTTGATTAGACTATACATAGATTCAACAGTTGTGTCTGCATGCTGTGAATAGGCTTTTGACAGTGAGAAGAAACCGGGAGCAACTGTTTCCCAGCACAAACACTTCAGTATTTTCAAAGTTTTCAAACCTTGTCTCTCTATCTCAAGTAACAGAGTGCAGTCCACATTGGGTAGTTTCCGTATGTATTTCTATTGGTACACAGACAGTTTAGACAGCCTTGATGCACACCTTAGCCCCAGGAAATTTAATTTCTAAAGTAAGGTTCACATCCACAAGATTGTGTCAGAGTCTAATTTCTGAATGATTTATTTCAGCAGCCTCTTAGATTCCTGTGTTAGATCTAGGGACCAAGAGGGCTTGGTGCATGTTGTTAAATATTTTCTTTTTATCATCTATCTATCTAACTATCTATCTATCTATAGCTGAATCTGCTTGTAAACGGGAAACCACTCTACTCTCTTACTTGCACATTGTGAGAAGATATCACTGCCAGTCATCAAATATATTAAAAAAGCAGCTTTTGCAAATGAGACTGTTGGTCACACATGAAGAACCCTTTCTGTTACTTGGCTGTACAGGAATAGCCAATCTTTAGCTCAGTTCCTTTATCTTCATTTCCACAAATAGCAGCCATTAAGCAAAAACTGAATTCAATCAGCTTGTCTCCAACGGGAGATAAAGTTAAAACCATCTGCTAGTTCTTAAAAGCAATGAAGCAAATTTTATTACAGAGTGATTTGGTTACTCATGCCCTTGTTTCAGCTGACACATTGAAGCCTTTCTCTTCTAAGTTTTGCCTAAGGTCCAAAGTGAGATTGGAATACCCAATGTGCTGTTTGTAAGGATCAGAAAAAAAAAGGTGAATCTAGCAGAAGTTGCTGTTCAAAAGTGGTATACCAGTCTTTTGAGTCAAGATTAACATGAATGTTACTCTCCAGAAGAGTCTTCCAATTTATTTGTTTTCTTTCGATCTTCTCCTGTTCTCATTTCATCTTGTTTGAATATAAATAGTATTGAAAATTTAAAATTAACATGAAAATTGTGAATTATCTTCTGGCCTCAATTCTACTATAAGAACCACAGTACAGCCAATATTGTTTATAACAGTATTTAGACATCTTCACTGCATACACCATACCTAATTATATTTTAAATAAACCCACATATTTACACTACCTCAAACCCCCAGAATACTGATACTGGCAACAGTAGGTACATCCTTGTTAACTTTGCATTTTCAAATAGTCCAAAGAAACTTGGACTTCCTTATTTCAACACTAAATATATGGACAGAACCATGTGCTCTCTGAAATCTTCATATTCCTTTGCAAATCACACCCCAAATGTCTGGGTAAACTTGGACATTTAGGGTAGCTATACAACACCTATGTGTAGTGTATGTATCATGATAAACACACCTTACGCTATGAAATGTATGCAGCACTTTCATTATTCTTACAAAGATCAGATGACGAAAGTTCATCAAATTGAAATCACGCAAAAAAATCACATTATCATTCAAATTGTCCTTTTATAGCAGGCTAGAGAGACTGGAGCTGAAGTAGTATAGCTACTTGAATGTCAAAAGGTCTACAATTCTTTCTTATCATTAATGGGAAAAACCTCAAATTATTGTTCATAGACCTATTGCCCAAGACTGCAAGTTATTAAGCAGTTTGTCAGTTGCTGGCTGCATGGGCTAGCAGAGACTGGCAGGTTACAATTACATGGGCTATACTAAAGATAAAGGTTTGAGCATACACTCCCTGAGCAAGAATTAAACACACCTGAGAGAATTGGAAGCCTGAATATACCTCAAGGACTTGGAAGCTGCAACCTTGTTTGGTTAAAAAGCTCTGATATCAACAGAACAGTGAGCACACTGCTGGCTGGTGCTTAAGTGGTTTCTGCTTATAACTGGATACTTCTTTCTCTCTGCTAGGATTTTTCAGTGGCATATAAGGTTAAGCCTAAGATCAAACATGTCATTTGTTTCACCTACTGTATTTTTCCTGTCAATCTCATGGGAAAATAAAGAATGCTTTTGTAATAAACTCACTGAACACAACAGCTGTTCACTCTCTTTTCTGAGTGACATGGTTGTGTTAGATCATGATCAGTTCTTATTTTTCACGGTGACACTGCTGTGGTAGGAAGCATTACTGCCTATTTGGAAACTCTGTCCTAGGAGTACCAGTAAAAAAATAGATTTCAATGTGCTGCCTGTTACCTCTATTGCAGTGTTATGACATTCAGATTTATGGGAACTCTCTGGACTTCTATAACAGTAATTAGCTGGAACTCTTTGGGGGGGGGCTGTTCCTTCTGCTTTCTTTTCAAGACATACATGATATAAGTGATTACTGGGTTTGGTCAACTGCTCTTGAGAACAGATTTCTGAGTCTGAGTCATTTAAATTTTACACCATACTATTTGTTTTTTCTCCATTTCCACCAGTTCAGAAGTTAAAAATAATAAAAATCTACTGGGGGAAAAAAAAGGATATGATTAACTCAAGCAGGTTAAGAAATAATTGTATAGTTATGGAACACTTCCATCATTTTTTTTGGACCAAGTTAATATAAGGGAAATGCAGTTGTATTTATTTGACTGAGTCAGCTCTTACTGGGATTTTAAAAAGAATAAAAATGTCTATACAATTTAAAAAAACAAAAAAACAAAAAAACAAAAACCCCTGCAGTTTTATTTACCAGAAAAGAATCTCTTGGTTAAAGGCTTAAGTGATTTTAGGGGGGTTGAGCTTACAGAATTTAAAAAAAAAAAAAAAAAAAAAAAGTCAAGTCCAAAATAAGCATCTCTGGTAATAAAAAGTAAAATGGCTTCCATTCTGTGGAAGAAAATATGGACCCATTACAGAGTTGGCAAAATGTTGAATATCTATAAAATATGGGAGGTAGAATACACTTGTAATTTAAACCTGGATTAACAAGGGCCTCACATTTTGTATTTTTATTCAGCAATTTTATATTTCCAATCAAAGCAGGTTGCTCGCAGCAGTCTTAATCTAGGGAAAAAAAAAAAAAAATTAAAAAATTACTTTTTCATTCTAAAAGACACCAACGGCTTTGTTTTGTTTTCCTTTTTTAATTTTTTTTTTAATTTTATCAGGGGAATGGGCTAAAACAGGAGACACGTATGTAATGCTGGGTGAAAAAAAGAGCTAATAATAGTTTTAGTCACTAAAAACAATGCAGTCAGAGGAACGTAATTTTATACAAAGCAAGAATTCAGCACATGTGGGTACTAGGAATACGTAAATGGGTGAATATATACTTTAAGACTCTGGGTTAGCACATTTTAGAAGGCAAATTAATCACTCTACCCCAGGGGATGAATTAGGTGCTTAATAATCTTAGCAATCTCTGACTACATGGTGCATGTAGGGCACAAAGATCCCAATAATGTCTGTGGAGCCAGAAGTCTCTTCAGGTTTCAAGTTTAAATAAACCATTCTAGGCAATCATCTGTAGGAAAATAAGGCTTGAGTTGTTACAGAGCATTACATTAGTGTATCTGGCTGATGTTGCAGCAATATCAAATATCTTTCAAGAACTTCTTGTCTGGAATAGTTTTTCCTCCCTCACTAATGGAGGAAAAAAAATCAAAGCTGAGCTAAAATACTGCACTGACTTCTGCAATCTTTCATTCTCATTGACAAATATTTGTCTTACATTGTGTGCTGTTGTGCCATAAAGGTTATGGATCATCTGTAAAGATGTGGACTGTAGCAAGAGACTAATGTTTCCCATTCCACATTTGTGGTATAGTTTCTGTACCTGAATGGATTCTCACTTCATGTTTTTTAACACCTAAGGATCTCTACAATATTATGAATTGATTTTTAACCAGTGTTTCCTCTACATATTGTTAAGGATTTCAGACGTTTCTTAACATTCATGTTACAAATATTTTTGGTTCTGAGAGGGAATTATGAGATCACAAATAAAGAGCAAATACTTCTAAGAAAAGTTGGGTTAAACAATACTGTTCATATTATACACCTAACTATTTTAAAAAAGCAATACATTTCTACTTTCCTTCACTGCTTCCAAAGTTTACGTACTTATGTCCTTTTTTTCAGTGCCATATTTTCAATCTCATTACATTCCTCAGTGCCTCAGAGTAGAGACTTAAGCTTCATTTAATACATCTAAGCCCATCACCCTACTATATTCCAGTGTCGCCCATATCTTGTTTTACAGCTACTTCAGGAAACGTTATGAAAGAGAAAAACAGAAATGGGACAAGCCTGGCTTCTACCTGGAGACCACACATGGACCCTCTGTCTGTGCCTAGGATACTTCTTTACCTCCCAGAGGTTTAAAGAAAACCAACCAAAGCCCCCCACCCCAGAGGTTTTTGGGTTGTCTCAGAAGTCTTTAAGGAGTCAAAATAACACAGTTGGAACTTCAGGAGTTTTATATAATAAATAGTCAAGTAAGTTCAAATACCTCTGAGGGACTCAAGTAGTCATGATGAAAACACTGAGTTATGGCTCTTTTAACAGTATCCTACATTAATGACAATAGAAACTTGACTCATAAGATGAAGCAGTAATTCAAAAAAATTAGCTAATTCTTTCGGATTCAAAAATGTAGAATTAGTTGTGTCCATCTCATTTAAGGAAGGTGTTTGCAAAAGTCATCCCAAATAAATGTCTTAAATTGTTACAACAATTCCCTTTCATCTTTCCTAATTATACAAATCTATAATCAGAAGATGGCAACCTTACTGCTACCATTCAGAATGAAACCTTGGTCTAAATTTCTGAGACAGCAGCAAACTATTCATTCTACAGGAAAGGAAATCTTTCCCCTTGCTGTCAAACAGCTGCCACAAAGCCACTTTGCAGAGATGTTTGGATAAGCTTAAGGAAGCATCACTTAAATACAGATTAAGGCTCAAAAACAAGAAGTGGTGAGGGGAGCAAAATATTTTGAAGCAGCAGATCTTCTGCCTTTGCTGGAATTGTGCAAGTGCTATTTTAACCAATTCTCCAAGAAGAAGCTACCTATTGCCTTATTGGACAAGCAGGACTTCTGTGAAAAATTGTATTTTTAAAATGTGATGTAATAGGAGCTATATGAGATAGAGTAATTCTTAAAAATTAATCCTTATCACCTATACGAGAAAAACATTATTCAATCCACTCTTCATTAAAATGTGGTAATGATATATGCAAAGCAACACTAAAGCAGGTGTTTCCATATATTTAACTGCTGAGTAACTGAAAATTTACAAATTACTTTTCCAGAAATGGCAATACTATTTCTATAGTACACATCACTGCAACTGTCTATCCAATCTGAGTAACTTCAGGTGAGATTCGTTATAAAGCTAAACTTAACCTGGTCACCTGGGCTCTTTCTAAAGACCATGAATCAACAGATACCTCATTTGGTAACAAAGAAAATCCATCTCATTCTGAATCAGTCAGCCGAGAACCCTCCTCAGAGTTGTTCATTTGAACTACTTCTCTCCAAGTACCACACAGAGAGTCCACTATGATTTTCTCACATTTAAATCTATATCTAGATGCTTAAAGGGATAGCAGAAGCAATTAAGTAACTGAATACATAAGTTAGAATTTGTGCCTGCAGCTGATCTTCTTAGTAGTACAGTTGAGAGCAGTTCCAGGATTCACATTTTTTGAGTCAGTCAGGCCTCAAAATTCATGGCAGGGGCTTAATCATCCGAGGATGATGGATATATCCTGTTACACATGATAAAGTAAACAAGTCCATTCAACACTCAATTCAGTCTGTGCCTAATCTCATAATCCCCCTATATACAAACCCCTCAGCTTTTAGGTTGGTACATGTACTGTGAAGAAGAATAAGAAATTTCCTCATGTAGATTTTGTAGATTTTTTTTTTTTGGTAGGGTTTTGTCTTCTGTGAAATGATATAGTTATTGTCACACTAAAATCAAACTGCTGTTACATGGTCCACAGTTTATCATTTGTAAACTGAATAGCCTGTTGCATTTTAGCACCAATTTAAGTTCTTCCCTGCTGAAAGACAAGCATTTTTATTGCAGGGCAGCATGTGAAGGGTAATCAAAAGAAGGAAATTTTTTTATTGATGTCAAATAGAACGTCTTTTGGCTATAAGAAAAGCCAAATAGCAGAAAGCTACCTGTTGTGTTGTTACATCATATGCCATCTGCATGTTTTAATGTGACAAAATGAGAAATTGTAATGCCAATGCAGAGGTAATTTCTAGTGTCTCTAACATTTCTTTAATTGTACAAAGAATTGTAATTGATTTAAAATTATTCCCAAGTAGTTTAATTTATGTGAATCTATGTCTGAATATATTCCATAGAAAACTTTGCAAAATTAGTTATGACAGAAAGCAACCTTACGAAGAACCATGACATCATTCTTCTTTTTTGTTGTTTATCCAGTAAATGAAATAGATAAGTCACGAGACAAGTTTTGTAAGGTCAGTCCCTGTAAGATCTTACTACTAAACACAAGAGGAGGAAAATTGTATAAGGCAGACATCATCCAGGTTAATAATAACTAATCAGATCAGTAGAAATTCTTGTTAAGTATAAAGTAGATCCCAGCCAATTGTTTGAAAAACCTTTTTATTTGTGTTGAATATTATTTCATTTTAGTACATAAGGTCCTGATACTCACAGGAGTTCAATCTGCAAGCATGTCCCTGTACGGAGCATTGAGACTGAAGCCTGATATGCCTGTATTCACAGCATCATGAGAATCAGCATCATGAGGCTGTGTATTAACAGCCTTATGAGAATCACTTCTGTCAAAAACTAGTTCAGAAAGCTGATGCACTTACAGCTTGAGGATTCCTCATTTACCTGTTGCAGAACTTTTGAGAAGAAACCAGTTACAATGTTGATCAGTATTAAAAAGCCATGCTGGAATGAAAACCACTTGAATGACTGTCTTCACTGAAAAAAAACAAACAACAACAACAACAAAAAAAAAAAACCCTTTTAATAAGTATTTAGGAAGTTTCATGTCCCTAAACAGCACCAGTGAAATTAAAAAATCCTCCCAAGAAAAGACCTGCCCTCACAGGAATCTTTGTACTACTGCATAAGCTCTGTAAGCCTTTTCAAGTGTGCAGTGAACAGATGGAGGTTGTTACAAGCTTTTCAAACCAGTGTTTACAGCAAACTTTCAGGCAATCTGTCATGGTTTTTGTATTCCCAGGGACTTTTTAAGTTCTTGAAAAGGGACCAAAATCATAAATGGTCCTTACTAATCCATGTCTACTTAATTCACAAGCAAACTTTCATACTCAGTATAAAAAAACATGCATAAAAGGTAAAGGCAATTATATGAACCTCTCAAACACATCAAACCACTTTTGAAAATCGAGCTACATTCATTATGTTCAGAGAAAAGAGACATTGTTTAAAAAAACTGGTTCCTCTCCTAGAGAACAAGACATATTTTTTCTTCCAGTTAATGACAAGACTTGTTGAATACTGCTGTAGAACAATATGCAAAACTACAAGCTTGGTTCTCTGCTCTTCAGTAAACAAGCATGTTCTCTGAACCAGATGAGACTTGCAGTAGTTTCAAATTCTCCAAGCTAAGCAGCAAAGATTGTTCTGCTCTTATCACCAAGATGCTCATCTTACCTCTAGCTAAGCTTTCATGCAGGGCTAGAATGAAGCTCCTCACCTACCTATCAATGCAATTTTTACCCTAACATTTTTCAAGGTGACAAATAAGCAAGAAACTAAATATCTCCTTTGGAGGCACTTAAGGAACTGTATTTTTTTCTAACCCTTGTTATTTCCTATAAATAATAACTGCTACTTTATTTTTTCCTAAGGATATACATTTTCAAAAAAGCTTCAGAAATTCCACCATTTCAAATTTCCAACTTTTGTAACAGTCAGATCATGAGACAAAACCTGGAAAAGTATGCTGTGATCTCTAAAACATCTGACTTCCCGATGTCATAGAAAGGGGAAATATGTAGCTTAAATTTATGTTCAGATGACGGTTGCAAAATTCCTGAATTTTTTTCTCCTGATGATTTCACTAATGAGTCACTACATCCATCAGCAGACTGTGCCAGTTGTAAATTGCTGACAGGCAACAACAAAAATTCAAGAGTATTCTATCACAGGGTTTCCTACTCTTAATAACATCATCATTGACATCCCCAATTGTCTCTTGTACCTGAAATGAGAAAAGGGTCATCAGACGAATATTTTCATTTGTCTAACCAGCAACAGAAATCATCTAATGCAAAATCATCTAATGACCATGACAGAGCATTTTAAAAATCACAATCGGTAGATCATAATCCATAAAAATAAAAAAAGTGTCCACAGCAGACTTCAAGCCAGTCCCTGCAAATGACAGAATGGTGCCCAAGGACAACCCAAACTGTTTTGTGAAGCTGCAAAACACAAATAAAGCCAGCTCACACACTAAGCAGGTGATGAAAGTCAAACTTCATCATCAGTTATTTCTAGTGCTTGTAGGGATACAATGGGCTTTGTTGTTAGTTATAGAACGTTGTCTGGGAAAATCTGTCCTACTGACCCAAGGGTAGCAGGTTGGGAGTACCGCACAAGAGGCCTATGCCTGGTGGAGGAAAACTGCTGAAGAAAGAGAGAACTGAAGATACAGCTTTGGAATGCAGCTACACTGGATACAGACAGCTTTCTACCTCAGAGACTGTTT
>JAWWES010000001.1:78691693-78710059 GCA_035583135.1 Lophotriccus pileatus | reverse complement strand
TGTAAGTGAATTTTATGCAGGATGGACCCCCAGGGTCCTCAACTTTAGGGGGTGTTATAACTCTCACCCCCGATACTATAACAGACAAGCAACCAAAGACATAAGGACACAGTATATGTGGTCTTGACAGTCCTTCAATTCGCCAGTCCCAAAAGACTAAGGGATTGGCTACCCAAAATCTTTGAAATTTCCCAGGTAATGTAATAAAATGATGCAACTCAGCTGTAGAATTCACACAGATTCATCCTGGGAAACATCTAAGAGATATTCAGAGCATTCATACCCTGAGACAGAACAACTGTGAGATGAGGAGCAGTGATAACTATCCAGCAAGGTCCACAGAGCTCCATTCAGAGATTTTCTTTCCCCAAGGGATCAATAAATATCACCAATAATGCATTAAGTTATACAGTAAATTGATAGCAGTCATATTTAAACATAGAGCTTTTACAGGTCTAGGAGCAATAATCCATTTAGTACATAGAGGCCAGGGAAAACCTTGGCAGGCTGTGAATATTTCAGTTGGCATTGCTCTGTAAAGGGGGTTTTAAACTTCAGTGAAACCACATTGTTACCCAAAGCATGTGAATCTATTCAGAAATCATTTCAAAAATCAACCATCTGTAGACTTTGAAGCTATGAGAATGCCACGGGCAGCTGAGGATTTCTATTTCTTAATAATGAGCAGCATGATAAATCTCAAATGGACCCTTGTTTTCCAAATGGTAAAAGAACAAGTGTGGTTAGGGTTATCAAATGCCTGAGATCCCATAAGGTTATTACAGTCACTGGCTTACCAAAGAGTCCTTCGTGAACCCTAGGAGCTGAAGTCCACATGATACTTGGTACCTGGCCAAATAATATCTTCTCCCTTCATTGTCTGCCTGAAATGGTCCAGCTGCAGCTGTGTCTGTAGACTGGTAACACTGCAGAGAGGCTGCGGGTCACTGGTGGCTGCTTGTGACAGCAGAAGCAGCAGAGCATTGCTGTGCCTGCAGGCACTCAGCACAGCAGATGAAAAAGGCAGTGTATGCAGAGAGCTTTAGCCAGGACACCTTGGAGAATAAACAGGCATTGTATACCCATCCCTATACACTACTGCATGTGTATTCATAATTCATGGAGCAACAGATACCTTAGGGATCATGGCAATTTTTTAACTGAAGTTATTTGTTTATTAGAATATCCTTTCTGGTGCTATTTAGCACACAATATTCTAGTCAGGAAGAATCTATCTATATACCCTCTGCACTGACAAAAAAAAAAAAAGGATATAACAAGGATATAATTTATTATATATTTTAACACATTAATAAAAAAAGCATCTGGTACAGCCCATCTATTAATGGCCCAGTAAAAAAGAAAAAATAATCTTTCTGTACATTTTATGGCTATAGTCTTACATTCTTTAATTATTCCACACTTTAGGCTTTATTTTCAAGTACCACATGATGACTCACAGAAAGAAAGTGGCCACAAAAAGGCCTACAGAGGAGTTATGGAAGACGTTTTCTAGTAGCTGTTTAGCAATATCAGTATCCTAGACCTGGAAAAGAAGTCTCTACCAAAGGTAGTAGAAACTAACATTGGTTCAACTTTAAACTGTTTATTTAAAAAAAAAAAGCAAAAAAAACCCCACCACAAAACAAAACAAAACAAAGCAAAACAAAAATAACCAAAACCAACCAACCAACCAAAAAAAAAAGCCTATTGCTTCCTAGAGAAAAGAATACGGGAATATGGGAATACAGCAGCAGCTCTGACACTTAAGCCTCCCATGAACAATTTTTACAGCAAAGTTCATCTCTAGGAAAGAACAATTTCTTTCTGGTATCACTATTTTTGAAAAGTTGTCAAAAATAAAAGCACAAACCTCAGGGGAAAAAAAAGATAATGAGGGGTTTAGGATTTTAACACTAGTACAGTCATATTGAGTCATTTTACGCACAACATATGTTTGCATCCTCTGTTAGCTAGGATGTGAACCCTCTTTAAGAAGACTTCTTAGGTTTTTAGTAATTTCATATATTCCTCTTCTCAGTTCTCATTCAGTTCCACATTAGCGGAAATCTCTTGACTCATTTGTTATTTATCTGAATAAACAAATGTGTTATCTCATTGATGAGGCTTTATATTTACTCCATTGCTTTGTAGTTAAATATATTCACTACTTTTTTCCTTGTAAGGTGATTTCAAGCACTACAGTTAAGGTCAGAATGTAAATAAAGAAATTGATTAAATGTCAGTTTATCTAGATTAGCTACGCCTTAAAGGATTTTTAAGAGATTGGCAAAATGTTTTTATGTATTTTAAAAATAAATAAAAGTCATACCTCTGATAGAGTGAGAAGAAAAACGACAGTGTATGAGGCTTAAACCGAAACCCTCATTTGATTCATAAACATAAAGAAAATAAAAAGGATGTTTAGACATCTGGATAACTGGGAAGTAAAAAGAACCTGCTTGGAAAACTAGAAAATTTAAACTATTCAGTATGGGGTTTGACTTGAAATAATTCTCTTTATGAAAAAGCCATCTCTCCTTTACAACATTATTCTCACAAAATAAAATGGAGTTCTTGAGAACAGCAAAATCAAATGCTAGCAAATATAATTTGTGATGCAGTGTAATAAGTCACGTTCTTTTGTGTACAAAAATCAAGGAGTCTAATTTGGATCACATCTCTATTTTAACGGTTCATTATATACAGGAGAGAAGAAAGATAAGACACTTTTTAAATTTGTTTCTATGCTGAATAAAGAGTTCCATTAGAAACCCACTGTTTAAGTTCCATCATGAGGGAGGAGAGAGGTGACTCACTGACAGCTAACAAATCTAAGTTATTTTCAAAATGACACGGGTCATGAGAAGCACACAAAGGACATCTGACTTGTTTTCAGAACTAGATTCTCTTTTTATGTAAAGCCACAAAAATTATACACATTTTTTGAAAAAATACCTTCCAAGTTTGTACCAGTCATTGCTCAGAAGTGAGAGAGTTAACCACAGCCAGGCCATTGGGCAACAGAGCTCTATTTATTCCCGAATGCTGGTACAACAGGAAGAAGAGCTGGAAGGCAGCATGAAGTATTGTCTACTCCATACCCATCAACATACTAAGGAAAACAAAGAAAACTAATTGATATATGCATATCATTAATGCTGTTTGTCTAAGATTTTTAGCAACACCTGTGAGACAGAGCTCAGCTGATCATACATGCAGGAAGACAAACTGAGCCCACTTTTAATTAGTGGAAATATGGGAACAATAACTGAGCATGTTCTCTATTTCCCTGGCAAGGACACTTGAATTCATGCAGTAACCTTCAGAGCAAGGCTCTGTTTGGCAAGGTGCCTTCCAAAATCATAAAAGTCAAACAAATATCCTTATCTTTATTTTACAAAATTAAGAATAAATACTCTTGACAGTAACATGACAGGATGAGTCAATTAGTTCTGCAGTGCTAATCCAAGCAGCTAAAAATCTTCCAGGGTAAGCCATTGAAAGTAAAACTACTCGAGTTCCAATTATCCCTACTTCTTTACAGCAGATAGAATTTATGAGCATATAAATCATTACACCTCTTTCTATTTCTGCCATCTACTTAGAATAGATATTGTCTCTACATCATATGTCAGATAACAAAACCATATGAACCTGTGTTTTTATAAAGCATTTACTTTTTCCTATTTTACAGTAGGAAAAGGAAAAAGGGGGGAAAAAAAGGAAAAAATTAAAAAAGAAAAAGGAAAAGGGATAAAAGAAGAAAGAAACTTGGCAACATCCACAACAACTTGTGATATTTTTAACACCAAAATATTTACCATTGAATTAAATCAGAAAAGTCAAGTCAATTATAGGTTTGTACTAAGGAATACATGACAGGAAAATGACCTTACAAGAAGGAAAGTGCCCAAAAAGGGATAGTTTAGCAGTAAGTTTAGAACTTAATCCCTGAATGTGCTACTTATTTGGCCATGTAGTTTCTAAGAAGATACTCCCACTGGGACTTGTTAAATGAGTTAAAATTATTTGTGTAAATTATGGTAGCAAAATCAGGCTCTTGGGAAGCAATATAATATGGATTGCTGTTAATACAGCTTTTGACATGATGAAAGGGAAAAAAAAAGTTCCTTCCAAATACAGACATAAATAAATATCTAATGAAGAAATATCTTCCTGAATCAGGGACTTTCAAATGCTGCACATAAAGGAGCAGCCAGGGGCCACCTTAACCCAATAGAAACAACGGCAGTGCAGTGTGATTCTCATGGCACTATTCCATTTAGGGTTTACACCCAAGGCTTGTCTCACAGTACTGTTTTCCAGCAGTAAACTTTGTGCCCATCCACTCCTCAACTTATTCATCTTGAGGTAATTGTCACCAACCTGGTAGGCATGGCTGCTTCCTATGGGAGCTGCTTCACTTTATAGATGAGGTGGTTAAGCACAAGGAGACCCACCTCTCCTCTCAGCCCACCTGCTGGCTCCCATCTCTACCTTCACACCTATGCTGACCCTGCCACGAGCCAGCTGAGAATGCCAACCAACAGGGAAGGATATGCTTTGACCTATTTGTTTGAAGTGTTGTTTTTCTTGCTGGCTTAGCTCCCAGAATCAGTCATTTGGATTTCACAAGTGTTAAGGCAGAGACAAAGAAACAAATTCATTAGTTCAGTAGTAGGTTTAGTCAGGCTGAAGAGTAACCTGATCCTTCATCATGGGATTCAATTTGTTGTCAGGGTTTAAACCAGCTCAGTGAAAAAGGAATCAGGATTAAAAACAGAAGGGGGTATGAGCTCTAGATAATATGACTCATACTTTTCAGAGAAAAAACTGTAAAAACAGTTACATTGGCACAACAAAGGAGACAGCGATTTATGAGGGACAGAGGACATGAAAGCAGCTGCAAACAGAAGGGGCTACAACCTTCCCAAACCAGATTTACCATCAGAGAAATCATAATGTGAAGCCTCAATTAAGTGGGCTTTTTTCAAGCGATATTTTTCAATGATTTACTACAAAAATATCATATGTACCATTTTCAACCTTTTTATCAGGAGATTTGTTACATGTTTGTGCATGCCCCACAAAACTCAAGTGAAACACTGAGGATTTCCAGTGAAAATCTGCATGCACATAGCCATCCTGAATGCCTTTTATCTCCTAGTCTGTTGAAAATCTTTTCCTACATTTTTCTCTTCTTCCCCTTGTGCTAAGAGCTAATAGCTTGCTGTCAGTGCCACTGCTTTGTGCAAGAGCATAGTTCTGAGCTGATCAGTTAATAGTTGAGAGTGTACAATGGCAAAAAAATCTCTACAGTTGCAGTACATTTTCTTCTGCTGTCATCAGCCTGGATGGAACTCAGAATTGCAACTTTCACTTCACCCTAAAGTATAAACTAATATCAGAAAACATAGGATTTTAGGACTAATAGCATACCCACACAGAAACATAAATAAGAATACCATGAATATATGGTTTCTGAATATGTATAGCAGCTATATCTCATTTCTGCATTGCACTGAAACTTGGTAACAAACTATACTCCCATGTCCATTGTCTCCATTCCAAATCCCTGTATTTCCTCAGAGAATAACCAAGCTGTAGACCAAGACCAGACAATGTAGGAGGTAAGGCAGCAGTTTACTCCACTAAGTGCACCCACCTGAAGCTCAGACACAGCCATCAAATGTCAGTAGACCATAAGTCTTCAAGTGCCTTGAGTGCCTTTTAACACATTTCCTTGTATACCCTCCAGTTCCTACAAAAGAAGCAGAACTGATCTTAATCTGCATCTGTATTGGAAATAAAAGAAAAACCATCATAGCAATCTTCCCTTTGTTCATGAGAAAATAAGCAGCAAAAGCTAAGTCTTTGCAAGAAGGTAATATCAGACATGAAGAGGATTTTTCTTTTGGATTATGTTTATATTAAGAACCTGAATGTTAATGGAAATTATATTTGCAGAAATGTCATCGCCAGTGTTTATTCTTGTTTCAAGTTTGGTTATCAATTGCAGAATTTTCCGAACTACAGATTTGTCCTATGAGTTTTTCATTTGTTTAAGAGTTTTTCTTAATTTCGTGTATTACATTACAAAGAATAAGTGGAGATGTGAAGTCTCTATTTCAGTGTAGATATGATTCTTATATGAGCTTCCCAAAAGCCTGTTGTCTCCAATACTTAGGAATTATTATTATTAGTTCCTTTGTTTACTGTGGAAAAAAAATTCAAAAACAATTCAGGAAGAAGAGAGTCATATAAAAATTAATTCATCACAAGAAATTGATACAGATATAAAACCAGTAAGTTCCAGTTCTAATATCAAACCCTTGTAAACTAATTTTTCTGAATGCATTAGTTTCTAGAAGAGTGGGGTAAACTTTTTAAGAGGGATCTAAATGGAGATCCCCTCCATCTCATTTGATATGCAGAGAGGGTTCAGAGGGAGCATTTTGTCTATGCACCTCCTCCTGCCAAACTAAGACAGAGTGGCCCCGAACCTCTTTAGCCCACACAGCCTCCTCCAAATTCAGAGTAACAAATCAACTCCTACCCTAGAGACAAACATCATAGAAATGCATCTGAATATGCCAGCTGATTTCACATACTCTCTTAGGCTGGTACAGGCTGCTTCTGAATTTCTTTGGTTCTCTGCTGTTATCCTAGGATTTCTCAGTCCCTCTAGTACTCAACTCCAATTTCACAAGTTGTGAAATCATACTTAAGCAATGAATAAGGCATAACATCTCTGCAGCAATTTTACATTGTTATTATCAAGTAGTTGGAAATTAATGTACTCTTAGCTGTGCAATAAGGAATGAGAAATAACACCTTGCCTGCTGTATAAGAGAGGAAATACAGAAGAGAAAGCTATAAGTAATCACTAAGAAGTAACATCATGTGAAATGTTAATGTCTCCAAAATCATACACACCCATGACCATCACCCCTCATGTCATAAAATTGATCACATTTGCTAGTTGTACTTCTGTTTCTGTTTCTCTCCTTGCTCTGCTAGATTCCTAATCACTGACTTTTAGGTTAGATGGTGAAGTATCAAAAGACAGCCAACTCCCCTTCTCACTCCTTTTGCTGACTACAGCAAAGCCTCACTGAGCCCATCCAATTCACTACACCAGCCAGAAAATATTCCAGCATGTAGACAGAAACTAAAGATCTTTCTGCTAGCTGAGTAAGATGAAGCAGTCTCCAAGGGCAAGGAGAATATTAGAATTGACAAAAGTAAAAAGTATACCAGGCCCAATTAAAAGCAGGGAACCAGGAGTGAGACAATTTCTGTCCATGGCATCAAAGTACCAGGCCAATTTAGCAACCTCACAGACCCAACACATATTGTTCCAGGTGCAGTTGACCTAATCTGATTCTGCCCTCCTGCCACAAGGAAAGACCTCACTCCCTCCTCCCTTGCCTCCTCTCCCAGACCCACTTTCAGATGCATTCTTTTCACCTGTGCTGCTCACAGTGATTTGGATCAGTTGATTACAGCCACTAATACCACAGAAAAACTACAGTTTGGGTTTTTTTACCCACCCAAGCTGCCAGGTAGGTGAGTAGAATCTGCTCTGATGGGGCCTGATGCCTGAACCAGCTCAGACTGACACACAGGTACACAGGGACAAGTTAAGGGGGAGAGACTGAGGGGAGCTAGAGAGCTTCCTCCCAGCAGAGGTGAGCTGGATCTGCCATGTGCCCTGAAAGTGTACCATCACTCAGATGTCTTCTTGCTGAAATGACAACAGTGACCAAAAGGCCTGATGTTAGCAGACCACTAACAGTATTCGTTATGTAATTGCAAAGTCCTCTCTGAATATCCTCCATAAGTCTACGTATAATTTTTTTAAGCACAGGTGGCCTCAGTTGTAACATTTGTTCAGGCACAAAAAAATACCCATGCCAGTGGACATGACGGGTCAAAGCTCTGCTTTCCAGACCCAGATGTTTAGGAAATGAGAACACATGTGAAGGCATCATCTGGGGTGATGAATCTGCAGATAACTCAGCAAACATAAAAGGTCATTTCTAGCAAAATAAAGTCTTCCTGCTTTCACACCTTTCAGTCTTCAGGGCCAGAAAATCATCTAATTCTTCAGTGAGTCACTTCAGCTCACTGAACAGAAAAAAATCTTCACATTTTTGTAGATTAATCTCCTAGAATTTAATATTTTGTTTAAATTTTCACTGTTCACTTTACTCGTTTTTTTTTCTTTCTATGTATGTATTTACAGTTTTACTTTCAAAAGGAAATTTAATTTAATTATAAAAATCCTGATACTAGTTCTTTTGTAAATGTTGAATGTGCAGCACTAACATTTTTAATATGAATATACTGGTAATAATGTGAATATCTGTCTCCTCTGTGACTGATTTGTTTCTACAAAGTAGTGTATCCTAGCGAAAACGTTTCATCAGACAGTACCTGGCCAGTTATAAACATGACCTATGAATTCATTAGGTAGTCTTCAGTTATTTACCATGGTGCCCAGCTCAAACAAACCCTTTCTGTGTCATTTTGTGTATGCGTGTTTCTTTACAAACAAAATATATAAATTTATAGTTTTTAAAAAAAGAAAAGGGCAAAACACATTAGTTTCTTGTGGGTTTTTTTGTTGGGTTTTTGGTTTTGGTTTTAGGGTATTTTTAGGGCAGTGTTATGAGTCTAGCACTTAAATATCACTTTTTAAACTATGCAGGTTATGTAAACACACGATGATTCATATGTCACATGGAAGTCCACCATAAAATGTCAGCTTTGAAATTAATAACAGCAATTATACAGACATTGAAAAGAACTGTTGCCTTTTGGTAACCTATAACTTCTGCAAGGAGGTACTTCACACTTTGCAGCAAAGCCAAATGCTGCACCACTGACACTGGTTAGAGTCTGTCTACGAACACATAACTAAATGTCATGTCATTAGCAGTGCTGTGCTTCAGGAGGACTTTATGTGAATTTAACTCCTTTCTTTGAGTCCACTAATTTACAGATATGTTCACTCCAGATGGAAACATTTAATCTAATCTATGCCTCATTTTCTATACTGCTCATGACAAGGCTTCCAAAACATTTAAGAGAGAGGCGGAGGGAAAAAGTGAACAGGGAGATTTTGTGAATGATTAAAGCCTCTGCAACTCCAGAAGGAGCAGGGGTATGTTTGGCATGCTACTTACGCATTTTATTACCGAGCAAAGAGGAGAAAAAACTTCCTTCTCTCACGCTACTCTGCATCCAGCAGCATTCATATGGAAGCCTTCTGAGGACTGGCAGCAGAGGCAGCTCAACATCTGGTGCCCTGCTTTTACAAGTCTCCACTGTTCTGCTCTGTTCCACCAGTGAGACCAGAGCATAGAGACTGAAACATCAGGGCTATCTCTCTCCCACTTGTTGAACTAAAATATTGTCTGCAATACAGATGAGACTGAACTTTTCTTCACTTGTACCCACTTCTGTTGAACTGTCAGCATGCTGGCTATTTTAAATCTCATTTTGAGTAATCCACAACTTCTTGGCTATTACAGAGGTTCACAGTCATCCACATCAGGTTTGCAGCCTAGGACCAAGGCTCCCAGGCCAGGCCTAGATGTAGCAATGCTGAGTTTCCCTGTGTTCAGCTTGTAGGGCACCTTGCTGGTCAAAGAACAATGCAGCCTTTAATAAAAATTACTGTTTCTAAAGCACAGATTTAAGTGACCTAATCATTAACATAACATATTACACCAGTCATACTCAAGAAAATCCATAGTTTAAAATACTAAGGTTCTGTATCGAAGATTACATCAAGAGTTAAGAACTGAAGATTAAGTCAGTTGTTAACTGTTATTGTGGACAGTTTCAGTTTCCACATCTGTGAGAGTACAGATGTTGTTAGAAAGGGTACTGAGAAGTACAGCTAAAATGGCTGAAGAGATGGACCAGATGTTTTGTGCAGAAGGGTTAAACAGGTTGGAGCTGTATCATCTCTGAAAAAACTATAGTCAAAATGCAGTCAGATATCCAAAATACTATTTTTACTTTAAAATCCAGTGTAAACATATAAGTATCTTGCTTAACAAAAGAAATGTTGTGTTTTGATAACTAAGATATAATGCATGAATCAGGAAGTAAGTACTATCCAAAATAAAGATCATTTGAAGCCAGCAGGAAGTTCATAGCTTCTTAATGGTTGCAGAAAAAAAAAAAAAAAAAGGAGTAAAATAATGAGCTCAGAAAGGGCAAAAGAAAAACAGCCCTGCTAGTTGTTGATACCTGATCATTTTTAAACAGTCAGTGCCATTTTTACTCCTTCGTTTTCTGATGGTTTTCACTTTGATCCTAACAAAGATACTCATCAGTATCATAACCTGAGAGGTAAGTTAAGCTGTGCATTTAGCTTTTCTCTCTCCTGTTAGCCAAACCTTACCAAGGCCCATTATATCATCTATACCAGCATCAAACACAACATGGCCCATTGTTTGCTGTGTTAGCAATTATAAAGACCAAACTACACTCCCAATAAGGACTGTGCTGTGAAGTTATGTTTCCACTTTACTTAAACTGCTTTTGAGTAGAAACACATTTTAACTTGCAATGGAGATACTTTCTCATGAGTATTATTTCTAACTACAGGAAGACACCTGTGTTGTGCTTCCTTCTCTAATTACAAAAGGTCAAATAATTCACCATATAGGATTTTTTCAGTGCTTGTCATTTTTTGACATCATGATTAAGTATGATCTACATTTCATTTATTAAAGTCATTATATAAATAATAAATATAGCACTTTGTCAATATTTGATAAAGCTGCTAAAAGTTTCTGTTGAGAAAAATTAAAAGCAGAGAACACCACTCAAGCAAAATACAGACTTTCTATTCACATTTGAAAACTTTACAATTATCTCTTTCACAACTGCATTTCATGTACTTTTGATGTTAAAAAAAAAATCGTTTTTTAAGCAAAGACAAAAGAGTTGCAAGAACAGAGAACAAGAAATTGAATGCTTCAGTGAAGAACAATTAAGGTTAAAGAGATATCCTTGATAGTATATCAGGGATAGTGATAAATGAACAGCCTTATATTTTTACACATGGCATTTCTTTTCATAGTAATGTTCTAAAATGAAGCCACTTGACTTTTATGATACTGGTTATTGTTGGTTTCCCATATGAAATACACATGACATTTTAAAAATGAGATTGAAGGTTAAAGTCCTTCACTAAGAAAAAGAGAGTATTTCTAAGAACATTTTAAATACTACTAGGAAGGAATAAAGGAAGGGAGGGAGGAAGTAAACTCCTTCCTAAACATGAAAGAGAAAATCATAGAATCACAGATTCATAGAACACCAAGTTGGAAGGAACTCAATAACCATTAGGCCCAACTTTTCTTGTCAAAAGCACAGTCTAGTCAAGGTGGCTGAGCAGCTGAATTTTAAATGTGCCCAATATTGTAGAATCCACCAGTTCCCTGGGGAGATTTTTCCACTGGCTGATTTGTTCTCATTGTGAAAATTTTCTCCTTGTGACCATTTGGAATCTCCACAGGATAACTTGTATTCATTATCCTTCATCTTTTCCATGTGACTCCTCATAAAAAGGGAGTTTTCATCTTCTTTGTAAAGCAAAAGATGTCCTCCAACTTCTAAAATGAACATCATAAAGGTTTATTTCATATTTGGTAGTACAGAAGAGGGGTTGAGAGACCCAGAAACCTAGTAGTGTTTGAAGGTTTCAAAGTGGCTGGCTGAAGGATGTGCAAGTGCCAAGACCAGTGGAAAAATTCACCCTTGTAGCAACATAGATTAATTTGCTAAAATTTTAAGTCCAGCCTAGAAAAGGAGCTTTTATGTGAATGCTCTTCCTTCCTTTTTTCCAAAAGCAAAAAAACAATATTTAGTGTCACCCTGTACTAATAATATACAAGAAATGGTAGAAGAGTTTGAATAACTTCAGACAACTTGGTATGAAAAGACTTTCACAATGGAAGGATTCAGTGAGACCTGCTTTCTGCTTTTGTCTTTATTCATGTCCTTTAACAACAAAAGATAATTAAATACTGAACACAAGGTGCAAGAAAATGATACATCTACCAAGCAAGACGGAAGATTTATGACAAGGACTTACAGACTGAGAACTTTGATTAAAGGCATCCTTGAGAATCCTTGTAAGAGTGAAAGGGTGGGATGTTAGGCCATAAATCCCAAATTATTAATATATTCTACAAAAAAACCCTTGATAACATAGTTTAACTAAACTAAGGCTTCATAGACTTTGTAAGGGTAAGTGGCCCAATCAAGGATTATCTGTAAGAACACTTGCAATTTCTTTACTGAGTTTTTCATGGTGAGAGAAAAAGAATTTGATATCTGAGGACAGGTACTCCTCAGCACAGTAGATTTCATCCTTCATGGGTTACTCTGGAATATAAGTGTGCACTCAGACCAGGTGTCCAGTTTTTGTGATCCTTGGGCAAGGATTTGTTTATACTTTGTGTCCCAAGAGGTTCACTATACAAAGCCTGTAATTGTCACATATTGCACATATGCACACATGACTTGCACATATGCAGTAGGTTTTCAGTCAGACTGCCAATCAGACATGTGCAGTGCTCTCTCCAGCAGCATCACACCCAGCTCTTAGGACAGATTAAGACCATTAGAACACAAGCTCAGCCATGCCATGGGAGGAGGCCTGTGGCAAGCAGTTCTCAAGGACTTCCATCTGGGTCTCATTGCTGCATTGCATTGCGCTCTGTTGTAGAATTGCTGGGTCCCCAATTACTTTCAGTTCCAGTTCTTTCTTTATTTTTTTTTTTTTTTTTTTTAACTTCTTCATTGAGACTTTGCCTTTCATCCTTCTTCCTTTCCCTGGGCTTTTTCCCTTTGATTCGCCTTCAACATCTACCCCTCTTCACCACAGGAGGGCCTCTCAGAAAGAGCTGGATCTGATTATAGGGCACTTCGATTCCCCCTTGCTCCCACCAGCTCTTAAAAAGACAGGTGGGTAATTGGAGCCAGCTGCTTGGCAGGTTTTCCACCTATGTGGTTGTTCAGTCTGTTACAATAAGATGACAGTGGGAATAGACCATAAAAATCGTTGGAAGTGAAGACAAGCAGCTTACATTTGATATACAGAAGAGAAAGCATGTGGAGGGAATCAAAGAGAGGGGTTGCATGGTGGTCAACAGACCCAGAGAGAGATTTTTGATATAGTGCTGTGACAAGACTGCTTTTGTCAAGGGAGGCTGCAGCAATTGAGATGGGAGGCGATCAGAGCCTTGTGATGTGGTTTAGTACTGGAAATGAATAAGAAAACCCAAAGCAAGGGAAAACCCAAAGAGAAACATATTTAAGAAGGATCAGCAAAATTTAGAGGGTGTTGATGTAAGAAGAAAAAAAAGAAAAAAGGAGGGGTTGTTATGGATTTGCCAGATATGACTAAAAATTTAGCAGGAACACTAAAAACACAAACTTATTGTGTTATGAACATAAAGTCTCAATCTCTTGTTCCTCAACCTTTTTTCCACATTTTTAACTCCCTCTCCTCCTCTCCTCTGCTTCTAAATTCTACAATCTGTGGTCAAGAAACAAGATCAAAATGAGAAATAGGCTCATTATTCTTTCTAGGTATAAAAATCTACTCAACATTGTAGCTTCAATGGTGTTTCTTTAGCGTTGCAATAATAAATATTAGATTTTAAAATGTACTTAGCCTATCTTTAAAATTCGCTTATATAAGAGGTATACTTTAGCATATTAAAATATCATCACAATGTATCAGCAAAATGTTTTGTTTTTCATAACTGTAATATGAAATTATGTCTGATTCTTGTCAATCTGCCATTATAATAATATGGCTTGAAGAAGAAAGAAAAAGAGAAATAAATAAATAAATATATAAGGCAAAAAGGGGAAATAAAAAGAAAAGGGAAAACACTTCCCAATCAGCTACAGGTTGCAGACTTTACATGCTCAGATGCTATTGCATCTTATGTAATAGTATAGCCCACACAGAAATTGCCATCTGCTGCATAATCAATTTTTTTCAGAGTAGGATGTAGCTTAATTTAATTATGGACTACTGAATTAAAGTATCAGCTTTTATGCCTCCTGTTTATTGTACACTTGCCAATTATGTCTAATAAAGACAGACAGGTGAAGTTCAAAGGAATAACTCAGAGAGTTAAAATAGGAATCACCCAGATTAGCAAAACTGTATGGCCAAATCATGATGATAAAAGAAGTCAAAGGGAGTTTTGTTTAGTAAGCCAGTATTTAAGAGGGAAAATGAGGGTTTTCTAAATATGAGTGGAAATCACTATGAAGTTTATTTAAATCCTGGTTTCAGTTAAGCCAAAAGGAGTTTTGTCTTTTTTCCCCAGTAAGTTCAGGCTGGTAGCCATCTGTCTATTGTTCTTCCCTGAATATATCTGAAATGTGTAACTCATTCTGTAACTTTGCCTCTTGTCTGGAAGAAAACACACAACGTACATGTAAATACACCCATCTGTTTACCCAAGCCACCTGTCTTGGTGTTCTCTGAGCTTTTACAGCTAAAGTGAGCTAGATTTAGGCAAGGACAATCTCATCTGGATCTCTCATCTGGATCTCCTCATCTGGATCTCCTCATCTGGATCCCTCATCTGTATCTCCTCGAGATCACTGGGTTATTTTTGCAGCACTAGTATCTTTCCTGGGTGAGACAGAAACCCAGAATGCTATTATGCTTATTGAAATTTCTGTGACTTTTCCCCTAAGACTAGTATTGTTAACTTCAGCATTAATTCTTATGACCAGATTAATTTTCCATTGAAGTGAAATGGTTTTTTAGATTCTCTTTTCACTTCACGTTGCATATTGCTTCAGACCGAATGCTTCAGACCACTAAGCAGCTACTGAGATTCATCTTATGGGACTGCATGTTAATGCCAGTAGAAGTCTCTTAACATAATCCTCTCTTTTGCCACAGTTTCCCTATTCAGAGGTTTAGTAAAGGTATGTAAATTTTTTTATTGTTTGGGAAGGACAATAAATATATGAAAAGCACTGGATCCTACTGAAAGTCAACAAGGCTGAAGTTTCCACTTTGGGCCTAATTAAATGTTTTCAAAATGTATTTATGTATGAAATTAAATAGTATGAAAATAGTATGAAATTAAAGCTATGTCTGTATTAAGCAAGCAATATCAAACAATAAAGGAGAAGCAGTTTATAGAATCAAGTGGTGTTGAGGACACTACATTTTCACTGGGTAACAGCTCAGCAGCATAACTTTACAACAGATGTAACCCAGTTCCTTGGGATGAGCAGCTCAGCACACACATAGCATGAAACTCTGTGGGAGACCAGCCATCAAGTCAGACACTGTCCTCATGAAGGCTTGGAGTGCATTTGGCACACAATGGGGTGGCAGCTTTCAGCACAGCGTCTCCAGAAAGGATATTGCTACCACTCATTTAAATGTCACTGCAAACCAAACCAAAGCATCTTAAATGGGGAAAGCTGGGGGTGTTCACTTCAGCGGGCATGTGTGAACCAAACCTGAGGGATGAAGTAGCTGCAGTCTGCCAGCCAGGACTTTGCACTGACTTAGCTTGTCCTCCCTTTTAGGAGGCAAAAAAAGATACTACAGAGCTCCATTTCTATTTCTGGATCTTTGTGATGATTCATTGGCAAGTCTTTTTGTGTAAAGTGCTTAACTGCAATAAGACTTAAGTTAATGTAACTAGCTCCCTGTTTATGAAAAACCTTTATTTTGAGCAAAATAAGAGTGGCATTTTTAAAAGTAGCTTTCCTATTATCTTTCTGTAGTGTTACAAACTGTTACGAGGTTTAGCTAACATTATACCAGAATTATGAAGTGTGGTTACAGAATTATTTAATCCTATTGCTCTATAGATATTTGAAAGAGTGATAGCCTAAGCTGAAAAATATACTGATTTCTGGTAACACTTGTTTTAATTAAAATGTAAAATATTCCTCATTCTTTTTCATTATTTCTGTCATAGTTTAATGTCTAAAGAAAACAGAACTATAAATAGCAGGTAAGAATTTCTTTCTTTGTAAGAGTATTTCCCTTAAAAAATATTGATTTCTTACTGCTTTCATCTGTATAGACATGGAATAGGAATCCTGAACTCTAATAGATGGTGTAGGCCCAAATTAATTCTGTTAAAGGAACTTCCTTGGAGAAATTCTTGTTTGACACTAACATAATCAAGACCACCACACCTTCGTGAAATCAGAAGAATTACAAATTGGTATAAAAAACAGAATGCAGCACTGTTTCTGTAAACAAGCATGCATTTATACAACCAATGTACTTAACCTTTTTATCTTCTTTAAAAATTCTGGTTATAAAATTCCTCTTCCAAAGTGCATCAAGGAGGGAAAGAAGGTGACACTGACTTCTTAGTCAGGTAAATGTCTGAGTGAAGGAAAAAGACAACTCTGAAAAGAGGAAAAAAGACTCCACAAATCACAAAAATAAGCTATTATTTTTCAGTTCAGAAAAGAAGTTAACAAACCAATGTGAGAAAAGGAGAAAAGTACCTCAGTTATGTCAGCCAGAGAGGAACTCCATAGCAGCAAAAGGCAGAGCACATAGGGTAGTTCAAATCCAGTTGGAAATGGTGTTTCTCACTTATTTTATCTAAAAGCTCTAGGTGCTGATCAGTTTGCTGAGTCTTGCACTGCTCACAGGTTAATATCTTTCCCCCCACATCAGAGTAAACTGCTGAACAGCTTTTAGCACTCTGTAAACTGAGCAGCACCTGACCTGTTTATTCTAAACAGGTTTTAACTGAGTTTTTTAACATTTTAACTGAGTTAAAAACAGAGAAAGTTTGCTGGCCACTTGCTGCAAATACATATTATGACAGAATAAAATACATCTATAAATTAATTGTTTATAAATGCTACTATAGTCATTTCTAAACAAGTTTGCATAAACATTTTTTATAGCTGGTTTAATAAAACATTACTGTCTTTTTTACTAGTACAATACCTAGTCCTGATTTCAAGCCATGTAAGTGTTCCTTTGGCTTCTCTGACAACCAGATGACTTCAGTGTACTACACAGAGACCAAAGCAGGTCACTAAACCAGCTAGCATTAAGAAAAAGGTGGTAATAATAACAAAAATAATAATGATAAAATCAACTGTAATATTTCTGAAAAGAGATTTTTTTCTTATTATTTTTATTACAGGTATTCTTTTAAAGCAATCTGTTAAATTTAACAATCCTTCACAATAAATTGTGAATACATTAATGAAAATTAAAAGCTTTTCAGTAAATTTTACCATAATTTTGTTTTAACCAAGAATTACCATACCAGTATTAAGCTTCTGCCATTTCAAGGAGAGAAGTTAAAGTCTGCTGTGTACAAGACTTCTTTCTTATAAACACTTCAGCATGCAAATAGCTATTTATGTATGCCTTCACAGGATAATGTGTACAGGATCATGTTTCATTTTTACAGGACCCTGTAATTTAGCTCCTATTAAGTTCTACAGGCACTTTCCACTCAGGGCAGAAAAATGGCAGTTCTTGAGACTTCCAATCTGTTAGCAGCCCAATTAAGACCATCTAAGGGAAGTCCTGACCCCCTAGGCTAATAAATCATGGAATTCTGTGGACCCCATCAGAGCATCCTCTGTGCTGGTGATTCTGGGCTTTCTCCCACTGGCAGAGCTGTCACTGGCAGTGCAGCAGGACAGGTTAAGCCCAGATGGCACGGGTTTCACAGTTTAGACAGTTCAGTATGTACTTCACTCTATGGTCAGGCACTGGCAGAGAGGGGGAAGCAGAAGCCATGACCATGGTGCTTTCTCCACGGCAGGTGCAGAGCCACCTTCCTTGAGTAGCAGGGACAAGACCACAAACTGCAGAAAGCAGAGATACCGTAGGTAGGTTTACCTTCAGTCATGGCCCACAAAGGCAGTCCAATGTGTTTTGAAGTGTCCCACACCTAAAAAGTAATGAAAATGATACCTATATTATGGTTCAAGATTTCTCTTAATGTGCCTTCCCTAGAAAAGTGTAGACAGAATCTCCCTGATTTTCTGAAGCTTGCTTAAAATAATGTGCTTCTTGCTACCCAACAGCCTGGAAGGACCCATACACCCAGGGACAAGCATAAAAATTATATTCACATGTGAAAAGCTTTCTGAAGGATGAGCAAAAAACCCAAATAAAACCCCGCTCCAAAAAGAGAGAGACATAATCTGCCAGAAAACCTGGATAGACTGTATTTCCCAAAAAATATGTGTTGTGCTGTAGTGCATTTATTGGCCTGTTACTAGGACATCTCTAGGACATCCACTGGCATCTGTCCTTCCCTACATGAGCTTCTAATGGAATCTGCT
>JAWWES010000001.1:78649254-78691593 GCA_035583135.1 Lophotriccus pileatus | reverse complement strand
TGGCCTGTTACTAGGACATCTCTAGGACATCCACTGGCATCTGTCCTTCCCTACATGAGCTTCTAATGGAATCTGCTCCCCTGCTCTTTCTGCCTCTTTTCTTAATCAATGATCATGTCTTTCCCCTTATTTCTAGGGACAAAGCTCACATTCATTTTCTGAACATGGGTCATTATTCTCCCTACTGCTGTTTTGTAAACACTGCCACATGCCCACCAAACCTGGGGTGTGTTCTCTTAAGAAATATTGCAACCATTTTGCCTCTCTCACAAACTTAAACCTCTGAACCATATCAGATTTCATTACCAAAAATATCAAAATATATTCTATGAGATAAAATTACTTTCCAGTTTGCACAGACCACATGATTGCCCTTTTAAACTATTTCTGGAAATGAATAAACATAAAAATTAAAAAAAAAAATGTAAAACAATGTGACAGAAGCAGGCAAGACCAGACAAGGACCATCACAGCATTGATAATAAGCATGTCTGCCCAACAGGTCTGCCTTGCAGGTGGTGTGTACCTTGTCTGACACTGTTGACATCTATTATCTCAAAACTGACATGAAATCATAATGCAGACAAGCTCTGAAAGAAATGGGAAGAAAAATCTATAATAATAGTATTTTTCTTTTATTGCCTAGCAGTTAAAACAACCACCTTCTCCATTTGGTACCCTATTTGGTACCAGCAGAGTGGTAAAACTTCAGTGTAACTCCGTGCTGTAAAATCTAATTGACTGTTATCCAAACACTGGATGGAAAGCAAAATGGCACAAACTTGTCTCTTGTCCATTTACTGCAGTGCTTTGGAAGTGCTGCAGTGATTTACTGAACAAGGTACTCTGCTTATTGTCTATGATTTACCCTGCAGCCATGCAGAAAATGGCAGGAGTGACAGATTTCAAGAAAAGTTTGTCAGCCATTACACCCATGGGTTAGTCAGCAAAATCTTCTGGTCGGTAATAAGCAATTCTCACCGGAACACTATTTTGTATTTATTCTGGATTTTATTGTATTATCCCCCAGTGATTCTAAAAATGCTCTTCTTAAGGTTTTGAAGAAATCTTTATTGGTTCACATAGTGTGTAATTCACATTCTCTCTAAAAGTGCTGAATGCTTACCAGAGGTATTAGATAAGAATTTTAAAGAGCTTTATTTAAAATAACCTACCATGGCATTCTGTAACACAGCAAAAGAGTAAATACTGAGAAAAGCTAAAATAGAAGGACAGCAAATATATTGTATGCTACAAAGTGTCAGCTTTTAATGGTGCTGCTCAAACAGCTTGATTGCCATTTGCATAGAGTTACAGAATTATCTACTGCAGGGGAACAAAGCTAAAATCCAAATAATAATATTTTACTAAGCTGCTTTTTCAGGCAAGGGCAAGGTTGATTGGACATTATCACTCAGGTGCAAGGATTAACTGAGGTCTTTACCCGAGCTTTTCTGGAGACTGCAGCCAGTAACACCCACCTCCAGGACAGGGGTGAGAAGGCATTTAAAGGCTGCCAATGCTTCAAGCTCAGTGGCCTAAAGGCACAGCATACCATGTCTGAGACAAGGTCTGTCTACAGACCAGTGACCTGAATCAGACAATGCATACAATTGGGCAATATATAATCATTACCCTGACACAGGCTTCCAGCTTCTCATAAGCAGTATTTTGAGAAGACAGCATTGCTCGGGATTCTCACAGAAACCTATCTACTGTTTTTCCATAAGAAACAGAATCTGGAAGCCCCAGCCAGATCCTTTGTTAGTAATAATAAGCAATTTCCTTTTGAGAGTTCTTAAAAATGCCAGACTCCTTGGGCTATGCGCTGCCCAGGAGAAACAACTGTTGCCCAAAAGAGCCTTCAGCCTCCACATGAAGGTCAGATTCATGTGTGAGAACACAACATGTTAGCAGCACTCTCTGACAGGTATGCAGATATACCACAGTTTTAAAAAAATATTGTTAGGTAGGTATTAGAATATTTACCTTTGTTATTATTTTATCATATCATGTTACATTATATGTGTTCCAGGGCAAAGTATATTAAAAGTAAATATAAGCCTGGAAAAAATGCATTAGGGAAAACTCATGGGTAGGAAAGGGCAGGAAAGGGCAGGGCAGGGCAGGGAAGGCAAGGCAAGGCAAGGCAAGCCAATGAGCAAAAGCTTGAGCAAAGCTGTAGGAAGACCCCTAGGAACAGAATTAATTGGGTTGGGGAGAAAAAAAAAAACACAGAAAAAAAGTTTTTAAAATATAATATATTTGTGGTAGTGCAAATGCACTTGTGATTGTCTGAGAGAAAAATTTTAGCTAGCTAGTCATACTGTTGGAAGAAACATACAAGTTTTCAAATCACATATGCTCCTGCTCAGTGTCAGTGCCTGAGGCACGAGTCTGTTCAGCTGCCAGCCAAAGCCTTTCCCTGGGGTTTTTCTCCTTCCCAAGCTTACAGGAGACCATCCTTACCAGGATTTTGCAGATGCTTTGCATGGTGTGGCTACAACCTTCTGAAGACACTGTATAGCACAGGCAGAGGAGGCCCGAGCTTTCTCAGAAAAAAAAAAAAAAAGGAGATTTTGTATGAGAATGACAGAATTCAGCTGAAGTGCCTGAGAATTCCAGTTATTCAGCAGCATATCCAGAGTAGAGGAAGCTGGATTTCCAGGTGTAAGGTACTCAAGAAAATTACTTCATCCTCAAATTCCAACCAGGCAAATTTCCAAGAAGACATAATTTTGATTCCTGGGGAAATCCAGATGTAAAGTTAGGAGAACAAATTACAGAAAAGCCTCTCAGTCGTTTAGAGGTTCCTGCCTGGACAATATTTTTGTTATGAAGTACTACAAGACTGTGAAATCTTTAATCTGAAAATGAATTCAAATTATCTTCAATAAGAATAGTTTCAAATGGATTTTAGTTTACAAAATGTTATCTTAGAACAAAATATTTAGGGAGAGAAGACCTAGAGTGCCTCTTTGACTTATTAGAAACATATACAACTGTGGAAATTCAAAACACAAATCCTTAGAGATATTAACATTAAAACTGAGACAGTGATAAGGCTGAAAGGGACCCACCAGCATTAGATGCCAAAAAAAAAATAAAAAAGATAAATGTGTCAGCTCTCTGTTACAGCCAGGGATAAATCTGGAGAATGTGAAGATATTCTGCTGGTCTTAAGACAATAGTTAATAACTTCATTTCTCTGCCTTATTTTGAGCTATTGGTGAGAAAGAAATGGATTCAGGTCACATCTAGGGCCAAAGAACATGGTGACTGAAGAGCTCTGTGTTCTTTGCCTTGAGTGGCCATTCAGGAATAAAGGAGGCAATCCAAATAAGTGGAGCTCGAAAACCAGAAGAAGGGAAAGATATATCGATATATCCCTCAACTGTGAATTCCTAACAATGAACCTTCTAAAAATGTGTGTCACAGGCATCACGCCACCCAAACTTCATTATGAGACACAAAAAGATGAAAGAAATTTCAGCTAATGTTAGTTATATAAAGGTTAAGCTCCCTCAGCAGCCAGAGGGATAGTAGATGGAATAACTTAAAGTCAGTAAGATAAATCTCACATAAACTGACAAAAATCTGGAGGAGGTCAAGTCTGGGCAATACAAAAACACTTAAATTTTATTAGTTTTAATATCTTTATTCCTAATTGCTACCATTATTTTCTAAAAGGAAGGCAAATATGAACAGGAAAGAAAAATAATTACTTAAAGATTATCTGAGCAAACAATTTCAAGACTGTATTTCAACATCTTCTAATAAGAAATAATAATATTGGAAATGATTCTATGAGGGTGGCATTTTTAACAGGGGAAAAAAGGCAAAAAAATCCAACTCAAGAACAATTTTGATTGAAAGTAAAGTACAGATGTCTTCAAGTGTGAAAATTTTAACTTAATCAGGAATTATTGTTCTAATTTCTATTCACTCTCTTTCCAGAATGCTTTTTCACAAATTATGCTTTTTTGAAAAACTGAAGGTAAAGGAAGACAAAAAGACAATTTCCTTTACTGGCATGATTTCCTTAGAAATTTTGAAGTTATGTTTATGGAAGAAACATAAATGTCAGAATTACTGGGAGTATTTTTGGCAGGACTGAACCCATCAGCTGTAGACAGCTGCATTTGCAATTGCCTGACACTGAGAAACACAAGCTGAACAAACCCTACAAGAAATATAATATTAAGCAAGAGGAAACACCAGATGATACCCAAGCAGTAAAAATAGTTGTGGTCTAGCAAACAAATCATCTATTTAAAGATACACTCTCTGTGGAAATTGTAAACAATTTGCAGCTAGCTCTGGGTGCTAGCTTTCTTGTCTCAGTGGTACCTACTGCAGATGAAAGCGAAAAAAAAAAACCAACACAGCATGTTAAGTGCCCTATCATGTTATGTGATAAGATGAACAGAGTGGATTTTAAGTGATGCCAAATTCGGCCTTCTCTGGACATTCTTCCTCTGTGCATTTTACTGCTTCTTAAATGTTGTTGGGTCAGATTGTTTAAACTGCTTCCTGTTTATATACCTCTCACTGTGTTTTTATCCCAGGTGAGCACACCTCATTACTTTTTAATGTGCCATTTAAGGGTCACTTCTTTACTTTTCTCTTCTCATGCCCTTTATAGGTATGAGTACTCACCTACTCATGGTAATACTCCTAAATTACCAGAAACTCACAAATAAAACCTAGTTCATAAGTAACTTCTGGAAAGTCAAGAAAGTCAAATTACAAAATTACCTGGCTCCAGCAATTAGAAATCATACGACGGAGAATCTGGAATTATACTGTCAGAACTTCCTATCCATGATATATCCACCATACCCATTTATGTATCCTGTATGTGCAAAATCTTGCCATGCATGAGGAAAATAAGTCAGGAGTCACACAAAGACCAACTTTGTGTATCTTTCCTATAAAGATATGTTCAGGTGAACTGAAGGACTGAGGAAACAATTTTCTGGGCCTGTTCTACTATATTGCAACGAGGTCCCTGGCCTACAACAAACTATATATATATTTCTATTTATAGCAATTAAATAAAATGGGAAATTTGAAAACACATAGCCATGAAAATCCACCTTTACATAGCTTGATTCTTGTTTTTTTATGTTAACATTTTATTTTATTTTGCTTAAATTACATTAAATTAAAATCACACAGCCAAAGTGTCTTCAGATAATTCAGTTCAATTATATTTCCATTTGTGTGGTTTTGTAGAAAAATTATTCCCTTGTTGGGATGAAAAGTCCTTTCAAAAAGAAGTGCTTTAATTCAGAAGCAGAACAAGAGGTAAACTCACAGGTTCTTTAAGTCAGTGTAAAATATCCTGGTAACTCTGCAGGAGGTAGGACTTCTGGTACAAATGTTTAACTGAAGAACATGTCTGTTCGTAGTTTCAAGTCTGTAGAACAGTATCAGTCAAACCCCTATGATTGCCACCATATTTTCTGGAACTTGTCCTTGGCCCTGCAGTTCTCTGTTTCGGAAGATTACTATTGCCCCTCCTCAGTCCACATGCCCTATTGCCGCAGGAAATGGAGGACAGAGATCTACATGTACATAGCTAAACTGTACCTCAGAATACCATTGGGGTGTTGCCAGGGCAGTCTCCAGGACTTTGGCCTAAAAAGTTCTCCAGCCAATCATAGAATCAAAGAATGACCTGGGTTGAAATGGACCTTGAAGAACATCTAGTCCCAACACTTTCTACTAGATCAGATTGCTCCATTCAACCTCGCCTTGAACACTTCCAGGGATGGGCCATCCACAGCTTCTCTAGATTGCTTGTTCCAGTGCCTCGCCACCCCCTCAATAAAGAATTTCTTCCTAATATCTAATCTAATCCTACTCTCTTTCAGTTTGAAGCCATTTCCCCTTGTCCTGTCACTACATGTTCTTGTAAACAGTCTCTTCATCTTTCTTGTAAGCTTCCCTCAGGTACTGGAAGGCTGCAATTAGCTCACTCTGAAACTTTCTTTTTTCCAGGCTGAACAATCCCGGTTCCCTCAGCCTTTTTTCATAGGAATGTTGCTCCACCACTCTGATCATCTTAGAGTCTCCCCTCTGGACTTCCTCTAACAGGTCAGTGTCCTTCCTTTGCTGGGGATCCCAGAGCTGGATGCAGTGCTCCAGAATTGGTCTCACTAGAGCCAAGTAGTGGGGCAGAATTACCTCCCTCCATCTGCTGGCCACACTGCTTTTGATACAGCCCAGAATACAATTGGCTTTCTGGGATGTGAGTGCAGATTGCCAGGTCATGTCCAGTCATAGTCAAGATCTGCATGTCTGCTAGAACTGTGTGTGGCAAAAGCCTAATCTGTAAGAACAAGGGCATCTGAGCTGACCCACCACTGACCTTGCCCAAAGTTATATATACCAGAATGCTGTGTTTTATCAAGGGAGGCCAGGCTGGAATTATTTTCAGTGCTCCTTTACCTCCTATTTGAACAATTCTTCTTCAGCGAATCAGTCAAAGGCGGCTTAAGAAGGAGAGTGACCTCCAGCAAATCAATTAGGTCTTAAATGAAAGACCTTTTGTAGTCTTCTCTAAAATAATTTTTAAAACCCACTAAGTAAAATACACTTTACCTTTAATAAAACTACCACAAAGTAATTGTATTGTATAACAAAGGATATATCAATGTCCATATTTATAGATTTTCTATAATAGCCAAAGTCACAATGATCCATGCATTTTCACCCAGGTTAGTTATTTTCTATTTTAGAAGATTTAGAAAAAAATAATTTAAATTTAATTATCCTTTTAAACTCTCATAAAATAGGTATTTAGTCTTCCAAGAAATCATCTTCTTTAAGCTCACCTCTGAATGGAATGATAACACCGCTATAAGATGTCAAATTATTTCAGAACATGGTACCTATTAAGGGTTAGTGTGATCAGTAATCAGCCCATCAACGTGTAGGGCTTTTGGAGTTTGACCCATTCAAGGGACATGCATCTGTGTAGTAAATCCTGACCTCCATTACTGCCACTGTCATACCTGCTGGTTCAGTCCTTGCCTAGTTCCAGAGCTTGAATTCCCAGACTCTCATTGCTAAATAACCTTCAGGATGAACCACTTACAACTAGTGCGTATAAACAAGCTAAAATAAAATAAGATCTGCTAAGAGCATTTGCTCCAAATCTAAACTAAACTTACATCATATTCCTAAGGTTCACAGCCTTTGGCTAAATTTACTTTGAATTACTCTGGTATGTTTCAGCTTTTTTAGCTTTGGAGATGAAAGCATCAAAACATCATAAGTCAGCTTCCTCATATGAGATTTTCCATGAAATTTTGCAGGCACAAGAGGTTCAGGAAGTTTAGGAAAGTTTCAATAAAGAGTCTATAGCTTGCCTTTTCTCACTCTGCAGTACTTGTTAGATTTGAACCACTACACATACACACACATATGCACATGTGCATGCACACACACACACTCAGAGACTTCTTAGGTGTTTAGTGACATCAGAAATGTTCCTTGCCTCAGTTCAGTGGGATACACAGTTTTATATTACCTGTGAGAAAAAAAAAATCAATAGCAACACTTGCTGAATAAAACAGTTAAATATAATCTGGTCTAAAATATCATATGGTTTCTTTAAGATTCAGTTTCAGAATTTAAACTGTCCTCGCACTAAAGATTTTGTCTAATCAGAATGAAAATACAACAGGTTATGAATGACAAGAAGCCTTTTCTAAGGCAAAACACACAGAAAAGAGGTAAAATGGTTGTCTCCATGATAAGACAAAAAAAAAATTTTGAATAATACATACCTGAACAGAGTTCCATTAAAAACAATTTACATTGAAACAACTTTATTAATGGCCAAGAGTTCACTGTGAAGTAATGAATAATTGCTTGGCTTCAGCACAGTCAATGACAAAATCTCTATTTCAGCAGAGCCAGAATTTAAATTTATGTGTAGTGAGTATAATTAGGGTCTGTACTTCTCCTGCCTTCCTTACCTCAAAATTGTTTGGGGTTTTTTTTTGGTAGCTCATTGGTATCCTGTTTGTCTCATTTCCCCTTTATCAATACAAAAACAAAGTCTTGATTTTTAATCAAACTCTCACCAATAATTTTCACATACTAGATGAGCACTGAATTGATCATGAAAAGGTTGATTTTAAATGCCTGCCTGAAATATAGAAGGGCTGCATTTGAAGACCAAGGAGCTCCCTATCAAATGCTACTAGTCAATGAAGCAGGGATTCCTCATCCAAAGATAGTAAATGGCACATGTTCTAGATTTGTATACTATTCTATATTTACAGCACAATAAGTGGAATAAGACTGTTGAAATTACTTCTTTTCCATACTTCCAAACTGGTTGTTCAAGCTTTCAGGTTATGTGGGTGAGTGTAGATACACTTGTATTGATGGGCATAATTTCCGGTTTGTTGCAGCAAATTAGTCCCAGCCTTTCTACGTGGATGCTCTTGTACTTTGGTTCTCCACCTGCAAAATGGAAATAACATTTCCTTACCTAATAAAGCTACAGAAAATGCAAATTAGTTATCTGAGATGCATGATGCTGTGGTGACTACAACTGTATAGGAAATCAGAGAGGATATGCTGGTTTTATAGTTCTTCCAATTTAAATTGCAGGGAAATAGACTAACCAAGTAGAAAGACACTAAAGCTTAAATCCAAGTCCTCTGGTCTGTTTGTCACCTTTGGCTATGATCTTTCAGTTCATTAATGTAGGGAGTAAACCAGGAGATACCTATATCTTGTAAGATATAAGCTCTCCTGGTTATCACTCAAAACAGTCCTCATGTCTAAAGTGCTGTTTTCAGTGTCAATACAGGAAGAGATTTATGGGATTATGTATTTCTTTGCAGATGTGTTTCTTTCTCTGAAACTGACTTCTAAAACTCCAAGTTTTATGTATGAGTATTTTCTACATATTAGCTTACTAATACATCCCTAAGTATTTTACACTTTTGAGAGACTAAGACAGCTAGGGAGGGATATTTTACAAAGGCATGTACAGGTAGGATAAATGGGAATGGCTGTAAACTGAAAGAGAGCAGACTTAGATTAGATATTAGGAAGAAATTTGTTACTGTGAGGGTGGTGAGGCACTGGAACAGGCTGCACAGAGAAGTTGTGGATGCCTCATCCCTGGAAGTGTTCAAGGTGAGGTTAGATGGGGCTTTGAGCAATCTCACCTAGTGGGAGGTATCCCTGTCCGTGGCAGGGAGGTTGAAACTAGGTGATCTTTAAGGTCCCTTCCAACCCAAACCATTCTGTGATACTATGAATCTACAAGAGAAAAAGAGCAAAACAGGGATCTTTTTTTCAGATATTCCAATTTTTTTTATAACTTGGGATTCTTGACCTACTTGATATTGGAGTATGGAACATTTTTTTCAGACATTTTTAGTTTTTCTAAACAAAAAATGGGACTTCCTTAAAGGGATACCTTTGAATGGTTCAAGCAAATATTAAAACTTTATTTTAAGCTTCCTGCCACTAATAGAGATTACAAAATGTTCATGAAAATGTAATTTGAAAAAATAAATTTGCTTTTAGAATAAATTAAGCCACCTGCTAAAAGAAAACTACGTTATGGAATATATTCAGCCAGTTACCTCCAACACTTGTTTACAGATCTGAATTACATATCTGTATGTTCTGGCAAAATGAAATGGGATGCAGACCAGAGTATTTTCATTTCCACTTACCTAGCTGGGAAATACAGCCTCATGCACATACCTACTTACACTATTAGATGCTTTAAAGGAAGAAATAGTGGATTAGTCACCCCCAAATCCACTGTCACTCCAGAGGACTTCTGTGACATCATGTCCAGCCTAAGTCACAAGCTAGTAATAAGCTGTATACAGTTGAAACTGTTGTCTTTCCATGTACATTTTTAATGTAAAAGTTTTTATTAGACTAAGGTCTAAGAAAAATACATTCCTAACTGAAGAATTAGAAATAGTTACTAAAGGGAAGGAAACGGTCATGCACCTCACTGAAATAAATTGCTCTTCACTAATCAGTTAAGAGCAGAGGATGAGCCCCAGTAGACATAACATATTTACCTAACTATGAAAATGAAATAATCTCTCTTTTTTGTCTCCCTTAAATTTGGTGGGAAGCCAGACTGATTTTCCTAGAAGGATAAAAGAGAAGTCACTGCAGAAGGGAAAAAACGTAGAGTGTGGACTCCAGGAAGATTTGATTGAATAAAATTAATAAAAAAGCTATAATGCTCAGCCACCAGATAAGTAGCAACCATAAAGCCTGAAACTCAAATACAATCTTGACAAGAAAAGAAACAATCCCATTTTGAGACAAAAAAGGAAACCTTTCTGATTTAATCCTAGTAAAGTAAACTCAATAGAGTTTTTCTCTTATTTCTTCACCCATTTCATCTGGTTTTTCTATGAACACATGTGACAGTGCTGTCTGCTTCCAACATTATAAATGAATGATTGCCTGTTTGTTCAACCTCTTTTAAATTAAGGATAATTAATTAACAAAACAACTGAATAAAATCAACACACTTCTCAACAAGTTTCACAGGTACATAGCAAGTTTTATTGAAATGGTCACAAAGTAAGTTCCCATTTGAACTTCAAAAGCAGAGTAGACAGGAGGCAACAGAGGTGTCAAGAGGTTTCCGTCTGTCTTCAAGTGTGTGTTAATGATGGACTTCCTATAGTTTCTAGCAAAAGAAGACATTGAATTTTCAGTTGTAATACATAGTTCTTAAACTGAAGAATTTTAAGATCAGGAAAAGAAAAAAAGTCAGGAGATTTCAAGGAGAAAGACTTCACGGAGAACCTGAAGTTGCTGCAGTCCTACTACATGTTTCTTAGCTCACTCACAAACACTTCAGATGATAGAGAACTGAAGAAAACATTACTGAAAACTCCGAAGATTCAAGAATCATAAATTAAGCACAGAAATTATGAGATTGACTTTAAAACATTGAGACTTTTAAAAAGATTTGTGTATCTTTATTTGCCTTTTTACTTTGGAGGCATTAGGTTTCACTTGGGCCATACAAACTCTTCAGCATGATCAAAATGAGATGAAATCTGAACATTTCAAATAAACACAGGAGCTGGCTTAACACAGAATCCATTAAGCATCACAAGACACACTGTAAAAATTACAGACACCAGCAAACATGATTTTTAAAGCAGTCTTGTTTTCACAAAGATTCCATGCTATAATGAATTCCCTCTTTCCCTTGATAGTCTGTTCCAGTGGCTAATTACTCCTGTAAAAACTGTGGGTTTCTTTCAGTTTTCATCTTGATTCTTTTCCTAACCCAACTGCCAGCAAAAAAGGAGAGTCTTGCTATGACTTTATTCCTTTAAGTCCCTATTATTGAGAACCACTTCTATTTTGATGAAAAAAAGCTCAAATTTTACAAATATGCTTGGTGTTTTTGTGAGCTTTGCACTTCTGTTTGCCGGGCTAGCTGTTTCTTGTAATGGACTGGGAGGTGGAAGGTGCTTTGTGCAGACCCTAAGGCAGCCCTGCCAGTTCTTTTCTCCTGGTGAATCACACACATGCAGAGGACAAGTCTGACCACAAAGTATTCAGGTCATCAGACAGAGTTGTCCACATGCGTAAGCAATATTTGCATCTCTAAATCACAAGTGCTGTAAGCAGTGAATACAGAAGGATGTTATTCAGTAAGGTTTGCAATATATTCCAAATATTTAACCATCTTTTGTTTTCTTCTCTCATGGATTACAACCCTGTATATTAATAGCAGCTGTAATAAATAAATTCAATTTAATATGACTGAGTATTCAGCCTAAGCCTTTTGGAAAGCAAGCCACACATCCCTTAGAAAAGCAATTAGTGCTATCCTGGTTCACATGGCATTCATATATCACCATATAATATAAGCTAACCATTCATTGAAAAAAAAATCATTATCATACAAATTTGATTTTTTTAAGATAACTTATTAGTAAAGTCTTCCATATGTCCAGAGAATATAGAGGAAGGCAGTGAGAACTTCTCTGTGGCTCATTTAAATGATGGTATAAAATAGTTATTATCATTTTTCACTCTGTTCCAGCACATAGAAAGAATGGGTTCAGAGGACTGTCTTGCCTGAAAACATTTAGGAAGGAGGGATCTGTTGTTGTTGTTGTTGTTATTATCTCAGACATCGGCCTAAGGATTTAGAAGCCATTACGATGTATTTTGTGTTCAACTTTCTTTTCTGTGGTAATTCCTATTTCAGGACTTCATATATGTCAATGAAAGAAAACATTTCTTGTAAAGAAGACTGAAAGAACACTATAAACAGGAAAACAGTAAAAGTTTCTTGCTAACACATTTTATTTCATTCATTAATAAAGTCTGAACACCAAATATTCTGGTTTGTTTAGTGGAAGGATAACAATTTTTCAGCTATGGATCCTCAAAAGACACAGGCAGTTCCTAAAATATTTACAGCATAGAAAGTAAGACTGATTAATTCAGAGGATAGTGTTCACCCGAGTTTCAGTGTTGGACTTTTGAGGGTTGGTTGGTTTGTTTGTTTATTTATTTATTTACTGCAAATGCGTTCTTCATATCATAATAAAAGCTCAAAGAATTTCTCATGCTTACCTGTCAGGATTATTATGTGCAACCTAGAAGAGGAAAAAAACTCTGTATTTATGATACATTCTAGGAGAAAGGGAAAACCATGTATTTGAGAAAATAAAGCAATATCTTTACCTTTTCATAAGGAAAAATATGCTGTAGAATTTAAGTAAACATCTTCCAGGGGATTAAATAGTACCTAGTAAAAAATGGAGGCTGAACATACTTAAATGATACAAAGAATCTGAAAGTGTAATTCCCAAATAATTTAGCTACTGTAGAAATACTTTCTAGGATACAAAAATGTAACTATTGCTTTCGTGTCTTTCATCTGACACTTTTTTTTTATTTGGAACACTGAGATTAAAAGACAACATTTCTAATTCAATTTGTAGAGAATAAGTTCATTGCTTCTGGTGTTATTTTAATTAGGTGATAGATATATAGAGGTCATGACCATGATACATTTTTCCCGAAAGCCACAAAAACCAAAGCCATAAAAAGACTTGAATCCTTTGATCCATTAAAATCTAACACAATTATATTTGTCATCTGGTATAGTTATGTACAAGTCTTATATCTTATGAAACTAGCTCTTTATTACTTTTTATCTTGACTACTATATTCAGATTTCTCAGGTTCATCAATCTATTAAACTGCCTGTTTGAGGTACATCCACTGTGGAAGTTCAGCTCCTGAGCAGGAGTTATGTGCTCATCAGCAGGCCCCTGTGACACCAGGTGTAAGCATAGCTAAATGAACAAATCAGCAAGTAGCAGATAAAAGAAAGAGGATAAGAATCAGAGTTAAGTATAGACAAATCATTCAAATACGTCAACCGCTTCAGCTTTCTTTCCACAGACCACCACATATTCCTCTGTAATTATGAAAACACTATTATGGCAGGTTTAAATTCTGTATGATTTGGCAGGAGTGCTGTGTATTTACTGTTCTGGCAGTTCATAACACCATCATTACTTGTTCAAACATCTGACAATACAAGAAAGAATTCCAAAACTTGTTTTCCTTCAATGCAGTGACCCATTCAAGCCTTTCAAAAAGTTAATGCTGACTGCATTCCTTGGGAAAATGTACAATAATTACTTCATAGATAGAAAATGTGTTATTATTGTCTTCCTTCAACTGTTACTTTGGTAGTTACCTCTCCTCCAGATACTCTATTTTAAAAGAAGACATATATTAGAATTTAATTTCAGAAGAAAACATACAATGTTTAGATTTTAAAGGACAAAAGCACATCTTTATAATCTCTGGAGATTGTGATGAATATTAACTTAAAAATGTTTAAGATTCCAGATTTTTGAAACTATTATACAACATTCTTGCCTCAGAAAATGTAACATCTGAAAGCAGAGAGGCTTACATAACATGGCATGTACAGCTGTCTGTCTTTTATTGCTGTATCTTTTCTAGATTGTGATCAAACAACCTATCAGATTTACACTTCTGGGATTTATATTAGCTTCTTGTAGTCTTAATAGCTGTCACAAATTTCTGCTCTGTTGAGCTGTTTTATTATTTACTAGCATTCTGTAAATTTCTGGTAACTCAGTCAATGCAGTTTTGAAAGGGTTATTTTCTCCTAATATTATTGATATCAAAGAAAGACAGATTATCCATGCAGCATTTAGGATTTCAAAAGACTCTTTTATTATAATTCTGCATTGAAAGTCTATGTGTGTCTTCATATAGATAACCTGATTGGGATACAGCAAAAAGTATAAAGACATGCTCCTATTTGATCCTACCAGAGCACTGAGAAATGTATCTAATTGAGCATATGATCAGTCTGGCTGACCCTGTGTTTAAGCAGGTTATTTTGGACAAGGGACACAATCCCTAGGCACTCAGTTATATTTCTGCCTATATAAACATTCATAGCAGCTGCATGCACAGGGAGGGAGGATAAGTCTGTATCATACAGTGCAGCACTGTGGAGCTACACGAACCAGCTTTGAAAATGCTGGCAGGTTTACACAAGATTGGCTTACTCTGAATTTTTCTCTGCCAGCTAAAGGCATGGACCAGTTCAAGGAGAAGCCAGATGAGGTTGTTTTGCAACATAAGAGACGCTAGAATGAGATACAAGAGCACCACCATAAAAGCTCTTCTTTGCCAGTTCTGTAATGCAGTGTCATCCAGAGATACTAGTTTGTGTCCCAGAAGCAGGATGGCTATAACAGCAATATTGTTGGAAATTAGTCCTGCTTTTCTGAAGCCTCTTGGCTGCATTATAGTCAGACTGCTTACTGTTGCAGCCTTTTTACAATGTCTCTTTTAACTAAGCTCACACCTTGCTGCCAGTTCTGCAGCTTCCTGAATTACGTATCTGCTATCTAACTTAGAGCAACCATTTTACTAAAAGCAACTCCAGACAAACTCATACATTTCTTGGTGCTCTCATCTCTAATGGCTATGAGCTGCTCTACCTCTTTTTATGGACTCTTCCTTTTGATGCATCGATCAATTTCTTTCCTTCTATTTCATACTTGGGATTGGAAGTGTCTGATGGCATCTGATGTCCAAAAACATTTTATTTCTTTAGTATTCAATATGGTCAATACTGACTCTGCCTAATCATAAATCTTCTTGTTTGTAACAGGCAGCAACATATCATTTGTAGAGCAGGAACCTCTAGAATTCAAGCAGAAAAAGAAAACTGTATTTTTTTTTAGATAGGTCGCTGTTCTCTTTCTGGCCACTGCAACATTAACCATAAAATAAGTAAAAAACCTCACACATTGCTTAATCAAAATTTTTTAGTTTAGAAGACACAGTTTTTTTCTTGAGCTTGAAATTTTCCTGGAAGTTGAGATCTGTAATGAATCTCACCATTGCCCCTCCCTTCACTAATTATGATTTAGGGCTGACTCGAGACATAGGCAAAGCTGACAATCACTCTGGAGAATGGAGCAAGTCAGCAAAATCCTGCCCCCTCAGGCACAGTGGGGGGGTAGGCTCCCACCAGTTGGCACTGGGGTCTGTGCCCAAACCTTTCTTGTGGTTGCTGGGACACAGCAGAGCTTTGTGGGTTCAACCTCACTGCAACAACACACAGTCCCCAGGGAGAGCCAGACAAAACCCACAACCCAAAGCTCAAAGCTCAAAACTCCACACCTGAGCTGGCAAGAGGAGGCAGGTCTGAAGAGGAGCACCTGGTAGAGAGCTATTGCTCTCTCCTGCTATTTCTCTCCCCTGCTATTGCAGATTGTGCCATCAGAGACTGGTACAGGCACAGGATGACACAGATTGGAGTGAGGTGCAGAGACAAGACAGTAAATATCCCTACTAGAGATATTTACATGTTTAATTCTTCCGCAGAGAGTGACTTAAAGAGATTATCTTGTCCCCTTGGGTAACCACAGGCTAGGCACAGAGCCAGTTGAGAAGGACAGATCTCTGCCATAACCATGACTGCTATTTAACAATCCCCAAGACAGTATTATTCTACCTCATCTTAAGAGCAAGAAAATTGAAATTCATTATACTGAGATATCTTGGGCTGATCTTGGCTGGTTCCAACTGGATTAAGTGATCACAGCCAGATTTATCCCACTAAACTTGAAGCACTTCCCTGTGTCTTATAACTTGAGGGTAGCCTGACCCCACTATAATCAATTGAAAGGGAAAAAATGGGCTAAAATTGACTTCTGCAAGTAATGTTATCTCTGTTCACTACAAAGTGAATTTGACCCTGAATTAGGCAGATTCATCATGTGGCTGAAGCTAAGGGGGAATGAATCACTCCTCTGTAACTTCAGATATTGGGTTCAATCAAGACTATAGTCTTACTGTCTTAACATTTATCCAAGATATTTGCTGTGTCAGTTCTGTGTTGAACAAAATCTAGGTTTACTGCATGGGTTCATCTGCTGCTGTAAATTAGGAGAGTTTCATAAAGGGCATGTAATTAAACCCCAGCATCACAGGCAGATTCACAGAGTGGGTTTTAACTCACGTATGACTCCATCTTCTGACTGTTTGCCATCAAACCTGCTTTTAGGGACTCACAGTAATTCTAAGGGAAAAGTACTTCCCGAAACCATATTTCTGTCCTTCTCCTCCCATTGCCTGAGAAATTTTCTCTTTAGATATTTTATGCAATATTTTTATTCAGAGCTTTTGCTGCACACCCAACAAAATGGATATATTCACAATTCCTTTTTGCATCAGTGGAACTCTGAGCAGAAAATGCTTTGCAGGCTGCTTTGGAAAATCATCACTTCTGTTTGTTATACTGCTTTAGTGTGGGACATCTAACTCCTCTTCATTGAAGAGTGGTAATAACTAGAGTAAACAGATGGAATAGTAAAGTCATTGGAATGAAGTAAAACACAAGACAATAAAGAATACACCAAATAATTAGAATCCAAGGATTGATTTATGTATTAGTATTGTTCTACTCATTTTTTAACACTGCTAAAGAAAGGAACTTGATTATCCAAAAAGTACCATTAAATAGACCTAAATTTTTCCATTCCTTCCCAGGCCTCTGCTTTCCTAATATGTACACCATGGCCACACAATCCAAGGCTCACTGGTTTTAAAAGACAAAACCAAATAATGTGGTTTAAATACTAGTTCTGATATATACATTCTTTTGTCAGGAATATGATCTTCTAAGAAAAGTAAAATATTACCTACAGAAGATATCATAATTATATTCATTCAGGAAAATAAAATTTTACCTTGCTTTACTGGTTTGTCTAATCACTGGTAGCAATTTTTAAATATATATATTTTTAGGAAAGCATTGCTCAAAATATATAAAGAATATAGTTTGAAAGCATGCTGTCGGGCTTGGGTAAACACAATATCTTGGGCAGAATTTGATTAAAATACGATAGAGAAAGGTAATGAGCTTATCTTGAGTTTCATCTCCACCTGCAGAAGACTCTAAAAGGCTCACTTTATTCCAAGGAAAAGAAATTGTTAGCTTAATTCAGGAAGTGAATGAAGTGCTGTAGTCTGAATAATCCAGAAGGTCAAGCTAGCTGATAAGAATGGTTCTTCACTAATACATTTAAATAGATTATCAGTTTAGTGACCACCAGTGATCAAATCTATCTTTGTTCTTTATCTTAGAGACAATTTGCAACAACATTGGGCTGATTCCAGCTAAAAGCTTCAGATACCACTACAAGGAAAAGAAATTTCCGTGAATTACCTCTTTGATGTATTTCCATTTTCCTTGGATACTGTCTTCTTCAGCTCATGTAGAATTTCTAGATCTTTTCCAGTGGAGGACACATCTTCTAAAAACACTAGCTATAGGGGAGAAACATCAGTCTTTCTGAAAGGCAAATAAATCACCCAGGCATTGCAGTTCATAATTGCAAAGTCTCAATTTCCATGAGACACAGAAAAAGAACATGAAAGAACATGATGTTAATTTAGTTTGCAGATAGCCAATAAATATATTCTCTCCATCTGTAATCCAGACATAAAATTTAGAAAGATGGAATTCTGTGGCAAGAAAAAATTATTTCTGAAAACACTGTACTATCAGAAATACTACAGTTTAAGGAAATATGATATAAATAAGAAGTAGGTTTGTGTGTATTTGTACCGTCCTGTGATTGAAAATTCATGTGACAACATGGCAATAAGACTTTTAGTATACTAGAACAAGTAATTTAACAATTTCAGGTACTGATCACTAGAGACTAAGATAGTGCTTGCTGTGTTATGAACCAGCAAGCAATAATACAATACAAACAATAAAACCAGTCAAGGTATCTTACCCCAAGATATAGTCAGAGATCTTGTCAGACAAAAGTTGAAAAGTCAAGAACAATGGGAGGTACCTCCTTCTTCACAATGTTTTTCAGAATGTATTTATATCTGGAAATAGATGGAAGGCATTTTGTCTGGAGCTGTTCAGAGTAATTTGCCAAATTTACACCAGCATAATTCCAGAAACCCTTTTTAATTTTTGCCACAGCTAATTTTTGTCTAAATGGAGGCACAATATTTCTAGTGATAAGTAGCACTACTTATATATATCTAAAGGTATTTGCTAAAAAAATAGAAATCACATTAAACAGTAGTTTCACCTTCCACACTCACAGTTCAATAATACTGAGAAGTCATAGATTAAAAACTTTCTTACAAGCATTGTAAGATTTGAGAAAAAGGGTTCTGCAGTGAGTTGTACATATGTGACACATTATTAACCCCTAGAAGGAGGAAGACAGGCACATGACAGTCTAAAACTAAGTGGGTTTTTATAACTTATCAAATATGAGCAATTTTAATCTTTTTTTTTCAAACAGACTGATCATCACTCAAGCTGTGATGATGCTCCCTATATATTCTGACTACACATCTTTAATGATTTACTGAATAGAATATATTAGATATATTTAGAATATATTTAGTAGAATATATTTAGTAGAATATATTTAGGTTAGATAATTCAAATGCAGGAACAAATTGAATGGCTATTTGTGGGAAAACATCCCTAGCATTAACTAGTAGACATGTTCTCATGTCACAGCCATAAAAAAAAATGCCTAAGCTACAAGTAGAACAGTTTAAACAACTTTGGAAGTCTAAGTTCCAATTTGCAAATGATTCAAACTCTAAGAATCTAAGTTCCATATGAACACCGACTTTGACTCTTCAGTTACTAGATAGATGGCTTTTGAAAATATGTTATGGTCATCTTTTAAAAAGAGGAAGGACTTGTTCAGAAATCAATCTTAGCACAAGGTTCAATGACATCAGTTAGCAACTAAGCACTTTGTATGAATACCAATCAGGAATATGTAGAGTTGAAATCCAAAATTACCCTATTCTAAAATCAAGACACTTACACCAAAGATATATAGTACAGGTTTTATATAACATGCCCTACTCTGGCTTCTACATCTGAGTGCCCAATTTATTAGGTGATCGTAATTAATCCACTTTCAAAGATCAGTGATCAAAAACTATTTTACTTTTAAAGGCATGTACAACACAGATATAGAGACAGGGTGAGGAACAAGTATTTTACATGCTGCATGTCTGTATGCTCTGTCTGTATGACTTTCTACTCAGGTATGAGTTTCTAGATTTGATGGGTTTTCCCAGGCTGGGAGGACAACTGCCTGGTGCAACACAGGTACTCTGAATCATATAATATTGTGTGGGCAGATGATGTGTTTCCACACTCATGGAAACCCTACCTCCTTCTCACTGAAGTGACTTTGGGGCTTTGGGCTCAGAGCTGGACTGTTTTTCACTGAGAATACCAAAGAAAATTTGCTGCCATGGTCCAGACATGTTCAGAATGTTAAAAAGCATATTGAGTGCTGATGGGTGCATGTAACACAATCTGCAGAAAGTGGCTCTGAAAAATATGTTACTGTAATCTGAAATGTCTGTATATTTCCGTTATTAAACTTATTGATTCTGCTCAGAGTTCACAAAATGAAAGGTGAGTAACTTTGACAAAATATCCTATGCACAGGAACATACTATGCCATGGGAACAGTTTATGGGTTTGTTTGTAATCCAACTTTCTGCTGTTGTAGGTATTTTCTAATTATATAAGCCTAGAAATGGAATTCTTACCACCAGACTGGGATCTACGTGTCACAGAATCACTGGATGGATGAGGTTGGAAGGCACCTCTGGAGGTCATCTGACCCAGTCTTTCTGCTCAAGCAGGGACACGTAGAGCTTGTTGCTCAAAACCACATCCAAGTGGCTTTTGAATGTTTCCAAAGACGGAGATTCCATAACCTCCCTGGGTAACCTATGCCAGCGATCGGTCACCTTTGCAGTAAAATGTGCTTCCTGATGTTCACAGGGAAGATCCGGAGTTTCTATATGCATCCACTGCCTGTTGTGCTGTCACTAGGCACCACTGAAAGGGCCTGGCCCTGTTCTCTTTCCACTCTCTCTTCGGATATTTATAGATTAGATAGATAGGTAGATAGATGATAGATAGATAGATAGATAGATAGATAGATAGATAGATAGATAGATAGATAGATACATAGATAGATAGATGGATGGATAGATAGATAGATAGATAGATAGATAGATAGATAGATAGATAGATAGATAGATAGATAAAGTTCCCCCCTGAGCCCTCTCTTCTCTAGCCTAAACAGTCCTAGCTCTCTCAGCATTTCCTCATAGGACTGATGCTCTAGTCCCTTCATCATCTTTGGGGCCCTTTGTTGGACTTTCTCCATTATGTTCATGTCTCCTGCAAACTGGGCAGCCCAGAAATGGACGTAGGACTTCAGGTGTGGCCTCAGTAGTGTTAAGGAGAGAGGAAAAGTCTCCTCCCTCCATGTGCTAATAATGATATTCCTAATGCAACGCAGGATACTATTAGCCTCCTTTGCCACAAGGGCACAGGGATGGCTTATGTTCAACCTGGCGTCCACCAGGGCCCCCAGGTCCTTTCCTGTCAAACTGCTTTCCAGCTGTGTGGCCCCCAACATATTCTGGTACACAAGGCTGTTTCTCCCCAGATAAGGGACTTTGCACTTCCCCTTGCTGAACTTCATGAGGTTCTTGACAGCTCACTTCTCCAGCCTGTTGGTCTCCCTAGATGGCATTACAGGTGCACTCTGCCCCACCACCTCAATCATTAATAAAGAAGTAAAACAGGATTGGACCCACTATGAACCCCTGGGGTATGCTGCTAATTCTTTGTCTCCAGCTAGACTTTGTGTCACTAATCACTATCCTCAGAACCCAGGCATCAAGCTTGTTTTCCACCCGTCTCACTTTCAGTCAGTATATCAACAGCTTCTCTGTGAGGATCCTGTGGCAAACTGTGTCAAAGGTCTTACTTAGTGAAGCCCACATAGACAATATCCAATTATCCCCTGCTCCACCAAGACAACCATTTCATAGAAGTTTATCAGGTTGGTCATACATGACTTCCTCAATAGACATGATAGGTCAGTTATTGAGATTGGCCTCACAGTGATGGCTGTCAGCTCCCTCAGTACAAGCAGGAGCACCCAATCACAGCCCACGGAGATGGATGTCTATCCTGCTTAAGTATTCCCTGGCCAGATCCTCTTCCACCAAGGCTACATCTTCCTTTCTCCAGCCTTTCCTGCTGGTCTCTGGGACTTGTGATTCCTGAAGGTTGGTCTTCAGAGAAAAGACTGAGTCAAAGAAGGTCTTTAGGACCTCAGCATTTTCCAAATCCCAAGCAACCAGGTCACCTGTCTCATAGAGCAATGGGCCTACATTGTCCTAGGTTTCTTTTTGTATACTTAAAGGCTTTCTTGTGGTTTTAAACAGCTCTGGACAGATTCAATTCCATTTGGGCTTTGACTTTCCTAAACCTTCTCTGCGTGCTAAGACAGTGTTCCTCCCAGGTTACCTGTCCTTGCTTCCAGTCTCTGCATGCTTGAGTTTGACCAGGAACTCCTTGTTCATCTCCTGGCATTTTTGCCTGACTTCTTACTCATTGAGTGGAGGAGAACATCCTTAAATATTAACCAATTTCTTTCTTATTTCTTCCAGGTTCTTATCCCATGTGACTCTTATGAGCAAATCTTTGAAGAAGTCAAAGTTTGCTCTTCTGAAGTCCAGGGCCATGAGCTTGATTTTTTGCTTCCCTTCTCCCCTCGGGGTCCTGAACTCCACCATTTTTTGGTCACTGTTGGCAAAGTCACCTTTGACATTCGCATCCCCAATCACCTTGGGTGAGTATGAGGTCTGGTAGAGCACCTCACCTCACTTGCTCCTCTATCATTTGGGTCAGGAATACATATTATTTACTGGACTGGTTTTACTTTACTTCCTCACGTTATTAATACATCTTCCCAGTATCTGTGACTACTGGAGAGGAGAGATTGTTCTGAATGAGTATTGGTCATCATACTATTTTACAAGTTGGAGAAGAAATGTATTTAGCTCCCGAGGTTCATGAGAAAGCTCTAGAACAGTAAGTGAGGAAGGAAAAATGCTACAAGAGGAAACTTACTAGCAAGTAAACAAAAAAATCCTCAGAGTAGTATCACACTGAATTGGAAATGAAGAGTGAAAACTAAGTAGAATACTTGTTCACTCTTCAAGGAAACAACTTTGAAACGTTTACCATACAGCTTGACAGTTATAAGACATCATTTGTTTTCCCATCTTTCTATTTCTCTGAAGTGTGTAGGCATTAACTGAAACAGAAAGGGCCTGTAAAGCCTCATGTTGCTATATAATGTTTTATAATCAAGGTTTCAATTTTAACTTTTTTTCAAAACACTGTTGATCATAAAAGAGATATCTTTCTGCTTTTAGCACTTAGTTTTCATTTCCTTCCAGCTAATGCCAGCAATAACTAGTGCTTCAGCAGCTTATTATTCATTAAATACTCATTTAAAACACCTTCTCTTCTGTATACTTTGGACTCTAAATAGTGTTTTGATACCTAGAGCATTTTACAGTATAAGTCTTTTTTTTTCTGAATACAATCAAGCTTGATTTCTATAAAACAAGATTTTTTTTAATACACTTTATTTTATTTGTCAAATTTCCAGACTTACTTTTATTTTAAAAACTTAATGGAAAAGATAAAGTATTTCTCCCCAATCCAAAATGGAAAAAAAAAAAAAAAAAAAAAAACAGTCTTCCACTTTTACTACACACTCCAAGTCTGCCAGAAATAAAATTCAAAATATTTTTGATTTGGAGTTGTAACCCAGATTCTCTGAAGCCTTGGAGGTGCACCCAATGGACCATCACTCTATTTTAAAAAAATAAAATATGAATACGCTTTGATAAACTATTTCATTTCAACATGGCATGAAAGTAAGCTCACCAATCATCCAGCTTTAGGCACCTATCTTCATTATGAGAGTTACACAGGGTTTCTACTCAAACTTTCTTTATACTGGGGAGGCTCTTCCAAAAGACAATTCAGAATAGGAGCCTTTCTCTAGGAAGACTCAAGAGACTGCCTGCGCAATTAGGTCACAGAGTTAACTACCTAAACTTAAGATCAAAATTACACGTTTTCCTCTCACTATCTTTTTCCTCAAGAAGAAAACTAGACAGAAAAAGCTTTTCAGGAAAGGCCCAAGGTGTCCTAGTGGATACCAAATTGGGCAAAGCATCCTTTGCAGCAGTGAAGGGCATCAGCCTTCTGAGCTGCATTAACAGTTGTACATTGTCATATGCAACTCCCTGATGGAAGTATGTGAAGAGGCAGTGACAGACTCTTCCAGGAGATGGAAAGAGGCCTGACATGGGGCATTAGACACAAGCTGCAACACCAGAAATTCTGATTAGACACTAGGAGAAAAATTAACCCTCTGAGAACAATCTAGCACTGGACCAAGTTGTTGCACAGGAGATGCTGTGGGACCTCCATCCTTGGAAATATTTAATTTTTGCCTGGACAAAAGCCCTGAGCAGCCTGGTCTAAGTTCAAAATCAACCTTATTTTCACCAAGAGGTTACTTTCAGAAGTCCTTTCCAATCTAAATTATTCTATGAGTCTGCCAAAATGACAGCTTAAAGGAGACATTTGCCACACTGTCAAATGTCAAGCTACTGGCAAAGCAGAGGCTATGAACATTCACCGAAATAAAAATCTTCTTTTTCTAAAATACTTCTGATCACAAAAAGTCATAATTTTGCTCAGTTTGGAGAGCAACAATGGCTCTAAGAGGTTCCTCAGATGCAAATGGTCAAAGCTGCCTAGAGACATACTCCTGTTTCTCTCCATTTATAGCCCAGATACTTCGCCAAGCAAAACTCTTATGCATTAGCCAAATATGAAACAGACTGAAAAGGCCAGTAAAGGTCACGCAGTAACCCACTCTTGTGGCCAGAGGAATGTGTCCATGGGTGTGGCACACCATAAGTCTGATTTCCTCACTTTTACACTAATATTGCTTTAACTTGCTTTGCAAGTGTCTTAGTCACTAACCCACATCAGAATGATAGGCATAACAGATGCAAATTTGTACCCTGTAACACATGTTGCTGGTGATTAAAAAACACAGTACAGAAACTAATGTTAATGAATTCTGCATACCATAAATAGTGAATTACCCTTGCCAGTACAAGCATCCACAAAGGCAAACCTTGATAGAAAAGAGCATCAAAGAGAAACAATTAGGATGTCCTTTCTAAAGAGGCATTACAAAAGGTTGTTCACACAAATCTGTCAGTTACTCTTGACTTCTAACAGCACTCTATGATGCTAGACTATGTTTGATATACCAACTCCTGTCCACAGGCTAAAATTTACAGCACTCCAGGAAGGACCACCAGCAGTACATGGCTCATCCCTTCCACACAACTGCTTGCCAGTGCAGGTTGAGAGCCTGAAGCACTCTGGCCCAACGTTGAATTCCCAAGACATGATTGAGTCAATCAAATCTAAAAAACATGCAACTTCTTGTCAATGTGCACCTCTCTAACACATGGAACAAATCAGCCTTCAGTGTTTAAGCATGCATAGCCTTTTTTCTGCTTGCAAACTATTATATAGTAAATCTTAATTTGCGTAATATTGCTGATTTCACCAAACCTGAATCCACAAATTAAGGGGCTTGCGGTTGAGGGTTTCAAAGGAAATGCAAAGAAACTAGGTGGACAACATTCACTGAAGAACATCTTGGTATGAAATACTTGTTTAAATTCTTCACCCTTTTGTAAAAATGTAGTTTAAGTAAGAGAAATGTTTGAACAGGTTCTTAACATCACATTTAAAATTATATGCTCAAGAGTAAAAGAGTAAGATTATATTTAAATATCCACTGCAGAAACATAATCACAATACTAGTATGTCACTTCAAGTCTGATGACAGACTTCTTCAAAGTTCATGCATGCAGGATACTTGAACATCAGCCAAGTATGATGATGTGTGATCTGTACACATACTAATTTTAGGTGAATTGTCAAGATACAAAGAAAGACCTGAGAAAAAGTTTTAAATACTTCATGGATTTCTGTTAAAAACCCCCAAAACATTTAGAATAATTTTAATTGCATTCAGTGGATTGTTATACTGTCATAAGACATAGCATCCTTACAGACATCTCAGACAAGTGTTGGCATAAGAGAGTCAGGCAATAACATACATATGTTCTCATAGCGTATTTATGAAGAATGCAGGGAGAACATATGGTAGATGCTATCATGAATGTTACAGGGGGAAAAAAGTGCTGGGTACCCCATTCTCCATTTCTTATGAGAACTGCAAACAAAAGGACCATGAAGAGAGTGACACCCCAAGTGACAAACCAGGTACTTACAGATCAGAAAATGGCAAGACAACTATCACTCACTCAAATACCTTTGAGAAGTATTATGATACAATGGTTATGAAAGATGAAATGGATCTGCACAACTGGAATTTTCACAGAGGAACCTTTATGTTATTTGTGCAAAGAGGGTAATATGTTTTTTTAAATGGGTGTTTCACTGAGGTAGGGATATCTGTCCTTTATTCAGTGGTGCTTCAAGAACCAGACATTCAAGACCACTTGCTCTGTAAGTTGAATTTTTTTAAGACTACTATTATAAGCCCAATATAAAGGATTATGTAGCAGATGCCCTGACACAATCTGTTCTAATAAGACTCTCCTAAGAATGGGATTTGTTTGATCAGTTGCAAAACTCTGCAGCAGGACTCTAGATTTGAGGGCAACAGGGGCTATCTACAGTCAATGAAGACAACAGTCACTTTCAGGCACAATTCATCTCATACTAATTTCAATACCTAAAGTACAAATGTCTCAGATGTTAGCGGGAGGTGCTGCTGAGCATCCTCTGGCAGAGCCATCAAGCAGATGCCAGTGGTTTGAACATTTATTTTCTGGATCTCAAATGCACATTACAGTTTCCAGGATGCTCTCTTGGCCTGCAGTTTCTCTTCCTATGAGCCACCTGACCTTGTGGAAAGACCAGCAGTTGAGGTTAGAGAGAGCAGAGTTTCCATTTCTGATCATTTATGTGTGACTGTTGTTAAAGTGAGTTGACTTTTCGGCTCACCACAGGTCACTGAGGGCATTACCATCAGCCTTGAGCAGTTCTGAAGTAAAAATTGTGGCGTTTTTATCAGGAATACGTGAAACATCTGATTTATTGTACATAAAGGAAAAACATCTGCAGCTCAGTGGATTTCTGTACGAAAAAATTCTTCTATAGAGGGTTACAAAATAATATGTGTCATTAAAAAATTTGGGTTTATGTATAACCCAGTTTACACTGACTTGGAAAAAAGCCCAGCATAGGAAAAAGACACTAGGTAATATAAGGGTAACATTTTGTAGGATAGTTTTTCTATCCATAACCCATTTGTTGTCTCTTCGGATAAAAAAAAAAAAAATTAAACAGATTTTTAAACCATAAAATAATCATTATATCTTACCAGGATAAAAAAATCAAAAGTACTTGAGACAGCACATGACCAAAACAGCAACAACAACAACAACAAACACTCAAAATACAGATGTTGATCGCTTTCATATGAAAATAAAAATAGAACCATGCAATGGTTACCATTATGTAGGGTTTATGTTGTCCAGAGCTACAAAACTATGTCAATTATGTCAATTTTTTTGTGAATTATGCATTTCTACTATGTAAACAGAATTTGCTTTTAGAAACTTAAATCAAGCAATGAGAAAGTTTTTGGCTTGTAGTATAGTCATAACTAACAATCAGAGAAGCAAAACTGCATTTATGAAAACTGACATAAGGCTTCCTCCTAGATAAATAGTTCATTAGTCCAAAAATGATTGGCTATACTTTAAACAGATAGTTATTACTAAACCAGCATGTTTTTATTAATATAGTCCTAATTCTGGCACTCAACCAGTATGACTATAGTTTCATTATTGTGATTATTATTTTCACATTAAAAAGCATTTTACACCATTTGAATCAGTTCTATTCTTCTAGGGCATTCAGGCTGTTCCCAGTACAGCCTCATCAGCTATGACAAACAAAGCTTGTTTGTGGGGTTTTTTCCCTCACAATTCTGCTTCCATTTTTCTAAGAAATTAAATTATTTGCCCCATCAGTGACAGTAAAATAAAAGTGTGAGATTGTTTATTTATGAGTTATAGAATTTACTGCAATGAAATTACACATCATAGAATCACAGAATATGCTGAGTTGGAAAGGACCCACAAGGATTATTGAGTCCAGTTCTTAGCTCTGCCCAGGGCATCCCCAAGAGTCACACCATGTGCCTGAGAGCATTGTCCAAATGCATTGTCGAAATTAAGAAAACCCAAAGAACAGGTAGCTGCACCTTTTGTCCAAATCAGATGCTTTTCACTCATAGGGAATCACTGACAGCAAACAACTGCATTGCAAACTAAGCTTGGACCTTAACAGAAGGTTTGTGTCACAGACTGTTGCATAACAAATGAGGTCTGCAGTCTTAAATTTGATATTCTTCAAACTCATTCCATGGAACAACTCAAAGTTTTGCATGTGTCTTTAACATACACATGCGCTCACCACAGTAGCAAATATATGGTGTTAAGTACACCTTATCCATGTTTGGATGCAAAATCCCAGATGCTTATTCCTGAACAACAGCTTAAAGTTCTAACATCTGAGATCAACTAGAGTTCTGTTTGTCCCTTGGAGAAGAGGCAAACCCTGCTTTACAGGCTTGAACTCAACAGCCGTAACAACTGCAAGGGACAGGAGCCCTGCACCAGAGGGGCAGCTGTGTACCTCCTCATCTCACAGAGAGTCTCAACATTCGGTGAGGAACTATGTGTTGGTGCAGGCACTGTTTTGAAAAGGTACTATGTGCCAATTTCCCTCACACACCCCAGAAATCAGATCTCAGCTGAAGGAACTTGTGCTGACAGAATAACAAGCACCAGTTGGTTGCTCCGGTGGTCTCCTCTGCTCCTTTTCCAACTTGTCTCTCTATGACTATCCTTGAAGAGTAAAAGGCTATTTAAAAGACATTATGCTCTAAAAATGGGATGGTTACTGGCTTTCACATTCCATCCTCAGGCTATTCTGCTTAACATATCCACTGTGGCTGTCCAGGAAACTAGCACCACTTTCATCTGTGATACTTTCTTGCCCTCTGCTGGAAAAACTGTCAACTGAATGTGCAGAACTGAACCTTTTAAAACTGATTTTCCAAGCAATCATGAAAGTAACTGATTTTCTTCCTACAAAGCCCTCAAAAGAAATGCTAAAAAAAAATTAGCTTCTTACCAAATCATCTGATTCCTAACAACTAATCTTACTTCAGAATCAGACAAAGGCATTGAAAGTACCATGTTGTCCCCAAAATGTATTTGCTTCAAAATACAAGGGGAAAGTGGAGAGGAGTGAAGATCAAACGCACAGGAGAAAGTTCAGGAATGAGTAATATGCTTGCATTTTTCAAAAATGCAGATGAAATGCAGGTGCTGGTGTTAAATGGGAATGCAAGGCAATAGTACTTTCTGCTTTAATATAATGAGTTTGTGATGTCTTAAGTGAATAGGTGGGTAGCAAGTGTAAGTTCATTTTCAATAAATAGCATACATATGTTTTGCTACTCACCACAAAAGAAGAATTCATCATAACAGAAAATAAATTATCTCTCTGCCATTACACCACTACTGCGCGGACATATTCAGGGGCATATTTAGAACTTCTGGAAGAGAATTTCTCTTCTGGGTATAATGCCTTCAAAACCTCAGGCCTCCAATTTTCTCAAAATGCAGTTTATCCTGAATAGCAGTAGGAAAAGCAGTCAAGTTTATCGGCTGCATTGTCACCATTCTTCTTTTCATCAAATATCAGATATGGTGGATTAAAAAAAGTAATGTCACCATGTCACAAAGAAGGAAAGTTAGCTCTTTGTTAAGTATGCCACTGGGAAGGACCTCTCTGACTTTTAATGCCTCTTCAGGCCTTTCAGACAATCAGTAGCTCCCTCCTGTGAGCCATGAACCTTTGCAGAAAGTCTTTCTGTCATAAGTAACCTTCTGCTTTCTATTTAGTGACCTTAATCTTCAAGATGACAGGGTACTTCCATGGCATGGACAGTTTCCCTTACATGGCCTTACCCAGTGTGTGGAATGGTTCGTATGAATAAGTGTATTATATTCAGGAAAATGGAAATTTTCTTTCCACTATTCTTTTTTCAGTGAATACTTTCAAAGATCAAATCTTCACTTGATACTGCAAAAAGTTATAATTTCTGCTGGGATAATACAGATGGAAAATGGATGTGAGCAGGACTCATGTTTCTCTTTTCAGCTGCAGTCATGTTCCATTTCAGTCCTTTTACAGTGACTGATTTCATTTTTCATGCTATATTGTGCTAATATCTAAAAGTTGTCAGGTTTGTTTCATAATGTGAACTAGATTTTAAAGTATTTGTTTTGGGATTTTCCGTGTTTTAACTAGTACTACAGAGAATATCTTCATTCCTGTTGCTGACCACCTAATACCCTTACTGTAGCCACATCTTTTTACTCACAGTAAGGTCAAGGGTTTTTAACTTTTAAAACATTGTAACAGCTGTAAACTAAAAATAGATCCAGTAAAATTCAATCAGTAAGTCTTCAACAGAGTGTTGATGGACTCCAGACTGCAGATTGAGATAAATTGATTCAAACTGCATTTATATAGATTTATATATAGGCATGTTTTATAAATACTTCTACAGAAAGACAACCATCAACCATAACATCATCTTCTGTCAGTGTCAATTTCCTCAACACAGTTGTAGAAATACAGTTTCCTTTTGCCTAAATTTTCTTCCAAGAAACAAAAACATCAGAGATAATATATTAGCAGCCTGGTATGGCTCAGGAAATAAGTAATGGCATGCAGAGCTTTTCATTTCAAGAACATAAGTTCAGGTTCTGCCCAAGCCACAGGAGGCCTGAAAGTTCCTGTTTTGACTCCTGTAACAATATATTGAAAATTAGTTCACTTTCAAAATCCAATTACTTTGGTTTTATTTTCCAAATCCAGGGAATATGTTCACATCACAAATAACATGAGCATAGAAGACAATCTTCTTAAAGTTTTTAGCAGAAAGGTCGGTGATTTGATGGGATTAAAACTGATGTATCCTCATTTGCGTCAGGTTTTCCTCTCTGTCAGGAGGCCAATGCGGAGTGGTGTTCTTGGGCAGTTTCTCTACAATGGTCACCCTGTTATGGGCTCCCACTGCCTAAAGAATGACAAATCAAGGCTCTCAGTAGGAGGTCAGGGTCTGAATTTTCAGATCATTTCAGAAAGAAGTTAGCGGGGAAAGGAACAAAAACCCAGTTCTAACTACAGCTCTGTCATAACAAACATTTCTTACCACATTAGACTGAGATACCACGCAGTCATACTGCTTTCTTTTTGTCACACCTTGTGTGTACACAGTATCTGATGTTTCTTCAATAAATGCATAGCCTTGACATTGATACTATTAGCCCCTGTACCAACCAGCAACACTTGGTGAATTTCGTGCACTTTCCTATTCTGCTTTTGGCAAATGAACAGTATTTTCTTGGTGATACAGGTGTCTTTTCCCTCATAACACATTACAGTCTTACACTATCTAGTAGGAATGGAAAACAGTGTTTCACAGGTGTTTTCCAAATACCCACAGGGAGTTGTTTTATGATTTTGGTTATGTCTACAATGCGCACAAAAAAAAAAGTATAGTCATAAACTACATTATCTAACTCAAGAGAGTAATAAAGATAAATTCAGTTTTAATAGAGCTTGGCAACCCTCTTTAAAGCATTATTTTAAGAGTTAACTGTCATTACTGAAGTTTAAAGTCAAGTAAAGAAGGGAACCTGTCTTTCAATGCAAGGTACACTCACATTCTCAGAACTATTTTTCCTTAATGCATTTTTTTCCCTTAGGTTTAGATGGAAGAAAAGGGGAGAATCTACCTGTTAAAAGCATCTCACCAAATACAGATGGCCTGAAAGCATCATCTGGGATTCACCACCCTTTTGTGAGGACACTCTGCAGTATCAAGCACCTTTAAGGTAGGAAAGGACAGTGCTTTCACCCACATTATACAATCAAGAACTCCAGATATTGTTTCTACCTTGAATCTTTAATATTTACTCTAATTTTAGTTACGTGTAATGGAAAAGTCATAAAGTCTGTGAAAATATGCTCTACAGAGAGGTATGTTCTACAGACGTTTTCCAGCAAAGATCCTGCAGTCAGTACACAGGAGCATTAACCAACACGCAATTTCCAGTTCTTCAGTGAAACCCCTATCTCTTTCAATTAGTTTCACCACTACCAATTTCCAGTTCTTCAGTGAAACCCCTATCTCTTTCAATTAGTTTCACCATTACCATCAAGAAACTGCAGCTTTGTGTCCGTTCTGTTCTGTGGGCATAGACAGGTTTTATCTACACCTTTAGGAAGAAGATAACTGAATCTGGAGAAATGAGCCATGATCTGAGGTGGCAGACCTCCCACAGGCAGGGCAGAGCCCCTCTGACAGGGCACAGTCCCAAGCACCTGCACAGGGTCAGGACAGCATTGGTGAAGGCTCAATTGAGCGTCCTGGATGAGACTGGTAGTGAGTCAGATTTGGGGTCCATCTAGGGATTCTAATAAATAAACTTAGACAATGAGACACAGGACATCAGCCTGCCTCACCTAATGCTCCATGACAGATGTGGGGACATGGATTGTATAAGTCCGTGGGGGTTAGAAATATGTAATGTCTGTGCTTGCCACTGAAACAATATGTACTGCAACTGAATTTGTAAAGGCCTTGGAAAGCCCAAAACACAGTAAGGATGTTAAGTCAATGCTGAGCAATGGGGAAGAAGACATTTTAGTTCTACCAGAGGACAAAAGAACATAGCTTCAACATTGGTATCTCTCATGGCAATCCATCTAACACAAGGGTAAATCATTATCCAGAATACCTATAAAACACCTTTTAACCTTCAACTGAGAGAAATCCAGAACTGAGAGAGAAAGGGGATCACCAAATATGAGGACACAAACTGGTTCAGATCAGTCAATAAAAAGGAGCTATACATTTCTAAAGAATTTAGTATCCAGGTAAATTTTGTATTTTTTTCTTCCACTCAGAAGCTCACCAACTTTGTTCTCATTACACTCAGATCTGAATTTGACCTTCAGAGAGCAACCTTGATGTAAGATCCTTATCTGCAAAGTAAATGCAGCAGAACTACGCCCACACAAACTTTCAGCCTCTATTTAATCCCATCCTTCAGCAAATCATCACAACTCTGACTCCACTGCCACACCAGGGAAATTCCAGGATAGGCACACAGACCAAGAGCAAAGGTGTGAGGGAAGGTGAAGGTGGACAGAAAACTATCCTGTATTCTGAAATAAAGCGTTGATTTGGTATGGAAATGCATTTAGTCTTTCCGCCATGTCTGCTACATACCTAGCCAGCTGGTGTCATCTCTGTGGTGGTTCATGGTACAAGAAAACTTATTTGCTGAGATCTTTGTGGACATGGTTACTTTTTTTTTGGAAACAAAGAATCTGAACGTGGATCATTATGACTTATGCCTAAAATAGAATGAATGTTATTTGAGTCACTTCCAAATTAACATGATTGTTTAAAAATATATGAAGTGCTTCATGGAATTTTAATCTCTCTACTGCAAAAACAATTTTAAAAGATTACAGCCTTGCACATTTTTAGAAGGATGTAATCACGCTAGCTAAAACATAAATTTCACACACCACAATAATTTTAATCATTCTGCACTGCACATAGACAGCATTCAAATGTCTCTTTCAAATGTCAAAATAAAATTAATATTTATTACCACACCTCTGAACTAGCACATTTACAAAACTGAAACTCAGGACATTTTCTACTAAGCCATTTAAGCCATCTTGTACGTTCTCAGTTAAACACATTTTCTAGAGCTATTGCTCTGCCTCAGGGACTCACAGAATTTCTGACGAACTTTATGACTTTTTTTTTACTACATTCTTCAGGAAAAAAATCACTCAAGTCAAGAAAAGGATCCCAATTCCAGAGGTGGTTTTTGTTGTTGGTAGCTTGCTGTAAATAAAGTCATAAGAATAATTGACATTGCTGAACCTTACACACAAAAAATGTAGCAACCTGAGCAAAAGCATAAAATTAAATGCAGTAAAGTCATGCTTATAACAAAATCTTTGACTATGACACCTCCAGGGCACAGGGAAAGTTCACAGGGCAGGACAGCATCCATAACAACAGTACTTCCCCAACAGCATAGAATAAAGGCTAGGTCCTTCATACCTACCAGTTTGGGGAAAAAAATAGCTCCAGGTAAGAACTTCATGGGCTCAGGCCCACCCAGAAAAGTACCAAAAAGACCTTTGGGATCTTGTCAGAGAGCGAAAGTGTTGTTCCCAGTCCCTACTGCAAAGTAATCATTGGAGAGTTTTAGACTGGTTTCCCAGACATAGAACACAGAGAGGGAGCGGGTCCTGTACATTTCTCTCTGCAACTCTTTTGGGTGACACCCTCCCTGTTAAGTGGATTGTAACAGATCATGTCTCTCCAGAGAAATGTACAAAGGATTTTGCACATGCATGCTGAGTTTCTTTGACCTCCTAGGATTTTTTTGACTGTTTCCACACTCTGCAGTCAAATCTCAGGCATTTAAGAGACCCTGGAGAGGTAAACCAAAAATTGTGCCAAAATACATTTATGATTCTACTTCTGTGCTATCTGGAAGGACAAAATGAACAAATCCATTAGCATCTGCACTCCTAAATCATTTCACTACCTTTGAAAAATCCTACCCTTCTCACAAAAGCACTAGCTGACAAAGATCATGTTGTCAAATGCTATGGACCAAAAAAAAAAATCCAAACAGATATAATATAATTGTTCGCTACTTCCCATAAAACAGTTAATCTCAATTTAGATCTTTGAGATAGCAAACAATTCAGAGAGTGGAATTATAGGTACTCCTGCCATGGTGTACCAGGGAGAAGTGGGAGAAGAAAGCTCCTTTTAAATGTTTTGAATTCACCTGACTGGCAGCTGCTATCCGGTTGATCAGCAGAGATCATTGCCTGCTAGCAGTTTATACTTACCAGTGTTTTACAGTAGGAACCCCTAAAGCCTCACAACACCATTTCTAAGGGGTGAGGGCTGCCGTTTTAGAGATGTAGCAAGATGTCAATTTTTATTACATTGCTGTGTACCCTGCACCTCTGAGGCTGTTACACTTTGTTTGATCTGGGATACAGACAAAGTCAGAATAAAAATTTTGAATTAATAATCTTCTAACTGCACTTCTGGTCGTTCTGAGTTTATCTTCTGTGAACAGTTTAAGCAAATGAGGGTGACTGGAGGGACTGTTCTCCAAAAACCATGACTCATGTAGACACCGACTACCCCACTGGAAGCAGAGTTACTGCTCACGCAGTCTGTCAGGTTGGGCTGAAAAATCCTCTGCTGTCCTTCCATAAATGCTCAGAATGTAATGCTTGCACATGCTTCCAGAAGAAAAATGCTCCTTTGAAATTATTGTGGCAATGGTTCCTTATAGGTAAGATGTTCAAGAAGGTCCGTCTCCATCTGCAGATAAGCTACGGAGCTGGTCCTGCTGTCATGGCATGATTTGTTCATGAAGCTCCTGGCAAACAAGCAGTCACATCTCATTCTAATTGTACAAGTATGCAAAATCACCATACCAAACTTCCCAGAAATCTCTGCTGCTTCGCTGATGTCAGCACAAGGAGCCAAAAGCCATAATTAACTTCTGATTGAACTTTGATAGATCTGAATAGATGCAGCCTGTAGGCAGTGTCTGGGCTGGGAACTCTGCCAAACCTGCAAATTCTTACAGGGAACAGAAGTACCACTTGCTGGTCGTTCCTGTCCTCATGTCCTCTCCCCAGGTATTTACTACCCTCCCCCGTCAAGGGCATGAGGCTGAGCTAGTCTTTGACCCTGCTTGGTATGATTTCTCTTTCTTTCTTGGTATGTTAGTAAGAATTTCTTAAAAAGCCCAGTAACATCTGAGCCAGGTAGCTCAAAGAATTGGCAAGTCACAGGAGAGAATGGGAAATCCTTTACCTCAAAACTAATGACTACCCAAAATTTTCCTGTTCTTCTCAGTTAAATCCAGCAAAGTTTGGGCACCCATGACACAAACAAAACCTGCCTCAAGAGGGACAGAGGCTGGAAATAACTGCTTCCAGTCTATTGCACCCAGTAAGCCCGGCAAGAAATAGGATTGGAAACTTGGCAGGGAAAAATTGTATCTTGTATTTCTTCTGTTAAACATGGTATATTATTAGCGTTATGCTAATGTGAGTCACCTAAATGGGCCCACATAATTTAATAAATTTAATGAGTTACTTAATAAAAGATTGGATTTGGCTGGGTGTCAGCCGGCCAGTTAAACAGTGATTGACTGATACCCAGGGAAACAACATTCTCTAGAGCGGAGAGACCCCACCTTGGGGTTATGATGCCCAAGTAGCTTTGTTAGACAAAGACGAGGCTTTTGGCAGTAGATGTTCATGGTTTCAGATTCAAGGTCCCAAGTTCAGTCTCTTCTCTCAGTGATCTTCCCAGGGGTGTTCTGTTACATGCTGACAAAGAAATGCATGAGCTGAATAAATCATTAATTAAAAAACATTTGTTCGGCTCTGTGCAGACGCAATGCTTCTCTCCCTGAGGGCAAATGTCTTACTCTCAAATGAATTCAAAGTGCCAGGAGAAATGGAAGACAGTTTCACTTGCCTCTGGTCCAGTTCAAGAACAGTAAGTGCAGCTAATTAAACATTCAATGCCTCCAAAAAAGACATCCAGTGTCACTGGTATTTACTTTAAAACAAAATAAAGCAAACAAACAAATAAAAGCCACAGTGAGTCAGGAAGACTCTATTTTAAACCTTCAGAGATGCAACTTGTCTACATAATTATTTTTTCATTTGTCCATATAGACACCTTGCCCTTGAGAAAAAGTTATGACAAAGGTAGAGCACACTAATTTTTTTGCTGTTGTCCATATATTTAGTTGCAAAAGCATATGGAAAAAGAATAATTACTTCACTTAGTGTAATCTCCCTCTTCAAGACATCCTGTAGATTCTTCTCTTTGTTTACACAGGCTTTTATAGACAAAAGATCAGATATTGTGGTCAAAACCACAAAAGGCAATACAATGCCAGCAGTCAATGTACATAAACTATTTCCATTACTGTAAAGTAGTAATGGGTTTTTATCCCTCAGCTGCTTGTCAACACTGCTTCACTTCTAGGATTGGTTTCTTTCAACCAAATGTAGTCATCTTGCTGGCCACCTCAGGCTCCCTCTAAAGTTACAAGAAAGGAAAAGGCATTTTCAGGACCTAATTACAATTCTATTTTACTAAAAATGTAAGTCTTTATTGCTGAGTCACCATGACAACTTCTAAAGTCAGTGGAGAGGTGAACCTTCATAAGAAGATGCAGCCACTCCTGCCTGGATCACACCTCAGAGATGCTTCTTCTTCTCTGCTGATTATGGTGAATGGGAAATGGTAGCTGTGTTCATACTGTACTTCCCACACTCCTGTATTTTTACAATATTTACAGGTATAATTGACAGATCCTTCACCTAAAAGAATTGAGGATTTGCTCATGAGGAATTTTGTCCATTTAGGAGGAAAGAGCCTTGCAATTAACTAAAAAAGAAGGGAATTTTCTTTACAATAGGAAAATTTGTGGGTTTATTTTGATTCGGAATTAAAATAAATTTTGAGCTTCCTGAAAAACATATTCTCTGATTTGTTTGGGCTTAAAAATGATGTGTTTTAGTTTCTGAAATTCCATCTGAATTTTATTTTAGTTCCTTTCTAATACATTTTCACTGTTCTACATGAATTCGTGCCACGTCAATAGAGTTCATGCAGCATCGAGACTGAACTGGATAACCTCCAAACATCCCTTCAAATACAAATTTTTCTCCCATTAATAAACAGTTATCATCATTACATTTTAATATCTCAAAACCTAAAAGGTCTACCAACATAAATTGCTGAACATTAAAGTTTATTTAGCATTACAAGTCTTAAACAGTATTTTGTGAATGTCTGGGTAGACATAAGTGTCACACATGAGCAAATTTAAATTGAGGGCCCTCTGCTTTCTCTTATCATTCTATCATAACCAACAGGGAGGTGAGCAGTTACGCATTTGACTAATTGAAAAATTTTGTTTGCCTTTCTTTGTTCATGCTTGACTTCCTCCTCTGCTATTCCTTGTTTCTACTCATGTTACTGTCTGCTGTGTTTAAAATGGACTGAAGATCCTCATGGACAGTCATTTAAACAGGAATGTGCCCTGGTTGAACAATCATTTCTGAAGACCGTGTTGCCTGCAGGCAGGTTAACTTAACTCCTTTTTCCTTGATGAAATCATAAACTTTCTTATGCAGCAATTGACCTATGTGGTGTTAGCTAGTTTTACTGTAAGCTAAGGTCTTTGAACCTGTAAAATTATTTGAGGGCACATTGAAAAGAAGTATGATTGCCCTGTATATTTGTTGATACGACATGCATAACTGTATAAAAAGTATTCAGGGATAATCAGAAAACAGTGAATTATAAGCAATAGCTGTATAACAGTTATGGGATGAAAATGTCTAGTTCAATTAACTATGTGATTTTATCATACATATCTAACTATTAAACACATCTTGCTAGGACTACAAGACACATGAAACCCAAACAAATAAACTTCACCTTAAACATGAATATTCATAGCAAACTTTCCACATGCATTGAAGAGAGGCTGAAAGTTCTGAAGGGAAAGAAAAGCTCTGTTGCTGTTTAAATAAATATGAAAAGAAAATTGTCAGTAAAAGACAAGAGAGAGTGAAAAAAAACCCAAAATCTAGCTGACGGACAGACATAGGCTACTTTTCTAGATGGATGATTTTTCTGTCTCTCATTTTTATATTGGATTCCTGTCTAGACCTCAGACAAGAGGCTTGCTGATTACTCATTTTAGGACAAATTAGGAAATGAAGTCCATTGTGCTACACAAAAGATTTTTATTTGTGGCTATGCAGCTGGCTAAGAGCAAATTAGTCAGAGGCAGTATACAGGCCATCCTACCTTCTGGAAATTTCAGTCTTCAATAACTGCTGATTTTCCCGGAAGTTTTCTTCAGTTTACTCCACAAAATAGATAGTAAAGGATAAATCTGTCATCCGAAAGATTTTCCTGACATTTGAAGTATTTTTTTTCTTCATGGAATACTATGCAACAATATTTTAAATCCAGAGATTTTTAGGAACTGAAATGCAGCAAGCTATTTCTTGAAAGGCTAAAAGCTTTCTCCCTCTCCAAGAGATTATTGCAAGATTTGTTTTGCAAATTCTTTCATTTTTCCCTGGATGATTTTTCACTTGCCAGTAATAAGAATATGATAACACCTCCACATATTTATCTTTAATTATTGGACAAAAGCATGAAATAAACAGGAATAGCCATGGGAATACCACATATAATCATTTGCACATACATCCCACACCACAACAGACAGAAGAGTGTATTTTTAATGCAGTAATCAGAAATATTTAAGATAATCAACAATACTCTCTTGTGTTCCTCCTAAATACATTTGTTTCCTCCATAAGCCCTTCAGCAAATTCAATAGATTGCTTAAGCAACACCTGAACCATGTAAATGGATGACATATTTCTGTATGCATCCTTAGCACCAATAATATACAGCTAATGCATCATATTTAGTAAAATGGCTTTAAGTGATAACAGGTGTTTAGCATAATGGAAACTGCTGCTAGTTGGTCAACATGTAAATTAATTTTGTTATTTCCAGAACCAGATGGTCAATTCTGGAGTACCAGCATGAGTAAAATTAATAAGCCTCCTCACTGCAGAACATGATGTCTCATCTGTAGCTTTACCAGTTTCCAATTCCAGCTACCATGTGAATTGCAAGAATACCCCTCTGACAGAAAGATTAACTGACTTACTCTCTGCCCAAGAATACTACACCATATATCATCAAGTAAAAGTAGCTAAAGGTCATACAAACGAACTTCATGAGAGATTAAGAGAAATGGTAAGAAACAATAATGTTGGGGTTTTTCCTTTTTTTTTTTTTTCCTCTGTACTACTTAAAGTGTGAGTATGATTTGCTATTATTTTCTATCTGCTTTCTTTCTTGAAGCAATGGCTGGATATTGTACAAAATGCAATTTAGCTACAGATCTCAACTGGTAAGCCATTTGCATTATAAAACAAATTATTTTATTATGACAGAATGTTAATTTTTTCTTCAAATGGCTTATATAAGAAATTCATAATCTAACTCAATCTGTGATTCAGAAGAAACCCTTTTTTCCATCCATAGTCAAAACTTGATCAGATGAAATCAGGCAGATACATATGCACACCAGACTAAGAAATCCCACTTGTCTGAACTTCCTGAACCAGAAGGGATGGCAAAGACCTCCAGCACTACAGCCACAGCCCTCAGGGCAACACACTATGCCCAGGCTCCCACTTGCGGTGTCAGTTGTGCACAGCTAGCATGGTGCAGCAGAGGCACGTCAGACCCAGTGCACTCCAGCTGCAAAACTCAAGTCAGAGTACAAGTATAGACACCCAACAGCAACTCCTGCCACATTTCCAGCCACTCAAAAATCATGAGCAACTTCACCTTTGTCCTCAAATTGCACTTGGACAAGGTCTAAAGACTGAAAACCAAGTCACTTCAGGGAAGCCCTGGCACACAGTGTCCCTGCAAACACTTAGAACGAGACTGCAGAAAGCACTGAACTGGGCTCCTTTGGACGCCTATCTCCTTGTCAGTGACTCCCTCCCAGTGTGCCACCTGGCACTGGCCTGTAGGCCCAGGGATGAAGCGACAAGGTGGCAAGGATGAGTACGCTCATAGTCCCTGTAAAGTGGAGGGACTCTGTTCCCTCTGTTCCCAGGTGTCCAATGTATTCCTGTCACACACTTTAAAGTTAAAATTATTTACACACAGTAGAAAAAACAGTCACTGATAACAATTTTGTGCCTCAGGTTTTCACTGGAGCAGATTTCTTTGTTGAATACAGACAAAAGTGCAATCGCTGCGCACTTCATTTTTGACACTCCTCAAATCCAATTTAACTAACTTAAATTGAAGGAAAACATAGCAAATATAAATATAGATTCAATTCTAATCTATAACTACAAACATACATTCTTATCCAGAACTTAAATCTTCTGTTTCCTTGTCTGTGTGCATCAGGAATGCTTTTTCTTCTCCCCTTCACTACTAGGAGATTATGCTTTAAAAACGCAAACCCTTCAGTCACTTACTAAGAATTATCATGTACATATGAACTGGTTTTGGAATTCAAGTTGGAAGCTACATGTCACACTGAATTATTCAAGTAAAGAGTGATAAATTAAAATGGATAAAATCCAGTGAATCCTGACTTTTATTTTTAAAAATCCTGTCTATTTTAGGAATATATTGGTGTGTTAGGAAAATAAAATCATGTAGCAAGGTGAAATAACAGACATACCTATGGACTGCTTAGATCAGTTGTGTCACATACCTCAGTCCTGTAATCACAGCTACAGTACCTCTAAATATATTAAACTGTACACTACTTATTTTACACAAAATATTTTTGTTGTTAGCATGCTGTGCAATGTGTGAGACAACAAGCAAAATAAGTCACGGAGGGATATTATTTTTTTTTTAAAGTCTGTATGTATCTCTAGACATTTGCAAAGCACTGCACACTAACTAGCAACTTTGTCTTCACAATAGCAAGTCTATGGGGCATTGGTTGGTCAATTTAGAAAATCATGGTAAAACATGTAAAACAAATATATTTAGGTCACAGAAACTATCCAAGATTCTTAACACACAAAGCAGTAACTTGCATCTGCAGGTGAGTAAATGTCGTCATCATTCTGGTTCAAATGTTTTGACTGAAGCCACAAAAATCAGGGGCAAGTACAGAATTAGTGATCTAATTCTAATGGGTTGGCATTTACAGAGGTGGAATTTTCCAGTAGTCAGTTACAGCGGGTTTGTGTTGCTCTGTTAAATCAGCTGTGTCCTGTATGACCAAGGATGTTACACAGATCTTGGGGGAAAAAAAAAAAACAAAACTGAAGATATGTATCTCCTAGGAAACACTGGAGGGAAGGGGAGACAGCTTTAGATTTGGAGGAGTCCCTACATATCACACAGAGCTCCCTAAATGAGTCATTAGAAGAATCAAGAAACCTGGGAACTGACTGCACAAAGAGTTGAGTTGCACAAAATGTTGTGGGTTGCACTCAGCCAAGCAAGCTGTTGGCAACTGATTCAAGTGTCAAACAACAACTCCAAAAATCTATTTACAGCCTGAATCTTTTCAGTGACCCAGTTTGCAGCACAATTCCTCAGACTAGTCTATTGTTTGTGCTTTATCCCTGCTATTAACATTAAACTGTGCCTACAAACACGTGGGTATTGATTTATTAAAACCTTCTGACCACAACTAACCAGACGTGCAACCACTGACCTCAGCAGTGTCTGATGAAGATCCAGCTTTGTAGCAGTGAATGCATGTGTCCAGTGATGCAGGAGCTCCCTCCCACAAGCTGCCCTTACAGACTGGTAGAAACCCCTGTCCCCTCACATCAGGCCCAGCAAACCCCTGAGTGGTATAGGGCAAAAGCATTTGATTTACAAAGTTCAGTCTGTAAATAAATGTAAATGGCCAGTCTTCGCGAACGAAGAGCCGGGGAAGGTCCTTACCCGCATATGCAGATCAGGCCTTCGAGCCTGCGCA
>JAWWES010000001.1:78623360-78649154 GCA_035583135.1 Lophotriccus pileatus | reverse complement strand
CTACCGGGGCCAAGCGAGCTTGGACGGTGGCAGCGAGGTCCTCAGGACATAGGTTTGTTTTCAGAGTGACCTTCTCTAGATGGATTGCCTTAAGGGCTAACGAGCTCCATCTGCCCGGGACAAAGTTCAGTCTAAGAATCAGGAACATTCATTCCCGGGAGAGTGAGAGGAACATCACCTGACATCTGCAGGACGGTTATTTTGTCACCCCACCGAAGAAACAGAAACGTAATGAGTGCTGCACACACAAGACACTTTTTTCCCCTGGATATCTTCATTCCACACCTGCACCTCCACTACCTTGGAGAAAATTCTTCCTCCCAACATCAAAATACTGCAGTGTATTTGCAGCAGGTCAGTACAAATTTGCATCAGTAACGCTGCATAGCTTCCTTCAAAACTTGTCCCTGACTTTTGTCCTGCATCTGGCAATTTGTTTCTATTATTTAATACCAACAGTGATATGCTTGAATAAGACTGTAGAGTAGTTTAATTAAAGTATTAAACAAGGAAAAAAAAAAAAGCCTTTCTTTTGGAATCCAAATAAAACAGAAAATAAAAATTAACAAAGGAGAAAAAACCCACAACCAAAGAACAGAGAAACCTCAATTAACAGACACCAAAACTCTGATAAACCATTCAAGCAAAACAAGCTTCTCCCAAATCATAATGACAGCTCATTACAGAAAAATCTAATGCTGCACAAACCACAGGATTTTCAGTAATTACAATCATCTTACTTACCTGCAACTCAGTGACAAGAAAACAAGAGAAAGGTGAAACTGCGTAATAAATTGGGTAAAGCATGTGCTGCTCTCCAACATTTGTAGGAAATGTGCAGTCAAATTTTCCCCAGCTGAAATGGCCAGGTGAGGAGAACAGGCCATGCTCCCAGTTCAGGACTGATGGATGGAGCGGGTTGACAGCCATCAGTGCAGGCAGAGCTCCCTGGCAGTTATCAGGTGGCCATGCCTGCAGAGCAAAGCTGAGCTAAGGATCCCTAACAGACCACACACACAGTCCTCGACAGCAAAGCTTGCAGAAGAAAGGTCAAGGGCTGTGTAGTAATGTCAGAAGGCAGAGCAACAGCTGGTTATAGACATATCTTAACGTGAAGATGACTTCCAAGCACACAGTAGGAGTTAGAATAAGTACCTGCATGCATCCGTGCAGCACAGAGAAGCAAGCTTTGAAAGCGGTCTAGATATTTCTAAAGAAAATTAAGCACTTTTCCCATCACGACTTCACGACTGAATGATGTTTAGTATAAAGAACAGGAAGGAAAAGGGTTTGCATTCAGTTTGATTAGAAGCACATAAAGACAAATATTGCTTTAAAAATTAAGTTGTGTAAATACTGTAAATTGTGTTTAGGTAATAAGAAAGCAACATTTCTACCATTCCGGTATCTCAGCCGCAGCAAGGTATTAAATCCTCTCAGCTGCTAAAAGCAGAGAATTTGGGATCTTCCTTCTCTGTCTCAGAAACCAACAATCCAGAGGAAAACAGGCATACCAAGCTTGTAGAACAGGCACAAAAATGTGACAGAAGGTCAAGGTCAATTACATATAGGCTGAATAATATTCATATGAAGATCTAATTTTTAAAATATTACCACAGACTTAAAAATATTAAAAGCTTTCTGTGACATATGAGGAGTGTTTGTGCTTGGTAACTCTCTGGACAAAGTCTGGTTTTCCAGTGTGCAAAGCAGTCTTGCCAACAGGTAATTATATTAAAAAGAACTGAGGATGGAAGCCAAGCAGGAAATTGGGTGATAGTCACAGACAATGCTAAAGGAAAATTTGAGGGGAGTAAGTCTCTATATATTTCATAACAACAACCTGCAGTTTTATTGCACTTTTCTTTAAGGACATCAAAGCACTCTCTAAGCAAGGTTTCATGCAGTCAAACCTTGGCAGGACACTAAGACTTTTCTGCTCATTCCATAGATTTGTTTTTTTTCCTAAAAAGAAGCTTTCTGTCCTTTAAGACTGTCATGTAAATTGGTGAAATAATATCTAGTTGAAACAGACAGTCAAGCACCAAAGTTAATTTTCTCTTCCTGGTCTCTGTGGGTACCTCACTATTAAATTACGACAATATTTCTCAGATAAATCTGATATCTGTACACTGTGTGCACTGCAAATTTCAACTTCTCAAGGACTTTTAAACTAAGAGACCTCCAAAAAGAAGAACACAAGAAACTAAGTAAACCACACATTCATGACTTGGTAGGATGCTGCCCACCTTCTACACAAAGGTCTATGAATAAGCTAAATACTTATGTTACAAGTTAATTCTTAATTCTCAGCTGAGAGGTCCCAAACCCCTGTCCCAAGAGGATGCCCTAGCCTTGGGACTATAAGGGCACATGGACACAACATCCCCCAATCATAATATTGCATTTAGAAGGCACAACTCTTGGAATCTGAAAGGACTTATTCTAAAAACTCCTTCAGAACACACTATATTTGCAAGCAAAAGTTTAGAAACACCAATACAGCCTTCCAAAAGTTCCTACATGGCTTCAGAGATTAAATCTCATTTTATAAGTCATTTAAAAACTAAGGATGGGTCCTCTGCATGGGTTTCTACTGATATAATTAAGTTACTTCAGGGTACTAAGGGTTATTGTGTGTGACTGACATGATACATCAGCAGAGTTCTCAGAAGTAATTCTGCTTGATCGGTATACCTAAAATTTGACCAATTTAATTTGTTTCACTCAAAGGGTAATTTAATGTACTGATGCTGACATAATATGCATCACTTTACAATTCCTACTGAATTTCCTCTTGGAGCACTTACATGCATTAGAATATTGTTATTTCTATACCAGGAGAGCACTACCAGTGCACATACAGCCTGTGCATCATTTAAATTTAATGGGACTAGATTTCTCAGAACCACATTTTAGAGATGTTTAGACTCCTAGGGATGAAGCTAGTGGCTGAGGTACTTTGGAAAATTCAGTGTTACCTATGTGCATCCCAAGACATCCAATTTCTTTCAAAATAAAGACCTCCATGAGTTACTTACACATATGACTATCAAATTAATTCAGGACTTCTCTAGATGTTGTGGCATACAGGCACCATAAGCAGAACTGCAGTCCAGAAAGAATAATTCAGAAATCTGTGCAGTAACCACTGAATAACTTTCTTCCCTTTATCTACTTAGTTCACTCTTCAAATCAATACATAGTCATCAAGAAGTACCATGACTTAAAAATAAAATTTTCTTAGACTGTCAAAGCCATTTGTAAAGTATGATCAGAAGGAAAACATCAACCTTATGTTTTTAGAATCTTTATAACTTGAATTCTATTTTACCAAGGCCTATTCTAGCCTATATTCTAGTCAACTGTTGGTAGCAATTGTTGACTGGATGTGTACACACATTTATCTCCATTCATATGGCAGGTTTTCTAACTTTTTGTAATGTAAGACTCTTTTATTTAATGTTTTGTAATGAAAATGTCTTTGTTTTTAATGAATAAGGTGTTTGAAGAACATAATAATATATACTCCTATGGGACAAGCAGCATTTTCATAAGATACCAAGGGAGATAGATAGATAGATAGATAGATAGATAGATAGATAGATAGATAGATAGATAGATAGATAGATAGATGATAGAACAGTTCTTTCACAAGCTACATTTTGGCCACAGATCCATATTTTGTTGAATATTTTGAAACTGTACCTTTATTCAGTGCCCCTTCTAAAGATAATTACTTGGGATTCATTATACTGGGGGAAAAAAAACTATGAAGGTACAGCAAATTAAATTTCAGGAGGACTTTTTTTTCTTAATTGATCAAAAGAATTATGGAGCACTGTACAATTGCAACAGCCATAGGTCTAATGGACATGTCAGCCAATCTGGCCTGCAAGGGGCAGGAAAGCCAGTTCATCAGACAAGCCAGCAGGCTAAATTCTGCTGTCACTACACTGAGATAGAGGCAGTTGGGCTACTGTGTTTAAGAGTAATTTAACCCATTGACTGTAGTGGAAATTGTGCTAGTATATGTAAAAGAAGAGACTGATCTTTTTTTTAGCTTAAATACAGCAGATTGACAGACATGAATATTACCTTGTTTACACTGGCAGGGGCCATTTGAAGCAATGCTATTGTGTTAATGCAAACTGACATTCTTTCTGTCTTCCCAGCAATCTATCAGTCTGCTGCAGTGTATATCATATATAATATGTATTGTTTTACTGAATAAAAATGCCCTTTTTAAATACATAATATCATGCATCTGTCTTTATTACAGCCAGAACAATGAGTCTACCATCTCTTTCCACAATCAAACCTCTATTTTTTGTTAAAGACAATTCTATTATTCTGCAGAGGGACCTATTGCATGCCCTCATTTTGATGAAATTACTAATGCAGATTGAGTGTCCTAGAAGAGTTACTGAACTTCCATACTTTTTGAGATTCTAACTTAATTCATGCACTCATCTTGATATCATGGTTTATTATTTTTTTACACCAAGCCGATGAATTCTCCCTAGGCGATTTGTAATTATTAGACAGTCCCTATTACACGAACACTGAAAACTGCTATTATACAGTGACTCTATACAGTTTACACCATCCTTTCTCTATTTCATCTCCTGGCTCAGAGTCATCGATGTGATATTAATTCAAGGATGAAAGTTCTATTAAATTTTCAAATTATCTAATTATAGTGCTGATTTCACATTAAGATATAAGAAATAAAATAAGAAGACTTGGCATTATTTTATCAGTATAGCATTCCTTAGGTATGGGAGGGTGCTATCCCAAATCCAGTCCACTAAATGCAGCTTAGACAAAAGTTTGAGCCAGCACTCAGTGAAACTGGGTTAAAACATTTCTACAGATGAATAAGCAAAAAGGGAAATGTACCACCTTTCAGATCAACTTATACATGTCCCAAATTCTTCATCCAAACAAAAGCCAGTAGATACATAAATAAGAAGAAGAACAAGTTTCATTGGCTACATATTTCCCCATTGTTGATTTTCACTTTATTGTTGTTTTATTCAAGTGTTTATATACAGAGTTTTTGAATACCAGCACATTTCAGCTACAATAAAAAATGTAGTCTTATCTCATAAAATTACAGATGAAAGCATAAACAAGAACCCAAAAAAAGAATACCAGAAAAGAAAATCCCACTTTCTCATATATATGTAATTTTTAATATTTAGTATTTTCTTATGCAAATTTTGTAAGACTTATTTTAAATGTTCTATGACACAAATGAGCAAACAGCCTCCTTGACATATGCTGGACCAGTTAGACACCAACACTTTCCAGCATCTGAAGGATGACAGAATTAATCCAGCCCAGTCCTGGACCACCTTCCCCATTCTAGCTAGTGCAACTAGTCACAGAAGTTATGGTCTTTCAGCAGCAGAAAACCACCTCCAGGACTCAGTTGCACTTATTCAATGCTGTGAAACAACACAGGTGGTTTCAAAATTTCATTTCCCAAACACCAGAAGATTTCTTCTAGGCCTTTTTAATCAAAATCAAAACACTTAACAGTAATCAAAATGTTTACTGAACTAACTGAAATCTTCCACTTTGATTCAGCTCGACATCTAACTGTACTTTGTGCATTTTATGCTCCACAAACCCTGTAGGCTTAGAGTGCTTGGAGCCCAAAGGAGAGAAGCTGCTTGGCCCTCCGGGTTGCTGAGTGGAGGAAGTTCTCATCAGCATGTGAGTGCAGAAACTTCCCACAAATAAAGCATGCTGCCTGGCCATGAGAGAAAGTGTATTTAATCTTTAGGAAAAACAGAGTTAATGTGTTCATTACACTGAATTTCCCCCGTTAAGAATTATTCCACTCAGTTTGTGGAAGCTGTAACAGTGAATTAAACCAAAGCAGAAAAATGGGTGCTGAGTTAATTGCATTACTAAGCTTAGAAAAGAACTTGTAGAACTTCACAGGTCACCATGAATATTTTACATCTCATAGATTCTATGGTAATGCAGTTCTGGTTTTGTTTTTCTCCAATACAGGAAGATATTTCTTTAGTGTACACTCCTGCCAGTGTGGAGAAATTTCAGTTTATATTTCAGTGACGAGGCACATAAGCAGCAGCAGATGGTATTTGGAGCACAACGAAGATACAAAGATATCAGGGGAGCTGGAAGAGAGGATCTGAGCATAGCGAGCTGCTTTATGAGCCCTCCCTGAAGAAAGCATGCACTTCTAAACATGTTTACTTGTTAACATTGTTCTCAGTTACTCTCTATAACAGGCTAGCAATAAAATATGCTAAATATTACTTCAAAATACTGCAGTAAAGCTCAAAAGGAAACCCCAAAGTATACTCAGGCTTTTCATCCTTTATAATTCCCTCCTTTATGAATACTGTAATCACTTAACAGAAAAGAGTATTACATGAAATTGGCAAATGTGAAACTGGGTTGCACAGGGACAGGGGAATCCCAATGGAAGTTTGTAATACTGCTAAAAATTCAGCAGAAGTCTTCAAACTCAAGCAATAATGCATTAACCGTGATGTTGCCTGTAGGAGAAATCAGTAAAAGGTATTTGAAAATGAAGAAAAACAGGAACCAAGCAGTAAGGAAGATGTGATGGGAATTTAGCCAGTTATCTTTAGAATGTGCTGCAAGGTTATTATGAGTTTTGGTTTCACAGGGCAGTCAAGAGACTCCAAGTCCAAAGTAAACCACATGGATAGGTGATTGGAGTCCTGGTTTGTTCCTGAAAGCTCAAGTCTCTTCATATTTAAGTGCTGGTGATGGTACTCTCATGATACATGTCACCCAAGTTCATAGTAAGAGAGCACACAGGTTAAAGAAAAAAGAAGCTCAAATTGTGAATGCAAATAGGCATCAGATAACTGGGGTGAGGGCGTGTGTGAGGGGATGTCTCAGACTGAACTTGTGAGTTTTCATGTTTTTGATAATACCTGCAGTAAACCAAAGTAGCACATTTCCAATCCTCTAGTTAGTAAAGAGACTTGAACCAAAATTAACAGTTAGGAGGCTAACCATGCATTGATTGTCCTTTCTTGCATAGAATATTTAGGTTAGGAAAACAGAGGACTTCAGGGGCTGAAAAGAAGGGGATGGTCTCAACTGAAGGAAGTGCCCTTACTTCAGTTGAGACGAGGAAATTCCTGCAGACCAGAGCTGCATGGAGTCAAATGCAGGGGATGCCCAGAGTCATTGGCCCCTAACACTCAAACTGGGATTTGATGAGCAGCAGCACAGTAGGAACCAACTCAACTTTCTGACCAACTGTTCCAGATCAGCAGTGACCTCCCGGACAAGAAGGGAGGGCAAGATCTCATGACCAGAACTCCAGAGACAGCAAGGGCATGGGAGCAGTGTAAAACTTTCATCTCACTAGTTCTTAAATAAACCTGAGAATCCAGATCCACTCTCGGTTATTATTCACACTGTCTCACCTGTGGTACTAGAGTCTTAGAAGAACTCTCAGATCCCATCTGAGCATGCCTGTGGTGAATTAGGCAAAGGAAGTTCAATTTTTAAATTTTCTGTGGGCTCAGACTAAAGATTTGATGAGGTTCTCAGTGTAGAGAAGTTTAGGTAGGCAGGTATCAAAAACACATTTACAAAGGTTTTGAATAGAATTTTTTTGCTTTGTACACTTCATTTCCAAGTTCAGTTCCACATTCTTAACAGATTTTTGTTGCATGAAAAAGATTCATGAAGGGATCTTAGAGCTTGTGAGACACTCCACTGCAAAAAACATCTGAAAAGCAGAACCCCACTTGACTTCCCACCTGCACAGCAGGTTTCAAAAAGAAGTAATTTCTCTCTGCCTGGGCCTGGGATGAAACAGGCTGATTATTTTAGCTTTGTTATGCTTACTCTGGAGCAAGAATTACTTGACAGCTTATTTTAAACTGCTAGCTTGTCACTGAGTAAACAAGCAACACTAATTGTGATTAGTGATAGACAAGGGTAGCCTCAAGGAAAGCTTGGAGTTGACAAAAAAGGTTTTAAGTTTTTTTAAAATCTCACTGTGAAATCAAAACATGGAGGAAGCATTTTAGCTGAGTAATGGGCTGCATATTTGAAAAATCATATTTATTCAAATTGATGAGGCAAACAGGATTTTGCTTTAATCCACATGGAGCGATCAGAGTAATTCACATTCCTATGGTACTGTAGCTAAAATGTTAAAAAATAGACTCTGTCAGAAGGAAATTATTATTACCATCTCCTTTGCACGGTATGCCTGGAAGAGGTTCATGCTACCATTGCAGATGCAACTGATCTGTTAGAGAAACAGTTAAACAGATACCGTTGATAGCTAGATTACATTTAAAGATAGAAACTTACACCACTGACAGGTTAAAAACACTGAGCTGTTCAGTGTGGAACTGCTGTGTGATTATTTAAATGTCTCAGGATAGAGGGAATCTCTGAGGGAGGAGTAGGATGAATATTTGGGGGAGATGGAGTCAATATGACCTCCCTGACTGTCACCGGCAGTCTGAAGATAATGGGTATTTCAAGAACATATGTGGTGGATGAAGATTAATTTTTGAGGTACAGAATCTTAGCAGCATTTTCTTTAACTTTGTATAATTTGTTTGTATTATTTTAGCACCCATGAAACATAACCAAGACGAGGATCCCAATGAACATTTGGACAAACAGATGGAGCACATGAACATTTATCACTTGTTTAACAGTTAATGCACTGCAATACTACAGTCATTGGGGTTGCTCTGTAACTGCTCAACAACCATCATGTGGTTAACTCCTGGTAGGATCTGACTTTTTAATGGCGCCCTGTGAGTTCCCTCAACCTCTGGAGGAATAAAAATATACAAAAATTACACCATTGTGTTTCAATTCATAATTTCCAGTGTGACTGTCTAGAACACTGAAAATTTGATTATATTATTGTGTTAGCTACATGCTTGCAGCAAAAGTGATGATATTATTAGCAGATGAACCTGCAGTTTAGATAGTTTATAAAAATAGCTCTTATTTTTTATTGGAGCAGAATTGTTGTTAAATATGCTGCCAGCAAAAAGAAGCTTACAAAATAACAGATGTTATTTCTGTATTTTTTAGCATGAACTGATTTTTTGACTGTTTATATTATTGATCGACCAATTCAAAGCATTTTAACCACAAATTTTCAAATGTCCTGTTATTGCAGGTGGTGTGCAGGTATATTACAACTTATATATATATTAGTTTACAACATAGATGAAAACAATATTCAGATGAAATAATATGTGGTCTAATGTTAATTACAACAAGAGGGGTAGAAGAAAAATTAATTAAGCCCTTTTGGTTTCTGTTCATATTTGCATTGTACATATGGAATTAAGGTGAGTTTTTTCCATTACAGTCTACTACACCATAGATCTGTAAAATTCAAGGTCTTGTATATTTATATTTTTTACAATATGTTTTATTAAGAATATGAGAAAATACTTGCTATTCCAGTGTAGTCCAAAATCATCCAGGAAATATGTCTCAGTCCTCATTGTCACATGCAAGGTAGGCAGGTTTCCATAGGGTGTATGTCCAGCCACTCACATTTCCTTTCTGTTCTCCAAACAAGGCTTCGGATTCTACCTAAAGATACTTACATAAGAAGGGCAAACCTGAAGGGGGCACAAAATCTGCAAGAGAGAGAAATAAAAAAAAAAAAAAAGCATCTTTGTGAAAGTTTGACTCAGTTCTAACCTCCACTTGTATATTCCTCTCACACTCCTTCAAAGTAAAGCCTGGAATTTCTCATCACTTGCTGATATGTTCATTATGTTGTATTGTTCTGAATGCTTAAACACTCAGGCAAATGCCATTATTGAAAAAATAAATGCAGTACACAATAAAGGCATATATGCATACATACATTTTATCTGGGCCAAAACTATGACCTATAGAGTAGATGTTGTGGGTTTTTGGTGCAGGTCCTCAAGCACAACCTCCCCAGGAGTTTCAGAAATTGTTGACCTTGCAGCTCTCCAAATTTTACAAGAATAAAACCCAAGAAACTTTGATATTAAGATATTAAACATAAAATTGCCATCTTAAATGTAGGAATAATAACTGAGGAAACACATTCCTTATATCTCAAGAATCAGTGAATTTTATCTGCTGGTTGGACCTGGCGGCAATTTCCTGATAGGAAGTAGAGCAGATTTATTTCTGTCAAATCAAGCAAACTGATTTTACTTTATATATATATATATATATATATATATATATATATATATATATCTTTTATTAATGCTAAAATTCTGGGACTTTATCTGTGTAGTACTCATTTGAGATAATAATTTTTTAATACTAGGAGACACAATAGAATAAGACCTAATGAAGGTCAAATCCTACCACCTCAAATCACCATGAATGTCTAATTCTGCATGTAACAACTTACCATGGCACTTGTCACAGTGAAGGTTATGGGAGTGAGACATCAGCCTCCCCAACCCAACATCAGTCCAAAAGAGAGCTGAGGCTGCTCTTCTCCAGCTTCCAAGACATTTGTACATACCCCTTTGTGCATACAAACCTACCTGTTTGTACAGTTATTAATGCATTGACAAATAACAGTAGTCGTATATTTATGTGAAATATAAGGAGCAATTTATGTAATGTTTCTTATGGAAAAGGTATGTTACTTTCTCAGACATGGGAAAAAAACTTGGAGAAGGAGTGGTTCTTCATTTTGCAAACATGGGAATTGCCTGCACCTCTCCAACATTGACCCTATTAACTCAAAACCAAATCAGAAGTAGTAAGGGACAGTTAGTACTCCAGAAAGAGAAGCTTAAATATCCCTGAACAAATAAACAACTTGAGAGGCTCAATTTAGACTTGAAGAAATGGTCAAAATTTTGAATAATATGAGTATCCCAAATTCAGCTCCAGTCATCATTCTCTCATGTGTTGGATATTTAACTCCTATCCTCTTCTAATTGACCTTGACTTTGTATCAAACATCATTTCAATGTCATTAGCTAACACTAGATTATCCCATCCCTACAGTATGTTAATCTTTAAATAAAACAGGCTACTGGAATAATTTCACAGTAACAAGCATACTAATACATGCACTCCAGAGAAATGGCCTATACTTTCATTTAATCCCCTAGGATGTTCTGAGAGGTGTTAATGCAAGGATGAGAAAGACATGTCTTCCAGGGACCTGCATTAGTCAGAAAACAGCTCTGACATATGGCAGTAGAGATCATGCTTTGGAGCCAAGGGAATTTTTAACATTTCTTCTTTGATGATTCAGAGAGGCTTGGTTGGCATATAATTGGATCCCATCAGCACATAATCTACCAGAGAAAATAATTGCATGCCTGTGTTCAAATCGTCAGCTTTCCAACTTCTCTGCCAAATAATCTCTTCAGTGTGGCTGAACTAAGTAGCAACTTTTCAAACACCAAGGTTAATTAAGCTTTATGGAAGTCCATGTGTTGTTGTTTTGATAGGAACCTTTGGAAATATTACCACCTAATCTTATGCATTTTCATATCAACATGTTATATGGTAGGATCAACATCTGATTTTAATATTTATTGTAGCAGAAAATTTCATTACATTGTAAGGCTTCACAAGGTTAAAAAAAAATGCTTTTTGTTAAAAATACTTTGCTTAATTTTGGTCTGAACACTGAAGTTTCCTCTCTGCTTTTCTGTACTTTGTACTCAAGGCCTGGCTAGAAATACTCAAGTCAAGAACTTGCAAATGCCCCAACTCTATGCTAATGGAAAATGTAGGAGTAGAGATTGCTCAAACAGTATTGTCAGTCCTCTTCAGGGCAAAGACCAGAGGCCTCCTTCCTGGATCAGAGCTGCTGTCACTGACACCAAGAAGGATGGTGAAACCAAGTGAAAACAGTTCTCCATCCAACAAATGTTCAGTCGTCTTGAGTTCTGGCTGAAAAATGTCTTTGCAAAGTGAATGTAAAGTCTTTTCATCCTGTGCATTTTGTTTAACAATACATTCCATAGCTGAAGTTCTGTCGGAGTTTGGTGTACACATTTACTAATTTTCTTATTTCTTTAACTTTCTTATTTCATATATTTATTTGAATAGATTACTTCACATAAAACCCACATCAAAGTAAAATGTTTAACAAAGATGCATTTCTAATTGCAATTCTTATTTTGAAATATACAAAATTAGTCATATTTAAGACTTAGACCAGATAATCTTTCAAGATCCCTTCCAAGCTACATTGGCTACACCTTATTAATCATACAATAAGCAATAAATGCAAAATATGTTTAAGTAGAAGACTTATTTAGTGACAAAAATTCAGATGAAAGAAACAATTAGGAAGGAATTTTCCAATTATCAAAACTGACTAGTAGCAAGTCTGTCATTAAACATAACTCTTCAGGAGCACAGGCTTACTTTCTCCTTGCATGGTTTTAACACATCAAAATTCAGCCATTAAAACTGTGAGAAATATTCTGCTAAATATGTTAGTAGTAAAAACAAAGTTCCTGAGCAAAAAGTTATTACAGACTTCTTTAATGAACTACTGAAATATGAATAATTAGAAAATATTTTCATAATATTTAACATGATTCATTTTAGCTCTTGTTTATTTAATCAGGACTATGCTGATAAAAACACTATTTCCAACAAGCAAAAGTAATAAAATTCAAGATTTAAAAGTGGAATTACATTCAAATCTACATTTCAATTAACTGTTTATTCCTCATACAGGATTGGAATTTGCAAGCAGTTATAAGAGTACCCCTGTTCATGCATGCAAAAGCAGTTTTGTAGATATGCAAATCCTTGCAAAACTGTAATCTTACTGTACTTGGTAGTTTTTTTCTTGCCAAAAGGTTTTTTCCCTTAAATTATACAGTTATGGCCTGTCTGAAACATTTGTATGTTAATGTTGAGCTCAGAAAAAAATAATTCAACAGAAAAAAAGCTTTTACATTTATATATTATTAGAAAGTAATAAAACTTGTGAAAACTAAAAATTGTATCTTTATGTTCAAAACCTTTCAAAGAATTTAAATTTCTGTTACATCTATAATGAGTTACAGCACTGGACTGAAGGCTAGCACAGATTTACCTCTGCTGTGGACAGGCTAAAACCACTTAACACCCGAGTACCTCATATTCTCATATTCAGACCACATTTCTGTAAAGGTAAGAGGGAGAGGGAAGAGTATCACAACTGATACTCAGTCCAGAGAAATATTGCAAGGGTTGTTTCTCATAGGGTCTAAAAATTTCAAGTGCTTTATTCTCCTACTCTTCGTAAGTCATGAATTAAACACATCTTCTACTCGATCATTCAGGCTTTGTTGTTGAATCTTATGTTGCAATAGAGATAAATTGAAAACCAAATCGACAGAATCCACGTATTTAACTCAATTTCCATTTTCAGTTGTTTGACACTGTGTTCTGTGTTTGAATGACTGGCCTTAGAATGTTCACAAGCACTATTTATGGTGTCAATAAGCACAGTCACTTTTTTTAAGCACCCATAGACATTCTGTTTCATCATGATTTTTACCCATCATAAAAGGCAAGAAAAAAATTATGCTCCCAGCCAAGAAAATTGTTGTTGGGGAAGAGCTATGTTAACATATAATATTCATGTGCTTACACAGACCTTAGAAAGTGTTGTTCATAAAAGTGCTAACATTTTTTAATTAGAACTAGAAAATTCTCTTAAATCTTTTCAGTTCAAAAAGAAAAAAACCTCAGTTGATTCACCTAGACTCTGAATATCAGTATTAAAAACTGTCTTCAGGAAAAATAAGGTTAAAAATTTAAGAGTTAAATGTTTAAGACCCTTCATGTTTCCCAAGAGTTATACAATGCCTTAGTGATTCTGTTCCTTCAACAAGAACTGAAAAACCCAATCAGATCATTGCAACAGTAGAATGGCCTCTTACATAGAAGCCAAGACCTTCTTTTCACGTAATAAGCTTGGACTATTTGCTACTCTGCAAGAACATTTCAAGTTAATTAATCCTTCAGTTTTTCTGCTAATCACTCATTAAACCTGTCTTGATAATAATAATTTATGAGGTTTTTTGTATAACTCACCTTGAAGTGAATATATTTTTATATAACTCACCAAGAAGTGAAACTCATATGAGATTTCATAGTGCAGTGACCACTGATAGAAATTTGCAACATCTGGACTGTCTTGGATCCTCATTGCTTAATTCTGTGAACAGGCTGCTAACACAAAACTCATATGCCTGCTAGCATACTTCACATCTGTAATTGATGTCCTGCTGTCTACTGGAACACTCTTCTGTACTCATAAGATATTAAGATGAATTCTGCAATCATGTCCAGGAGAAAAAATAAGAATCAAAAGTCTGTAATTTCTTCAGCACCAAGAAAACAGTTAATAATATTATGCACTAGCACAGCCCTGTCAAACTGAAGGTTTAGTTCAAACAGTTTTTCTATTTAGGTAAGAAAGAGAGCCATTAAAAACATATCAGAAATTATTAGGAAAGCCTTAAGGATAACATAAAAGTTGTGTAAGAAATAATGAAGAAATTTTCCCACATCTCTAGTTTTCTGTATAAGGAAAGTTGCATGTTTTCCATGCAGGTGTCTGCCAGTTCCAATGGCACTGTACTTTCCAATAACAAAGAAAACTGCAATTGAAATCAATTACAAAGGGTTCAGAGTCTTGGCCTTCCACCACAGTCAAAAACTGATCCTATGGCAACAGGACAGATTTGCACATGCAGTTTTCTCAGGTTATGGATACAGAAAACTGTGGCATAAAAAGAACCCATCTTTACAGATATGGTTTGGAACTCAAGTTTGCCTTCCTTGACTTTATTTCCTAGAAAATAATAATCAGAATTACTTAATTAAAATTCAGTGCTCTTTTTCATACACGTATATTATTGCATGAGTCATGTGAAATAAAAGGGTTTTTTAAAAACTGTGGAAATACTTACTGTGTATTATATATCCCATTCTTCCCCTGCAGGTACATCAAGAAACACTTACAGGTTTCCTGCTGTGCATGACTAAGTAGTAAAATAAAGAGTGCAAAAGTAAACAGAGCATACAGTCAAACACAAGGAGCATATACGAACAACGCAGAACAAGGGTTGAAGGGGAAACCAGTTGCTTTATTTTACAAATTATCTTAGAAAGATACTAAACTTGAATTCTGAACCCAGATCTACGAGAACCAAAGAACATCAGGAGGAATCTGTACTTTAACAGCCACACGATTTCATAGGCAGGGTATACAAACACTTCCATCCTCAACAGTACATACCAAATAACAAAACAAATCATTGCCTTTCTGCATGCACATCTTCCTGCTTTCTCTGGCACTGCTAATGAAAGCCTAATGGAAGAATTAAACCTTTTTAAAGCCATAAAAGCCATTAAGCCCCAAACATTACAGATAGGCTACTCTAACACACTCATCTAAAAATTAATGTTAAATATGTTTTAATCATATGATGTCAAGGTCTATCCATCTAATTTTACATATACAACCTTGGAGCCTGTTTTAGTAGACAGCAGGCTCAGGCTTTTAAAGGGCCCTCTTAATATTTTGGCAGCCTGTGACCTGGAGTCACTCCACCCAACTCTGAAGTGATGCACCAAAGTTGGAAATTCAGCTATTTTAAGTTCTCTCTAGCATCCATAGACTATTCAGATCTTCTATGCCCTGGATATTTTGCCTTACACCCTACCAAGAAGAAAATATTAGTAATTTAAAAAGTCTTTATGATTGCAGCAGCACAGGAAGCCCATTTATGTTCCAAAGAGCTGACATTCTGGAAATTTGTGTATCACTTAAGCACTTTTGAAACTGATTGTCTCCTGAGATGGAGACAAAATTGAATAGCTAAACCTGGGTGGTTCTTACTTACAAGAAAATATCCTAACGCAGTCCACTAATAGAATAATACGAATACAAACAGGAATAATAAAAGAAGGATAAGTCCAGATAATTTTGCCCATAGGTAGGGCACTTGGAGCAGCATCATTTTCCCCAAGAGCAGGAGAAAGAAGTCAGGCAGCACAGCTAGGTCCTTGAAATCACAGAGGTTATGGACATAACAACACAGAAGTAAAGCCTGAGGCAAAAAGCTTGAAGCAAATTACACTGTGACAGCTGCATCCAAGCTGCACCTTGTGCTTCTGAGAGCACAACTGAGCATGCTGTACATCAAGAGGAAGGGTACTTTCAAGCATGACAAATGTAGCTGCCATTTGTTCAGGAGTCAGTTGGCTACTGTTGCAGTAAGATTAAATTGCAGCTGGAGGTGTCCCCACCTCTTTAAAACACAAACAGCTAAACTTGCTGGGGATTAACTTTTGATGTGTGTACATCTGTTTAAAAGCTTGACAGGTAGGTCAAGAAGCCCAAAGGCAGATAGTTCAGGCACAAAAGAAGGAGGGAGACATGCTTTACTGAAAGAGGAATCCCGTTTTAATTCTGCAGGTAGAGGCTGGGGCAAACAGTGCAAACTCCAAGACTGAGAGGTCACATATAAGAGAGAAAATTGAAACCACTCAAAAAAGAAAAATGAAAAGAAGAAGTAGAAGAAAAAAGCATAAGGCTTTTTTTAAGCCCTTAAAAGCATGGGAGAAGAGCACTCAGTAAGAACCACTACTGCAAAGTGCTTATGAGGCTGAGGCCCTAGGAAATGAGGCACTTAGCCTACCAGGGTTTCTGAGAAGGCAGAATTAGACCTGAAGGCAAAGGCTTTCAGATGGCAGGTATCATTTTTTGTAGCACATAATGCTCAAATCCTCCATGCCCAAGTGGTCAGTGCTGCCTGGAGCACCTGGGGAAAGGAAGGTTAATGCACCCACCTGATTAGCTTAGAAAATAGTGTGTCCTCCAGGCTACATATGAAAACTAACAAAATATAAATATATTTGATCTAATTATGAGGTCACAGAAAAACGAGCAGAGAAACAAGCAAAATCCAATGGATAATGAGCGATCCAAAACTAAAGAGGAATTCCTTCTCTTTCTTACAGACACAAAATCCAAGAATAAAATACAGTTATATATAACCACAAACTCTCTCTGGGGTTTAAAGTTTTTATAGCCTTCTAGACTCTTATAACTCTAGAACTTTTCTTCAAGTGGAGCCACAGAGATACACTGAGTAAATCTATATTGACATATTTTGAAAGGTTTTGATTGCTTTATCAAATTCACCCCTAAAATTGCCTGAAGGAATTTGATCAAACAAAAAAAAACTTTCAGGCCAGACAGAATATGAAGAAAAAAAGTACGTTTATATAACTATCCTTCAAGATAATTAGCAATATCTGGAATACCTCTTTAAAAAGAGAGTACTTAGGTAACCATAACTGTCCACAGAAACAAATTCCCTAGAATACTTGAGCTAAGATAACCTATAAAAACTTTCAAGGTAGGTCAGCTTTTAGGATAAAAAGGCTCAAGGTTGCCTCATAAGGGCTATCTGTTTAGTAATGGTGTCAGTAAAAGGGAAAATATCTATAAGGTATCACTCAAAGGGCTTGTTCTAGAAAGCTTGCCTCTGATCCACACCAAATACTCAGGTAAAATGAAATCAGCAAGATAATAGCAAAAAATAACTATTAGTACTGTAATATAATGAGCTGGTCATTCGTTCTTCAATAAGTACTGTTAAGGATGTAGATTATGATTAATTAATCTGCTTTAATCTAGCAGTTACAACAACTCATAGAACTTCCAGGAGACAAATCACATTTCATGCAAACCCATGTCAATTATATAAAATTACATAGTTTACTAATTTAATCCAATAAAAGCCCCAGTCTAGGAAGAATTATGTAACTGCCTTAAGCAAGTGAATGAAAAAATTATATATGAGCTAGGGGTAAATGAGCTACAATCAAATGTGAAACATCATTCAGATTCAATATTCAAGCACTCTCTTCCTCAGTAAACAAACATTTTCAGACTTAAATCTGTAAAATTTATGAAGGAGTCACAGATTAGAGCAAAAACAATCTTATAAGTGCATTTTGAGCAAGAACAGGATGGGTCACATCTTCCTTTCTTTTTCTCTTTTTTTCTCTAACTATTTACAGTGCAATTGAACTCATGATTTAGTTTAAAATATATTAATCTCATTAGCTACTGTTAGAATGCTGTGAGGCATTCTTGTGGAGCATGCTAATTCAGGGGGGTTCCCCTTTACCTATTACCCTTTCAGATTAAAAAAAAAAATCCCACCATATTCTTGCACAGTAGAATAGAAGAAAAAGCAAAAAGACCACATGATGGTTACGTTCAAAGTCTCAACACAGGGTAAAAGAAGCAGAGCAAGATCAGGGGTCCTCCAGGACACATTTCCTGTAAGGCACACACAAGTCAGTACCCATCTTCCACCAGAGGAAGCACTTTGCAAGTCTTGGTATAGCAGCAATGTTCTAGACTTAGTTATCCCACCCCAAACTCGCAAGCATTAATGTGTTGTTTTCATTGCTGGAGGTAGGGTTCACCATGACAAAGAAAAATGTTGACAAGATACTGGACAAAATTTGCTTGACATGAAGCAGAGCAGAAAATATCATTCATACCTTTACAAAGTCCATTGTAAAAGCAAGAATAATTGGTCATGTCTTCCTGGGTGCCCCCTGAGCCAAAAGATGACAATAACACCATTTTGGGATGTAGTACCTGACAGGCTTCTACAGATGTAGAGCTCCTGCTGGGGTAAATACCTTCCCCAGCCTCTCTGAAACAAAGCAGTGATGCGTTGCTTCTCCCTCAGTTACCATCTCAGTCTCTCTGCCTCTCTCTCTGGAACTAGGTTTTCAGCAAGACACCATGGATGATAAATTTACAGTGAAGTCCTGGACTCTCACTTTTATCATAGTTAGGTTAATCTACAAGCCATATATGACAAAAAGAACAAAAACAGTCACAATAGTTAATGTGATTAATCACTGCTCAAATCAGCAGGCCACTGGTAGTGGTCCTCCCAGTACTACACTGGTAATGGGTCAGAATCTTGTCACTGTAAGGCAGCTAATGAATGTGATTAATGGCAGAAGGGAGTGACAAACTGGGCATTCATTTTTCCTCAACTTTACAGTGTTAAGCAGTTTTACTCGCATCCTCAAAATGATAGATACACCTAATCAGTAGTAGTAGAACTCCCATTAAGTTCTCATTAAACTTCTATATCCTGTGTATAACCTTGAACAACACATTAGACATTAATGAGTGTATTCTCCTTTCACTGTGCACACGACTCTCAGTAAAGCACTCCACTTCCACAGTGATGAGTGTGGCGTAAATACGCAGACGGAGATTGTTGGAGTGTGTTTCCTCTACAAACCTTGGAATAATTCGACTAGTGGAAGGGGCAGTCAACACAAGCTGTACAGACAGTCTGTGTGTATTTATATGAGTTGCACTTGAGTCCTAAAGGCAGCCCAGGACACTGCTACGTTACATGCTGCACAAACATACACAGAGGACACCAGCGCTAGTCATGAGCTAAAAATAGCAATGCTGTGATACTCAGACTCCAGCTCTATTGTTCTTTTATTAATAGGCCAGGTACAAAGTTGAAAGATGGCATGGGGGTGCTTTTTATACTAGTCTTCTTAAAATTACTTAGTACAACTGTTAAGGCTATAATTAGCTATATAGTGTAATTTTAAGCAGCAACACAGCAGCAGGCAAATAAAAACAAGTATTTCACAAGCTGTTTCTCATCAAAAAAATTATAGTGTTACTGTTATAAAGGATCAGGAACAACAGAGAAACCTCAGTGTTCTCCAAAGTAATAAAATCAAGCTGATAGCATAGGTATTTCAGTGGCGATTCAATGAGTTATGTTCTCAAGAGGTCATGGAAAGCCTTATTGGTACACTAAGCCATTGAGTTGGGTTTCATTAAACCAGTGAGTGGTTAGGAGAACAGTAACACAGCTTTCCTGTTTTGCTCAATTCAGAATTTCATTTTTATAAAGGTAGAGAGAGACTGGGTTTCTTTTATTTTCTTTTTCGAAAATTTATACCCCAGTTTAAAAACCAACAAGGACAGAGTAACTTGTGTTAACACCTATCATTTAAATCAGTTCAACAAAGTGTTAACTATATCTTTAGATCAAAATGTATTTTGTTTAGACTAGCAGTCTGCACTCTCTTCAGTCAATCCAGAGAGGCAAGTAGTGATTCATACACTGAGTAACCTAATAAAGGATAAAAAGGACAAAAAAAAGGGATAAAAATGGGGCTTTGACCAATAGATAAGTTAAAAAAATTGAAAAACTACTTCAACATATATCTGCAAAGATCTGGAAAGCAAATGAAGGAGGATCAAAAAATCTCAGGTATTTAAATTAAAAGATGTTAATTTAGATCAGGAAGGTGTCTTTTTTTTCAGCTACATTTACAATATTCTCACCTGGGATGTGAGAATTATTTGTATTTATCTTCTAGAATAAAATTCAGAGCTCTGGAAATTGAGGGTGACTTCTACCACTAATTGCCAATTGAAATATTTTGAGTACTTTTAAGAAGACATTTATCATTGCAGGACAAAAGCTATATATAGTATATAGAACAGCACAAGAAATTACTGGAGAAGCCAAAAGCATCACTGTAGTGTTAAACAAGTGAACAGAAGAACAGCATTGTATGGGAATATATAATTTTCTGCATTTTTTTTTCTGGAATACCTCTATTCCAATTTGCCTTGAAACCTTATCTTCTAAAAGATTCTTTCCTTCCTTCTTTTAAAAGATTCCTTCAAAAGATGTCCAAGAAACCCCTCTCTTCTGTGACTTTTCAGCCGCATTTATGTCTCTCAAAGATGATCCTTGTATATCAGAGATAAAAACAGTCTATTACTTTTTCAAACCTAAGGAGATAACATATTGTCTACACAACACATTTTAATGTAACTTATATGATTTTCACAGTAGACCATATGTACATTTGACAACAAGGATTTATGATAATGATTTTCAATTTAATATAGCTATTCTGTAAGATGACCTTCTTTAAGCTAAAAGAGAGTTAGGGGTAATTTGGTTTGCATAATTCAATTTGAAATGCAGATTAAGAATGGAGAGCTTCATGTTTAATATTTTTCCAAATTTTTTTTTATATTTTCCATTTTTCTACCCTTACTGTAATGTATTTCTACTTCCACCACAGACTCAATAGGATATTTTATATTATGCGCAATTCTGAAATGTCATTTTTAAGCATCAGATCTAAAAGACACTAATGTTTTCAGGCTGAGTTTTTTTGGGGGGGGGTTGTTTGTTTGTTTTTTTATTATTATTTTATGTAGTCCTAAGAATTTATTGGATAGCTGCTCATTTTTCTTCAATATTGTTAGAGAAAAGTTTGCTTGCACTCTTCCACAGTTTATTGGAGAAATTATATTACTGTGAAAAACATTTCCCTACTCAGCTTTGAATGTGTTTCGTTCATGCAGGTAGCTTCTGCCGCCTTTAACAGTCTGAATGCATCATAGATAGATACATATACACTTCACATGAATTAATTCAGTCAAGCTAACCCTCTAACCAAGACTACAGGCTGAGTTGGCCCAAGTGAGTCAAATCAGTTCTTTTGCTAAGCCTTGCCCTTCCCCAGATGCTGAGCTGTGGCATGGACTAGCCTTCAAATCCAGAGAGCAGCTGCAGAAAAAAGTGATGCTCATTCTTTTCACCTTCAAAAAATCATAGCTAACAGACTTCTTGATTTTAAAAATCACTTATTTAAGATCCTAGTGACTTTTACATGAATAAGCTAAGTTAAAGTGATGAACTCTATCCCAAATGAGTTCCATTACTAAGGTCTTTGTCAGGTGCAAGTTATCTCCATACTCATCCCAGGCCTCATTTTTGTAGACTGCAGCCAGTGCAGCTACAGATAAAACACCAGTAACTGAGCCACAAATCTTTAACCTAAGTGATATAGAAGGAGACCTTCCTTTCCTGAGGTGCTTACCACCTGAATGCCTGGAATGAGTAGTCTGATATGACACATGTGGTAACTGCAAAAAGAAAGAAATAGATCCTCTCTGTGAACCATCTCCCAAAATTTCTAACTTACTTTGTTTTTGGTAGTTGAGAGTCCCCTCTGTTAAACTATTACTGCTCGCAGTGAAGGAGAACTGAAAGACGTGAGTAATGTTTCTATGCCTTGGTCAACCTGCACAAAGCGTATGTTCTACTTTAATATACTATAACCAGAGAAATGAAAAGGTGTGAATAATACATATTAATTGTGATTTGAAGTGGAAAATTTAAATAAGATGGGATCTATTTAAAAAGGATGATTTCTCTCGTATGCACTTTTCTTTTAGATTGCATAATATTCTGCAATAAAGTCACAAAACACAAGGTGTTGGGTTAATGGACTAGACATCTCTAGGACTGGCAGCTCATCTGCGCAATGTTAATCTCCCATGTTTTGATTGCAGTGTTAGTTATGTTAGTGTTCAAGCATAAGTACCATCTCAGACATTACTTTAAAGCTGTTTTAAATAGCTATTTGAAGAGTGCTACGGACTACTAGGCACATATAGGAACATGTCAGTTCAGGTCTAACCCTGCTCCAGGACATTCAGGTAGCAGAGTCAAGGAGACAGCAGCTGTGGTTTTCTACGAGCATCATTGGTCTTAATTCTGTTACAGAGAGGTCTCAGAAACAAATACACCCTTTTTCAGACAAAAGCACTGTCTAGGGCTTATTTAATCCTAAGGTAAAGACCTAAAGTGTGATGATTCTTACTCTGAAACTACTTAATTTCTCTCTGTGTTTATGAATTAAGCCATGATGGCTCATCATTCACTCCATGATGAACCTTATCACCCTGGATCTAATAATAGGCCAAATGAATTCTACACACATTCAGGAACAAGTTTATCAATAACAAAGAGCTAGAAGAAAAACAAATATCAGGGAACTCTGGTGGCAGGCCATGAGAAAGCATGGAGTCAAATAGAAATGTGCTTTACTTTTAAAATACAGGAAAACAAATCGTAAATCTGTAGCAAGAAGCAGAACAAAAATTTAGTTGAGCAGGCATGAGTAAAAACTTTAAACACACAACCACAGCAAGAGAAGCCTTGTATATACAAGCAGATTTTGGACAAATTAAGATAGTTTATAGGAATCTTCATCTCTAGTGAAATGCCATTGCTTTGGCTTGTTATCTGCTTATGGTATTGCATAAATCATCTGAGATTAAAATCAATAGAGGTACATAAATGAAGATGCACTAGCAATTAAGTGGATGGCTGAATAGGTCTTCCTGGGATGGAGTCCAAAACAAATTGCTTGGAGTTTCACTTCACTCAGAAATTTAGCTGATTCATTCAGGCAGCTAAGGAAAAGTTACCTAAAATCAAACCTAAAGCCATCCTTATTAGTTTTCTAAGCATATGCTCTGTCAGAACCCCTCCCATGTGTTAGCTGGAAGGCACCCTGAAAGCCTGTGTGCCAGTGAAGTGAATGATGGCAGAAGGAAAAGTAGAGACTGGGAGGTGGAGGTGCTTCTTAATCCTTTCAGTCACCAGTTATCTCAGCCCTCCATAGAGGGAAGCTTTTAAAAGTCTTATCAGCATACAGTGATTGTGCAAAATCCCTGACAGGATACCTAGGAAGAAGAGTGTTCAATTGGGGCATTTTTTAAATTACAATAAATAGCACCAACAATAACAAGAATGTATATATTTTATATACAAACTTGTATATATATAAAAAAGCAGAAAGTTGTGAACAAATTTTCATAAATATTTAGGTTATTTCTGTGCCAAATCTAAACCCTCATTAGCAAACCCTCCTCAAGAATGTAGCCCCAGATTGCACATTGTAATGCTGCTTGAAATAGTGCCAGGCACACCTCATGGCTGAGGGAAAGAAAGGTTATTAACTATTTCAATATAATTCACAGGCATTGCAATATAGGTCACAGGCACTAAACAACTTTCTAGGCAGAAGTATATGTATTTAAACTCATACCAAAAGCAATTGGAGCAAACAATGTCCACATACTTTTAATGGAAAGGAAAATCTGAAGATCTCAGTTTCTAGCATTAATGTTAGAAAAATTTTAAAAGTGTAAACTGTGTAAACCAGATATATTCAACATTAGTATTTTTCACTATTTCAAATTCCTTCAGTAAATTTCTGTGCTGACTAGTAAATAAAAGCTGTCTTTCACTATACATGTTTGAGTAATAAAACAATTTTCACCAAAAGAGTTGTAAACCAGCATGCCTTTAAGTGCAGTAACTGCACAGAGCTGCTACAAAATCCAACCATCTCCTTTGTAAAATTTAACAACAGAAGGAGCATCAATGTGTTTCTTCTCAGCAAGCAGGTCTTAAAAGCTGATCATGTTGTCAAAGCCATTCCCAAGGATCTTTTGTGATGGGAACTGGACATCACAAATTATTTTCACATGGAAATCAGACAGAATTTCTAAGGCATCACAAAGGAAATATGTAAGGAAAAAAAAGTAAGAAAAATCCAAATAATTCCATATTCAAGACAAATTCAAAAACAAAGAAGAAAGTTTTTGCATTCTAATCTTCTAATTTGTAACACTACATAAAGAAATTACAGTAGCATTCCTGCACTTAGCAAATGAGAAATGTCAAAGCAAGCAAGGCACTAAATCCATATAAGAGCATGACAAATTGGTTTTGAAATCATGTTTTCTGCAATCAGATGCTGTTTCCATGATTGATTGTTTCAGAATTTTATACACGTACAAGGTCTTAGCTTTATGGTTTTGAGAAGGACGAAACAATTCAGCAATTCCAGAGAGCACTTAACATAAACTTGCATTAGTTTCTCTTTTTGTCATCATTACCAAAATTATGGTGCTTCATGGAGCAGAACAGAATTGTTAATAGGCCTACATTTTTATATGCCAGGTTGCTTTATGCTTTTGATTTCTCTTGAAAATAAATTAAATTCTTTTTCCTACTGGTTATTTTTCCATAATAGATACCCCTGAGAAAAATTCTGGTTTCTTAATTTGTTATGACTAGCAATTGTTCAACAGTCTTTTAACATATTGTTGGATAAAAGAATAGGAACCAAAAAAAAGTAAAACTTCTACCTTCTATAAAACTAAGTTGCCCTTCATCTCTCCTTCAATCTTAAATTCAGTCATATAATATAAGGGGAGCAGTCAGATATAAATGTGTAGGACTTTATGTTAATTCTTTAGTAATAAGAACCATGAAAGTATCAACAGGATATTTTTTACATTCAAGCATTCCTGATCTATCACACAGAAGAAAAATTAAAAAATCTCTAGCAAAATTCACAGCATAGCAAAATTCGAGATCAAGTGTTCAGTCACTATGCAGGTTTGACCACAATCAAATTTTTACAAAATTAGCAGAGTGCTGTAAAAATGATAGAGTTCTTGAAATGAAAAGCAGACTAAATAATTTCCCTGAAGCCTTTTTCATAGCACTAGGAATCAAAATTATTGTATGCAGAAACTAAATGTCAGAAATTACAGTGAAACAATTTCTCTAGGAATCCCTATTTCATCTCAGTGTCCATAGAATAAATGTGTCTCTCTAACACTTTGAACTTCACCAGAAACTAAGACAAAAAAACAGGATCATAGAGAGTAGTAATACAATGTGGGAAAATGTGGGAAAGTTTTTTGTTTGGATTCAAGACGGTTTTATAGTTTTACCGTCATAAGAAAATGCTGATTTGGTGTTGGAAGTGATTCAAAAAAACAGCTAGTTTCTGCAAAGGTGTATAACACAGGTAATGACGGGATTCTTGTTCCTGCCC
>JAWWES010000001.1:78596998-78623260 GCA_035583135.1 Lophotriccus pileatus | reverse complement strand
TGGAAGTGATTCAAAAAAACAGCTAGTTTCTGCAAAGGTGTATAACACAGGTAATGACGGGATTCTTGTTCCTGCCCGTGGGAAGAGTCATTTTCCTGCATAGTCAAATGCCTCTGGAGACATATGGAGGTGGAGTAGTGGTATAAGCAATTCCAAAAGCTGACTCTCACTAATTTTTTTTAAAATCATGATTTCTCACAAGAAGTGTCTTTTATAACCAAAAGCTATGTTCAGTGCTGCTCAATTTCATTCAGTTCTACTCATTTTTTCCTATCCTGAGCTAAAATTTTATTGCAATGACATAAAAGTCCCTCTTGAACAGGCAGACTCTTCTTGCTGTACCAGATTGGATGGGAAAGCATCTAGACCAGAAGCTATAGAGAAAACAGTACTCTATATGGATTAATAATAACTGTTAAATGATTAACTACCTGTTGGGTTCATAAATAACATCAATTGGACAAAAGTAATAATTTTTTAAAGAAAGAGTGACCACCAATTGGGACAGACCACAATAATCAACAAAGTTACTGGCTCAGCTATGTCAGTATGCAAGATGAAATAACAGCCTCCAGGTAAGAACTCCTTAGTCTCTCTCTCCTCCTCCTCCTCCTCCTCCTCCTCAGCTCAGTCACCCACTGCCCTCATACCCCTTGGAGTGACCACATTTTTCAAGACTAAAAGTGCCCCAGACAAGGTTTCTGTTACATTTTCTAAGTCTACATATTCCATTTCCTCCTCAAGTAGTTTTCTTGAACTAATCTGTTTCCTGAATTCTCGTCTCTGCAAAAATCTTCATAGTTTTGTCACATGAGATTTTTTTAATATCAAATGAAGGTCTCGAATGGCAGGGAACCTCTGACTCACAGACAGACAAAAGCATTGCTATAGAAGGATAATTTCAAAATCCATATTATAAAAATAATATAATATATACATTCAATGTATATAAAATACACTAAAATATGCATTCAATTACACATACACACATTTGCTTCTATTGTCTCACATTTACTAGTAGTTTTCAATACAACGGGCAAAACGATTGATGATGTTCTGGTTTTTAAACTGTTTAGGTAGCATCTTCCAAGTTTCTATACTGAGTACCTCCTAGGATAGTATCTGAATTCCATTCTCCTTATCCTCACAAGCAGGGGAGGATTTACAGAGTTTAGTGCATCTGAGTGGGATGGGCCCTTGAGAAAGCTTTTTTGCACTCTTTCCCACCTGATGAGTGGGGACGGGAACTTCATCATCCAGTGTTACAAGAATGTGATTTTATGATTGTCTCAGGAGGCAAAGTACTTCGAGACCCAGATGAATTTGCTACCGAGCAGTGGTTTCAACTGGCCGTTCTCAGACCCCAAAGAGTCCACAAAGTGCTTCAGAGACTCAAAGAAGCAACTTTCAACCATATAAACCCAGAGATAATGCCACTATTACCTTTTTATGACAAGTGAGTGTGAAAGGAGGACGGTAATATGCTTATCTTTTTCAGCTTGTGCATTCGTTGGTGATGTTGTCATTCTCCTGGATGTCTTTCTTCCTACTGCTGATAACTTTCTAAATCTTATCATAAAACTGGTGGACTCCTTTTACTGTCAGTCACACCTCTTTTTTTGCAAGATGTACATGTGATATGTTCAAGTGGTCCAGACTTACAATCTAGTTATCGCAGTCACAGAAGATGGACAACCAACACACAGATATAACAAATTATTATTGTGCACTCCCTTAAAGATTGCCACACAGTCTACAGATTATACCCATGGATGTTTCTCCCTCCCTTCTTACCAACAGACTTGGTGTTGCTAAACAAAATCCTGGAATTTCTACATGTTAGAAGTGTTCATCTGGATCGATGCAAGTCCTGCCCCATGCCCTTGGAGTGTAAGCCTTCTGGTACAGTCAGAAGGCTTTGGGATTGAGCAGTGCTGTTTGATCACTGTTTGCTCACTATTTGTGTTTCCACCACTTCTCACTGTCCAGTATTGCTATTTGGAAATCAAATTTCACACTACTTCTGGTAATCACCCGCACCTTTAGGTTTGATATGTTGTTGCAGGCGTGTCATGGAGCTTAATTCAAACATCATTTAGTCAGGATATCTGTGTCACAGCAATTACATGGGCTAATAATAATAAATACATACTAAAAAACCAAATAAGTGATCCTTCCCTACCTTAGAATTAAGTACTATATTGCCCAGTTTTGTAATAGGTAATGGATAATTACCTATGGGGATGCTGTTTATTTATCCTTACTACAATTTAGCAGATTGAGTCTCCTAAGCTTGCCTGTGCCAATATATTAACAAATGCTTTTTGTTTTCTTTCCCTAGTTTGTGAATGTTTCCAGTCTCTGTATTACTTCCTTGCACAGCTTTAGCCTAAGTAGTTTCCCACACAGAGGAAGGCTGAGCATACCCATGGTTTGAGCTGAACAGAGTAGTGGATCATTAACAGCTCTCCTCAGTCACTGCTCTTCCATAAGCTCAATGTAACTTTCTGAGGAATTTAAAGTCTATTTCTTTAAGTTCTTGTACGCTAATCAGGTTAGGTTGAAAGCACAAAGCCATCACAGTTCTGAAAGTTTAACAGCAATTTGGAAAAAGCAATAGAGCTGTGCATCTGAACTTCATTAAAAGAACTAGTGTTACCACAGGAATCAGAAAAACACACAGGCTTCAAGGGTCTGAGTAAAACATGTAAGCACTAGGCATCAGAAGGTATGGATGATGGCAAGCTAATAGACAGCTTTTCAGTACACTCCATTCTTTAATCTGAGGTAAAAATTACTCTCTCTGGAGGCATATGCTTGAATAATGACAGCATGGATAGACATACCCCTTTCAGTTTAACTGCTGAAGAACCAATGAATGTCATATGAACTCGCTGTTCATACTGCAGTGTCTGGGATGGGAAAGGCAGTCTAAATCCAGAAGAAATAGCTGACTGAACCATATTTTTTTGTTTAAAAAAAGTTTGCTATTTCTTATGTAGGGTAAGAAAGCATTTTAAAAAGAAAATCCTGGGCATTATCAATCTATTTATCTTACTCTTTGTTTATACTCTTGATCAAGTCTAAGAAGGAAGGCTTCCCCATCTCCAGAAAACACTTCCCTAATTACCTTCTCCAAATCAGATTAATTTCGTCAATATGTTTTTACTCATAGCCTTCCATCCTAGCTGGATCTTACCCACTGTGCTTACAGAGCACTGTAGCCAATACCAGAGGTCTTCTTCTTACAGAAAAAGAATCAAAAAAAAAAGAAAAGAAAGTGACAAGGTGGTTTCCCAGCTTTCTTATCAAACCAGCAAAACCAAAGGTTTAAATTCTCCTCCTTATGTAGTTTCCAGTAAGGAACTGAAAAGCCTCTAGAGGATAACAGACAGCCTCTGGCTCAGAGGGGTCCCCCGCCTACAAGTAGTTCTTGGGAGTCCAGTTAAGCATGTGTGGAGCTGCAGCTACTCGGGAAGGGGTCTCATTTCTTGGGGTCAGAAAGGGAAAACTTCTTATTCATATGTAAAGCAATTCCTTCCTGTCTTATCTCTCCTCTCTCCACTGTGTAAAAATATCCTGGGCCAGAGACAACAGGGGACTTCAGAGGGAGAAAGAGCTGGGGGAAGAGGAATTAATCATTGTCTTTGTGTCTTTGTCACTATTATCCCAACAAGGGCAAGCACAGAGGGCAGCAGTAGGACCACTGGATTCCTGGAAAGTTCTGTCTATCAAACATCTCAAAGATCCCCATTTACTCAGGTGTGTTCAGTGCTGATAACACAAGCACAAGCAGCTCTGAAAACAAAAGGAGACTTTCAGACTACTCATTTACTCAGTCACAAAATGAGGACACAATTAATATTGTATAAGAACTGTTGATGACCTGTAGAATGTGAAGAAAGGAGGCTTCCTTATTAGACAGTATTTTATCTTTCACTTGAATAAATATTTCTCAATTTCCACATAATGCTATTGATAGCAAGCCTGTTATTTGGCATGTCATAGTCTCTTTCTTACCCAGCCTTAGCTAAACACAGGTGCTTTCATTCACACAGAAATATTTTTCCCATGAAGTATGTATAAACATGAATTTATCTACCTCCTACTTCAGAGACTGCTTTTAAAAGCTTTTTTCTACAAATCTATAAATTTAATAAGAAGTATTCTTCATTTTTGCTAGTGACCAGAAAAAGAGGAGTCAGATATCAAAGATAAGACAAGCTAAAGAGATAAAGGTCTGTCTCCCTCACGTGCTGAGCATATATCAAATCTCAAGATTCAATGTGTAGCTAACAAATAGCAGAAAATCAGCCAAAGAAAAGCTTTGAGCTGTGAGCTTGGAAGGGAGCTCATTACTATCCTGCTCAGAGCACAGTCTGGTCCCCATCACCACTTCAACCTACAACACTCTCAAAAAGCATCACCCATGCCTGGCCTTAAACATTTGCCCCTTCAGAGGGACCAGTGCAGGACATCTTCTCCAGGGAACACACACACATTAATAAACACACACACATTAATAAATAAACTGTCCATATGACAGTGCTGTTCCTCCACATAAAAGCTACAAAATTAGCAACTGTTCTGAAGAGAGGGAAAGTAAGAGGATTTGGTTCAGATGCTGGTACTAAACCTGAGTTATTTTTTCTTTTTCCCCAACTATATTCTTCAGTGACCTAAAAAATTAAAACTTTTTGCTTTCATTTACTGTGGGGTTTTTTTCCTATTTAAAAAAATATGTACTTCTGACAAATATTTCATAATGTAAATGGACTTCAGCAGGCTATAGTCTAAATTGGACCTGCTTTTTTATTTCAGCTTGTCCACTAATGGTATTACTAAGTCTCCAAGGATCTACCTTGTACTCTTAAGTCCTCTTTTTTCAATATTTTTATTTCCACTGCAAGATAGCTCCAGGTCATGTTGGTTAAAAAAAAAAAAAAAAAAAGAAAAAGAATGTTGGGAAGTTAAGCCCACACATTTAGAGATGCAGATGAAAAATCTTTGGACCATAACTTTGTTATTTGATATAAAGTACATGAACTACTTTAATAAAATTTTTAAATGTTAACACACTGGTATGGTGCTGTCCCTTTTTTTTTAATGAGTCCTACTCATCAATTTTATATTTCTGACTATTGCAAAAGTCACATCTACATTAGTATTTTGTGTCTATGCACTCTTATTTAGAACTCATTTGAAAGGTTTTTAGAGATAATGCTCTGAACAGATAACTGGGTTTTGTCACCAAATTTTGGATTTCACTGAAGTCCCACAGTGATGTCTTTTCTCATGCATGAGCATTCTAATTCTCATTTTAAGAGCATTTCCAGGTCTCACAAAGGACAGTTCAAAACCAGCACTAAAGTATAGTCTAAGCATCTAGGGATCAGAAGACAAAGAAAGCAAGTTCCTCCAGTTAATAACTGAACCTTTAAAAACACTCAAACTGGTTTAAAAATTTTGAACTGGTATACTGTGTACATAAATAATCATATATTTAAGTTTGCAAAATTGACTCATAGAGAGAAAAAGGGTTACATAGACTGCACTGAATTAGAGAAGAATCATTAGGACCAATAAAAAAAACTTTAGAGATTACATGTCCCCATTTTTTATAATGGATTCAAAATTATATGGGGTTTTCTTTCCTAATTAATGTCACTTGACAGTAGGTCACCAGATTTTTAATTGATCACAAAATCTTCATGAAGATGAAATAGATATTACAGAAATATCTATGGAAGATCTTGATGTACAAAAATCTAATACTGCCTATAATTATTTCAGTAGCAGTAAAAAAAAGGCAATTTATTATGCATGTTGTCATTTACTGAAGGAGGCTAGAAAAGTTTTTAGAAGAGTCAATTCCTTCACATGGAAATGCTCAGAATGTGCGGTTGTTCTTTTAAAAAATAATGTCAAATCACCTCCCAACCTCTATTTAATAATTTTTAAAGTTATATATAAATATATATATGTGTTGGTTTATAGATGTTTATTTTTACCTGTTAATATAGGAATTACTTTTGTTGTGAGGATGGAATGATTTATTACACTCCAAATAGAAGACATTCAGCTATATCAGAAAGCAACAAGACACAGATTATATTTTCATAGAAATAATTTCAAAACAGAACTGATGTAAATAATTTTGATAAACATCTTCAAAACAGGTATCTGCACTAGCAAGCACGCATGCTTCGGGAAGAGATGCAGGCACTGTCCTAATAGGCTGCTGCTGCAGGAGCCTAACGCCAGGTGGGATCCTCAGGCTCTCACTGAGCCGTCACTTACGCCTGACTGTGCCCCAGCTCCACCAGCGTCACCAATACACGTAAAGCACAGGCAAGGTGCACGAACGTGCAGAAGGCGTGTATGGCACCTCTGCTCTTTTTTCCACCCCAAGGCCCACTGGTTAAAAAAAAACTGATGAGAGCTGAAGGGATAGAAGACTTAAAATTGCTGTTTCTGCCCAGAGGGACCTGAGCTTGCATCAACCAGGTCCCAGGTAAGCCGTCTGCGCAGTGCTCTGAGCACAGCCGGCAGGCTGCTCCGGGCCAGCACTCCCTCAGCCAGCCCACGGAAACGATCAAATATTGACTAAGACAGAGAGAGGTCATGAAAAAACAGTGTTGATGGGAAAATGAAGCTGGGCTTCTAATGCTGATGCTTCTCATATTTCAGGAGGCAGTGCTGAAGGGGAGAAGATGCAGGTCACAGACCTATCCCCTGGCATTTTCAACTGACTGCTGGGCACAACTCTGACCCTTCTGTATTGTATTTGTGAGATTACCCATTTTGATGGATATTGCATGAAAATATCAAGCATTTAAGAAGTAATGCCCCTAGTTCCCAAAGCCTACAGGTTCAGTGTTGTACACTGTAAGTTGTTAAGCCAAATGGCTTGCCGAAGGCCAAAAATATTACTCAAATTCTAATAAATAATGAAAATTCATTACTGCCACCTATTCTATTTGTCTAGCTCCAAGCATCAACTAAGAGTTACACCCTCATTTCCACAAACCCACAGCATGGTGGGACTTGATGATCTTATAGGTCTTTTCCAACCTTAACCATTCTATCAGAAAAATTCTATGACACAGACACTCACACAGAGGATGTATCAGTCCAGGCATAAACTGCATCAGCATTATAGTACACCGGACCAGGGGTACCTTGTCTTCAGTATTTTCAACCCACACAATAAAAGAGCCACCTGTTTGAATTTCCAAAACTGCGTCACTAAGTCCATTTCCATTATCCAGGTAGGTAGCTCAAATTTCCCAAGTGCTAAAAGTCCAGCAGGTTCCAGATAAAATTACATCTACACAGCATTCTTGAATGTTTTACCATCATATTTAGACATAAATACAGATGTGAAATTAAATCTTAAAGAAGTCTTAAACAGTGTCTCCTGGTAATAAAAGGTATTCTGAATGAAAACAGCCAAACAAGTTGCTGAAATAAGTCTTATCAAGAGTTGAAAGTTTTAAAGGTCTAGAAACCTTACAGAGTCCCAACCAGCATTACCCACTGTAATTAAGATGGATGTTCTGAAGAAATTATAATTCCTTTAAGAAGATGGACATGCAGATAAAATGTTGGCCTGAGGAGAAGAGGGTAATGGATCTAGACTGGTTTTTCAGAACTATTGTCTTGTACATAATTTATATATGTAATGAGTATCTTTTTACTTTTAATTTTTCTTCAATTCAGAAATACCTGTAATGTTGGCACATTCTTTATGTTAAAGGAAGATGAGAAATATTACAAAAAAAAAAAATCAGAAGGGGTGAGAAGTAGTGCTTACATTGTCTGATTCACCTCCCTCACATCTCACTGTACGCAGTCAAAAAACTTTAGAGTCAGCATTAATTCACGCTTGTCACCTTTTACCTTAGGTGAATTCCAGACAGTTTTAATGAAGATACTATTCTTTTATCTTCAACAGAAAAATGCATTTCTACCAGACCCAAATCGTTCTGTAAATCTGCAGGACATGAGAATAGTCCCTGGTAATTATGGTGCTGGCATAAGAGGCGGCATATATTGGCCCCAGCTTAGACCTCTGAAGCTGCTCATCTGAAGACAGTTTGAGACCAGTACCTCCCAACATGCTATGTGGAAGGTCTGAGTTCAAATATCTGCTGTAAATAAGAAAAAGAAATGCTAAGGAGCTGCCTCTGACTTATTCACAGAGGTCAGTCCAATTCTGAGATGGGGGCATAGCCTCCTCAATTAATGAATCTGTTTGCATTCATTAAGAAAGCCTGAATTCAAAGCAAAACATTTGTTACAGAATGTGAAGAAAAGAACAGAGGAAAAAAAACCAAAAACACAACCCCCAAAAAACTAAATCAAAACCTAAAAAGGCCACACAGCTTTACTTCTGCACTTCCTCTCCTTCACTTCTTTTTCTCATTCCCAGCAGTGCTGCTCATTGCTTACACGAAGCAATTCTGGCTGCATGGCTTTCTGTTCCTTTTCAAATTCTTAGGCAAACTAAAAGGAGGAAGTCAGTAATATTTCTTCTCCTCAAATTTCTTGTTTCTGTGTTCATTAAAGGATGTGCTCTATGAAGCCTAGCTCTAAACATTCCTGGTATAGCTGTCTGCTTTAGAGCTGTTCACATGAGCACTAACTTACTCTCAGCAGAGAACGTCTGGAACATCAGGGCACAATTACCTTCTTCATCACAGCTATCCAGACTGGGACTCAGATGCATCAACATAGGTGGCTAATGATACTTTGATGCCCTAGGACATTCCACCCAACCATCACCCCTACAGGGCACGCAGTTCCCACAGCCCACGGCACAGTAACCAGCCCAGTTTAGATTACATGAATAATCTAAGGCTGCACCCCCTTTGTTTTTTGGTCTGGAGAACTAGAGCCATGTTGAAACATGAAACGTTCCCATTTACTACGTGCTAGGTTGTTTTGCAGAGAGATTTTGGTGAGTGGAAACTGGTTTCGTTTAACAGGCTATAACTAAGTCAAAAAACCCACTACACATTCACAGATTTGCTCCAATATTGGAGACATACGAATCCAAACCCATGACTGACCCATTCAGACCAAGGGAGACCGAAATTGAGGACCAGATTAAATCTGTGCTGAAGTAAAAAAAAAAAACAGATTGCATGTAGGGATATTTTAAAGTCCTCAGCACCAGATGTTTTGATCTACTGATCTGCTTCTGTTATATTTAGTTTCTTGATAAGCTATGTATGTCTCATGCACTGAAAAGTTAATTAATTACTGAGAATTATTCACTTATTGTCGGTTTTATTCCACTTTAATTATCTGCCTTCTCTCCTCTATCTTTACCTCTCAAAATAACAGAGAGTAATTAGATTATTTTATTATTTATCCAGTCAAAGACAAAATATGAAATTAATTTATCAATTACCTAATTGAAAATTTTAAAAGGTGCAGCCAGGTTTCATATTTAGACAATGGTGGGAAAGGCCATCGGAATTGCAGGCAAAAACACTGATTTCTTAGTATTTATCAGAAGTTAAATGTCATAAACCAACATTGCAGCAAACAAGAAACAACATACATGGTTTCCCCTTCTGTTGAAAATTGAAAGAGCCAATTTTGGTTCCAAGAAAATAAAATTCCTATAACAACTTAATTTTTATTTAAACTTGAGGCCTTAAAAATCAATCAGACCTTTGATCTAGAATTTAAACATTTTTTTCCAGGGGCCACTTATCCCAAATTAAGCCTTACTACTAATTAAGATTACAACTTTGAAGGGACAGGTAACAGCACGGAAATATTTGTGTGGTGTATTATCCCTCAAAGTCCAAAGCTAATCCGTGCTGAGAAACATGAAAAACCTTCTTTTATTAAGAGATGCCAACCCAATAGAATCATTCAACAACTTACACTTTTATAGCTGGTAGCATGACTCACTTCTTTGATTTGTTATGAAATTATCTAAGTTTCAGCTTTTTAATCAATGTCAGAGGTCATTTTTACAGTTTGACAGCTAAAAGCCTGGCTTACACTTTTGGCAGACTCTTACTATTTGTCTAATAGCAGACAGTCCTTACTGAACAGCATGGATGTGCAGATTTCCCCTCATACACCTATCAAAATAGAGCAAAGTTCTTTGAAGTCTAAGACATTTGCATTCTCCACGTGCATTTGTATAGTAACTATGCACTTTTTTATGTTCCGCTGAAAACTCTCACATTTGGCTACTGAAGATGGACACCCTGAAACACGATGTAGGAAGTAAGTCTGAAATGTATCAGAAAATGCAAAAGCACTATGTATTTCTCCTGGCACAATAGTTATAGTTCTGACAAACTGTAGCAAAACCATGTCCCTCCAGCTAATCATATATTCTGTGCAGGAATTCAGCCATAATTGTAATGTGCATCTCTCAGGACTAGTACACTAGCAAGCTAAATTTGCCTGAAATTCAAATACATAACACATCAGGCTTTCTTTTCCCAGCTGAGTTTAACAGCCACACAGAGGAGCACACGGGCCCCCACGTTTCATTTGAAACTCAGCTCAAGAATCTAACAGGCAGAATGCTGGTGTATGCACCAGACAGTGAAATGTAAAAATGTAAATGTAAAGATTCTGTAAGTTAGCTTTGCATCTGACTTTTCAAATTTTTTTTTATGAAGCTATCTTGAGCTATTCTCTCCTGCTATTGCATGGAGATTTTCTTTTCTTAATGCCTTCTATAAGCTTCCAGCCATATAGTACAACTTTAAAAAAAAAAAAAAAAAAAAACAACAACAAACAAAACAAAACTTCCATCTATAGTTATACTAAAGTTTAATGTTATAAACAAGGTCACTAATACTAGCTACAAATGCTGTCTCTCTTTTAAAGATGGTGGTAAAAAACAAGTAATTGCCTTTAAGAAATCAATTATCTGAAAAAAAAAGACTCTTCTAACTAAGACATAAATACACCAAGAAGCATCTCAGAGTCTGAATTAAGCAGACAAGGAAGATTCATAAGCCTCATTAAGAGAAACATCACAGAAATAAGCACCAGACAGCCATAAAAGACAAACTGTTAATTGTCTCTCCCAGTGTAGGCCTCTGTATGCACTTACTGTTATTCTTGTTTTATAACTGCTCTAGTTAATGGATAAATCAATTATCTAATTGTCGGCACAGTGAAAAATCCTTACAGGTTTCATCTGCCTACATTTGTTTGCTGAAGTGACGCTAAACTCACTTGAATAGGCTGGCATCCTCATCATCAGAAAAATTCAAGACAACAAATCAGAATACTGCTGTTTGGAATGCAAATATATATTTAGGTTGCTATTTCTCTACTTAACTGTTGATTGTTTTCATTTTTGAGGTATGCTGACACTGTCAAGAATCAGACTGGGGATGTTAATCATCACCAAAACGCCACCAAGTTCACTGCTGCTTCCTTCTCTGAATGTCAATGACAAATGCTTAAAATCACACTGACTAACACGTGCAACAGAAATAAGCAAAAGATGCCAGTTGGGTTCACAGAGCATAGTCCACATAGTCCAGCTCACCCTTTAAAGACCATAACTTGGGTGGAAAACAAGCAGTAAAACAGAAGACGTTCAGCTAAGTACCTCCAACAACCCTCTCCAAATTGCTGCTTTCCTTGAGGATGTTTATCACTAGCCTACAAGTGGATTAAATCTTAGAAGCACAGTGTGAAAAGCAAAACAGAAGAATGTTTGAAATCCAGCACTCCTGGATTTCAGGTGAGACTCACCTGCCTGCTTGATAATACTGTACTTCCTGCAACATGCCAAGTTTTTAACTGTCCCTGTAAATATTTCAAAGGTTGGGATATGGTTTTAGTTCCCTAATAACACATGAGGATTTCTTAATATAGATATTTGCATCTGTGTTAGATTGTGGCATTGTCAGCCTAATAATAAGTTGAAATCAGAAGGGCTCAGTTCTGTTTTTAGACAGCATTTTTTGTAATCTAAGGTTTCATACAGCTAGCTGCTGAACTAATGACTCTCAACCATCCCTTTTAAAATAGAATTAAAAAACCAAAGGCAAAGATAGCAGTAAGTACAGGTTAAGGCCCACAAGGCCATGCAAGTGAGTAGCTGTTGTCCCATTTGTCCTTAGCCAAGCACATAGATTGAGCATGAAGGTCTCCCCCTACACACCATTTCCAGAAGTCAAACTCCAAAATGAGAGCTGGACACTAAAGTCTCAGAAGAGGCTGGAGAACAAAAACAGGCACATTTCACCTGTGCTGTTTCTGAGAGGACAGCATCAAGCATCCCTACACAGCCCAGACACATGCTCTGAAAGGGAGGGAGGAGGAAGGAAGCCCTTGCACGAGGCTGTGCATGAGAAACAGCCCCTGTGAGCTGGAGATCCCTCAACTCCTCTCCCAAACCACTCACTCCAGGTTCCCACAACATCACAGACATTTACGGGACTAGGAAAGACATCCCTGGCCCTGAGGCATGCTGGAGATTTCAAAATACTCCAGTAAAAAACTTAACAAGAAGCAAGTTCAAGAGAGTCTGATACAGTTTTTATAGAAAATATTCATCCAGCATGGGTTTAAAACCTAAAAAGTCCCTTAAAAAGCTTGGATTGAAAAATAAAAGGTGCTAAAACATTCCATTTGAAAGCAAGAGTAAAAAGGAGAATAAGGTTTTCTGCCAAACCGAGATCTTGTAGCCTTCTCTTCCTTTCATCTATTCCTTATTACCCTACTTATTGTTCTATTAGGCATATCATAGTCACACAAATGTAGCACTAATCACAGGGTAGGAGCTGCCAGCTGCCTGGGAGGATAAAGCTACTCTGACATTATCCCAACAGGCACCCAACAGTGACTTAGGAGATACAGCCTTTTAGCTGACCCCTTTGTAAAGAAACAGGTGCCATCTGAGCGTGCTGAGAAATCCTTTCTGATGCAGTCAGCTCCCCCTCAATAGTACAAAATTTAAAATAAAAAGAAAAAAATAGCAACACCTATCATTTTGTACACTGAGATTAGGCAAAAAATGGTGAGGCTTCCCATGAGAGTGTTTCTTGCTGAAGATATTTGTGGCCTAGCATGTTACCCTAGTAAAAAAAAAAAAAAAATCTGTATTAAATAAATTAAAAAAATAAAGATGACTGGGGTGCTTCAATTGCAGTTTATGTGTCAGCCTTGATTTTATTCTAAGATCTACACTTGAAATACTTCTGCCACAAAGCTTGGGCACAGGTAAAGAATCATCAAAATTCTTCCCTTGAAAACATTGCAAATTTTGAAGTAAGTCTGAAAGGTAAAACCTTGACAGCTTTAGAAAACTTGAGACTGACACATGATTTTTTTCCTCAAGAAAGCACACAGGAGACAAAAATGTGAACCAAGTCAGGATGGAGAGAATCGGGACACACATCAGTAAGCAAGTACACCAATGATGCCACAAATTTCTTCTGGTCCCACATAGAAAAAAGGTTATTAGCCATGCCCTACTGCATGCCCAGTGCCCATCTCAAAGCTGTAAGACCTGAAAGGGATCCTGAGGAAGCTACCCTACCTCAGCCTCTCATCCCTTCTGAGCCTTGGGGCACAAGAAACCTGCACAAAAGGGGATCTGCACCATCACCCCTGTAGGGAGGGAAGGGTTAAAAGTGGAAGAATGGTGAGAAAGATGGTAGATTTGCTCAAGTGACCATGCAGCTGGGAATGCTGAGGTCTGAAAAATACCAGTGTGAGAAACCCCATATATTATGCCTACTGCTGTTTATCCTGGCTCAGTTTTGTGAAGAAGAACCCCTGTGTAGAGATAACATAGGTGTTTACAGAAACTTGGAGGCACTCTCACGGACATGCTTGAACTCCCTGTTTTGGGAGAGAGATCAAAGCTCAGAGATCATAAAAAACATAAGGGAGATCCCAACATGCTGGTAAACTACACGTGCGTAGGCCCTTGATAAATCGGTGCAAACAGCACGCCCACAGCCCACCAGCATGGACTGAGCCTAATGGTGCTACATTCCCTCTTGTGTGTCCAGGTGTTGCTGCAGGATCCTCCAGTTAGAGAGGTAATGAAATAAACTTACTCTTTGCATTTCAGTTGTGGTTTTGTGGCTGTTCTGGCTGCCTGCCTGTGTCGATTCACACAGCCCCACTGCGGACACCAAACTTGTTGTGGCACTGAAGGGGACATGTTTGACTTTGGCTGAGTACCATGGCTCCACAATAACAAGCCAACCCCGCTGCTCTGCTCTCCACTCCCCATGCTTGGCTCAGAGAATATGTCTCCTTCCTCTTGTGCCGTCGCCACCCCATGCTCTTCCTCTCGTTGTCCACCACTTCCATTCCAAGCTGGAGCAAAGTGTGGCTGCGCCAGCTGCACCTGGCAACAGGTGCCAGGAGGACCATAAATCTTCATGCCACCAGAAATGAAGATTCCACCTCATTCAAATGAGCCTGTGTGTCATGGTGAATTTCTCATCTATCAGCAAGAGTTGCAGCTTCAAATCATATCTCAAGGCTTCTACTCATGGTTTCTTATGTCTCAGTGACTCACCCCACAGACCCCTGTAATGTCAGGGACATTTCATGCATGAACATCTCTCCTAAAGGCATGCAAGAAATTCAAAGAATGAAGTTTAAACTTTCTCTTCCTCCTGTGTTTCTCATTTCATGGGCTAAGCAACACCACAAGCCTCCTTTACACTCTTAAATATTAACACAGCTATTCTCTTGATGTGGGATTCCTCATTATCATATGAATAAATGATTAATTGTCACCATACCAAGCAAGTGTAACTTTTATAACTATATGAATCAGCATTGTGCCAAACCCTTCAAGAACAGCAAGAGTGTTCAAGCATTTATTGCACTTTATTGCTTCCTTGATCTTTTAAAAGGACTCTCTGACAAACAACCATTTACACAGTCTTGAAAATTTACTGTCAATGTACTGAGCAGTTCTGCATTTCAAAATGCAGACATACCTTCTTTCCCAGCAATTTAATGGTAGCTCTTTGGCAGAAAACTCCACAGCTTGTCCAGAAAATGCTACTATTTGTGATGGCACATCTTGTGTATTACCAGAAGATAATTTTAATGAAACTTTGAGCGTAGTTTTGAGTACTGTTCTAACAATTATGCTGGCTTTGGTGATGTTCTCCATGGGCTGCAATGTGGAACTTAAGAATTTCTTGGGCCACATAAAAAGACCCTGGGGTATTTTTGTGGGTTTCCTTTGCCAGTTTGGAATTATGCCTCTCACAGCCTTCTTGCTGTCTTTGGCCTTTAACATCCTTCCTATTCAAGCTGTCGTGGTGCTGATCATGGGATGCTGTCCAGGAGGCACAGCTTCCAATGTCATCGCCTACTGGGTGGATGGAGACATGGACCTAAGGTAAGAGCAGACATTCTTTAAGTACTTCATGTGGCTCCTTACACTGTAAAGTCTGTATTGCAAAAGACTGTCTCACCTGTCTGAATTTTTTCTTAGCCTCCTGGCACATGCATTGTAGAGCTTCTTCTAGTAAAGATGCTTAGTTACTGTAATAGTAGTAAATAAAAGCAGAACAACAAGTATCCTTGGGAATATTTGTTTATTGGGAATTCATGCAGAACATATCAAAACAGAAATGTGTACATTAGAAAATGTCTTTATAGTAAAACTTCAGATCCTGCAGCAAATAGCATTTATGAAGGCAGCTAAGATACTAAAGATTATGTAAACTTTGCCCAAGTAGGAACTACTTATTTTTCTCCCAAGTTAAAAAAAAAAAAAAAATAGGATTTAGGATAAGAATCCTCTGTACAAAATCGTGGCTATGCAATTGTTCTTAGAAAAAGAGCACCTATGGACAAATATTTTCCCTCCTTTTGTGTTCTCTACAATGAAAAGACAGGCATTGATTTTCTCTTTGGGAAGTAATGCAAATGAATACCACTTGAGATAATTCTATCTGCTCCTTGAACTTATACAAAGTCTTCAAACTGAGGGGAATATTTTACAGGCTAGAAGCCACTACATAAGGCAATCCCACATATTGGGGGGCAATGAAAAAACTCCGTTGTGGCACAGCGTGGTGATCTCAATGACACGGTGCTCTGAACTCAGAAGCAGATATATAAGGCACCTAACCTGGCCTTAGACACCAAACACACGGGAGAATTAAGCCCTACTCTTGATGCAAATCCCAAGCGGGGCTCATTAGCTCTAAGAGCCTTTAAAAATGAGCCATCTTTTTTTTTTTATATCTTGATTACTTTTCTCTAAAATAAACACAATCATTTCTCTCTTTCCCACAGAGTAACATAAATTGGAGCATTCATCCAATTTATCATATGCCAGTCTGAACTAGAAATGGAAAAAATAATAGAAGTAAGAAAGATGTGGAGCTAGAGCAAATAGGCTAAGAATGTTAATATTTGTAGTTTTAATATGACATTTTTTCCATCCTTTGAAAATAGTGAACTTTTCTGCCACATACAGGTGTTAATGTAATACCAGCTTTCAAATTATGTATGAGGTCAGTTCTGCTAATCATCAACTTCCTCACTGTAGAGGAAAGACCTATGATATTAAGAATCTGTAAGACACTTAATTTCAATTAATACAGGTCTAATAAACCACAGATGGAAAGATATCCAGTACAAGTCTGAAATTCTGTTCCAATCTCTCCTCAGATGAATACACTGAGCTAAACTATGCTTTCTCAGCTCAGTATTGTTCAGAGTTGCACCACTGAAATCTGTGGTAAAAATCCAAATTGATAATGCTATAAATATGAGTAGGGTTTCTATCCCATGATGCTGGCAGAAAGTGAAGTAAATTGAAAATGCCTTTAAAATGTTATTCTTCAGCTAAAGACCTTTATCTTAAGAAGTCAAAGGCTTTTGGTCAGTACCTTCAGTGACAGAGTGTCAGGGACCCGAGGGTATTAGAGGTACAGCAGATTGTCGACATAAGCATCTTCTTTTCTCTGTAGAATAGCACTAGAAATAGTGTGGCTGGTTTCTGGAGCCACCACAGTATTACAGAAAGCCTGCCCATCATATCAGACATAACTGGTAACATTTCATGTTTACACATTAAATTCCATGACCGTTGTCTACAGTCCTGATTCAAAACATTACTGTGCAAATAGACCAGAAGTTAGAGCAGGAATTAGTCTTATAATTAGTATTACAATTACAGTGAGGTTAAGTACGATGTTTCATACCTTTCCTAGTAAGTCAGACCCAGCTGATATCCTCTAATGCTTCCCATAGAAGCATCTTTTGATATTTCAGAACAACTGCTTCTGTGAGCACAGGGACTGGGGTTGGAGGATGTCTAGACTTTGGAGAAGGATGTATATTCCAGGACAGTATAAAAATGCAGGCAATGGGGAGGTAGGAAAATAAGATTTTTTATACATTTGGGGCTTCATCAGATCTGATTTGTAGCCCATGACTCTTTTTCTCTGTAGGAGACTTCTGTAAGAATTCTCTTTCCAGAGGCTTCTGCAAAACCCTTTTCAATCACTCTAAAGAAGAGAGAGACAGGAACCAAAATTAATACAAATATTCCTGTGGTTTCTGTATCAATTGTTCTAGATTTCTCTGGATCTGCCCAGTTGTGGGTCAAGGTCAGTCATCCCTTTTCTTAGGACAACCAGCACAAAAGAGAATCAGAAGTGAGGCTCAGAAGGAAGCTTCCAAAGGCTCTTAACAAGAACCCTTTCTCAGTACTTTTATGCCAGAAAAGTGTGATTTGCAGCATAATTTTTATCCATTCTACTTGGATTGTGAGAATTTCCTCCTTACTTTGGATGTCTTGACTTTTCCTCCTTCTTCTTTCTGTAGCAGAATGCATCTTTTTGTGCAAGGTGTATCAGAAAACAGAAATATCTTTGAATAAAGGAAGAAACAATATTTACACTAAGCTTCACTGAACAATTCTCAGCACCTAATCTTTGGCCTAGAACAAAACAAGCCAGAAAAGGGAATTTTATTACATCAAACATGCTAGGCAATGAAGTATTTTTTTATGTTGTTGAATTCAGAGTGAAAACTGAACATTGTAGAACTGCTGGTGTAAAGGAAAGCTCCATTTGACGACCACCTCTGCCCCTGTCCAGCTTGCTTCCTCTCAGAAACCAGCCAGACAGGTAGCATGCAGACAGACTTGCCAACAGACCTTGCCACTGACCACCTGTCTGACTGACTCATTTGCACCAAAATTATGGTTCTGTGGCTGCAAAACACCTTGATATTTCACGTTCCTTTTAGCAGAAGCCATTCTTTTCATATATCTTTTTTCTAACCTGATATACAGGATAAATTGACGGTAGCCAGCAGCAATCCTTACCCAACCTTTCATAAGGTGTGAGGTGGTAGTAAGAAAATGAGAAAGACTATGGGCTAGGATGAGACGAACTGTCACTGTAACCAATTTCTTTGCAGCATCAGCATGACAACTTGCTCCACACTGCTTGCAATGGGAATGATGCCACTTTGCCTCTTTATTTACACCAAGATGTGGACTGATTCTGATGCAATTGTACTCCCCTATGACAGCATTGGTGAGTCCAGTGAACCAGCCGCCCTTCTGATTGTCTATCCTCCCTCCAATGACAACTACCTCTATACCACCATCCTGCAGAGTCAGGAAGATATTACATCAGATTTTTAAAAATATTCATCTTCCTACCTTCTACTAACCTCCATGGGAATTAGGTACCAGAAATCACTTCCCGTCATCCACAGCTCTGCAGAAGAAAGACTTGAAATCATTATAAATATTGTACAGATATTTATCACAAGATTGTGCATGTTTTTCTTTCCAAATGACTTTGAGACCTGTGTGATATTGGGATAAGAATATAGAATAATTTGTATAGGAATAGCTGCTTTTCCTGGATGAAAATGTTTGTAACAGCTTTAAGACACAATCCTGCAAAGTGCTAAATGCTGAGGCCATAATCTGGAAAAATACTTAAGCACACATGGATAATTAAGCAAGTGATTAAAACTGCTGAGTCTCTTTGAAAAGCTGCAATCTACACTGCCAGGAGTGGTTTCATTTGACTCTCTGTCAAAAATCTCATCCAGCTACAAAGAGAAAATAGTTAAAGTATTTAGAAATACATGCTCCAGTGATTTGCAAAGCTGTGGCCCTAGTGCTTATCAAGTGCAGTTCCAGGTTGCGCTAATCTTAAAAGCCAGCAGAATCACTTTCATATTCTTCAATTTCATTTCCCATTGTCCCTGGGAAAAAAAAAATCACGTACTTTGCTTATGCTTTCAAAATAAATACGGAGGGGTAAGGCCAAAACAAAAGAAGCTCTAAACTGGTTGTTGATACGGTACAGTAGCGAAACACCTGCAGACAAAATGAACAGTTAATATAGCTACTCACATCACAGGATAGTGATGATTAGCACACTCAAATTTCTGTTTGCCTTTCTGATGCAGGTGAATAAGCATGTAGCTCGGCAGAATTGCCATTCAGGCTGCCAAACTACTTCAACAAGCTGCCAAAGATAACAGACTCTATAGAAAAGAAAATGGGCAGGTGCAGGTAGAGTGTGCATGCATGGTCTGGGGTCTGCACACCAGAAACATCCTCTGAAGGCTTGCTTGCTCCATACCCCCAGCCACACTACATGGTGTCTGTCCTGTCATGCTTCTGCACCATACATGGGCTTAACTTCTCTTTTCTTTTTTACAGGAATTTCTCTGGTAGCTCTTGTAATTCCAGTTTCGTTAGGAATATTTGTTAACCACAAATGGCCTAGTAAAGCGAAAATCATACTTAAGGTAAGAGACATATATAAAGCTGAAACATAAGTAATTATGGGCAAATTATGGAATCAGTGGCACCACTGAAGCAGTACTTTGCTATTCGTAGTAATAGTATCTGACTTCATAAGAGTCAGGAAGTTTTCAGCAGAAAACAAATGAGACATTGTGAAAATATATTGCTTTCCCCCTGCACAAACATGCATGAGTTGCATACATTATTAGAAACCATCATTATCTAAAGAGCCTACTTTTGTCTTTGGCTATGTTAGTAATTGAGTTCAGTATATAATGGAAACTGAAATTGAAAGGAAAATCATTCAGGTCAACTGGAAGAAGTTTTTCTCTGTAAAACAATAAAAAACAAAATCATTCTGCATGAAAAAACTTACTCCTTTTAAACCAGCGTGTTGATGTTTTTGTGGTTAAATTTTGAGTGGGAAGTTGATTTTTATTTAAAAAAAAATTAAGAATATAGGGGTTTTGGTAAAAACTGTTCACAGCAAAATAATAATAATAATTTCGTTGTATTTAAGGTAATAGTGAATTAATCATTCTGAACATTGGGTTTAGGTTTAAATAAATTATCAGATGTGCTGAGGCCCCTTGGCCTGTTTTAACTCTTCTTACTTAACAAATATATTATCTAAATTTTCTTAAATAAAACTAGTCTGTCCATTTGTTTTTTCTACCTATCTTTTGTTGTCATTTCTTTTCTATCAGTTCAGGCAGCATAGAACACAAATAACGCCTTTTTCAGTCAATTCCTTTTCTTAAACTTCTATCTTATCATGTTGTATTTTTAAATGCACTAACTATGAACTTGGATACTATTGAGAGCAGTACCATTTCTGTTTAATCAGTTAAGGGAAAAACATGGACTTGCACTCACTTGAAAAGAAACTCTACTTGATCTCTCGGCAAAGCATCGTTTCATCCTCTTTCTTACTGAGTGGGTGAGCAACCCATAGAATGGTCCACTGACAGTTTGCTTTATGTAGGACAATGAAGCACCAAGGGAAGATTGAACCATAGCCGTCAGATTAAGGCCCATATAGTGAGAAATTGAGATAAGAGCACAAAGACAATGTGCCAGGTGAAATAGAGGAGCTTGTCATGGACAGATCATGTTTCTTCTTCCTAGGTGCATGTGGTTAATAGCTGAGCCAAACAAAAGCACTTATTCACTCAGTGTTCTTAAAAAGGCTTCAGCCAAAGACTGATGAAGCCAGTGCAATGGGAATGCATGTTTTAGCTGAGAAATAGATTCACCTAAGCTTAGCCTGAGAATTCTGGCACTGGGATCCCTGGCAACAAATGCCATAATGGAAGATATGTCACTTGGGTATTGAGAAGAGAATGAGTTATGACTTTTTTTTGGCAAGCAGCAGTAAAGATATCAGTACACTCAGACACGGGAAATAAGATCAACTTCAGTGATTAGATCTATATAGAAGTGCTATACAACCTCACAACCAGTTTTCAAGCATGAATTTTCAGCCACGTTAAAGATTTACTCTTGTGCTTGGCAAATAATTTCCTATCACTAACTAACAATCTAGTGTCTAGTTAGCACACACGGTAATAAGCCCCAGAGTGTGATCGGCCAAAGGTAGGGAGGAAAATATATAATTCTACCTGTTAGGCTGCTTCCCAACAAATCTGGGGAAAATTTTATAATGTGTGCACCATTCCTCATTTACATCACAACTCTGAAATTATTTTTAATATCAGTTCTAAGTGCAATTATAGCCAAAGCTTCAAAAAACTAGCTTTACAGGTATCTGCTGTAGATAAGTATTCTAGCTGTGCCTTGATCTATATCTATAGTCACGCCTTGAAGTATACCTTGGGTCTCCTGTTTGGGAAAAACGGCAGCTATCTAATCTCTCCTGCTGCAAATTGCATTGCTGTAAGCACTGGGGTTTGTGTTTAGTAAGATGTTTCAGTGGCTCTGGAACACTCACAGGTGTGTCTGACCCCATATTTGTTCCCATGAAATTTCACTGAGGTCTCTTATACAGTCCTTCCTCTTTCCCTTCACAGGTTGGTTCCATTGTGGGAGCAATCCTCATCGTACTCATTGCTGTGGTTGGGGGAATACTCTACAAAGGCTCCTGGATTATCTCACCCAAATTATGGATCATTGGCACCATATTTCCAGCAGCTGGCTATTCTTTAGGATTCTTCTTGGCTCGCATAGCTGGTCTGTCTTGGCACAGGTATGGAATTCTCCATGACAAGGACCTGAGGGCTTATTTCAGCAGTGTAAAAAGCTTTTATTTAATGATTAATCAATGCTAGGAATGTTCCCTAAACATTAGTTATGTTACAGTCATTGATTCTCCAACCTTGTTTCTGGGATAGTATGTGGAGATAAAACTTTTCTTGTTCATGTTTAATACAAATTCTGATTATAACTTTTCCTCCTGTCCTTCATATGTCTTCCCCTTGTGTGCCCCTTGTGTTACACTGAAAAAAAAATGAAACAAACATGACTTTTAAGTAGGTTGGGACTTCAGTAAAACTTCTCATGATGTTTCATGAAGTCTCGTGAAGATACAGCAGTCTACAATTTAGAACATCATTACAAGAAAGGGAGACAGTGAGTGCCCCGTATGTGGCGTGAAGGAAGATCACAGTCCTTTACAATTGCTGAAATGTGTGGTCTGGTGGTAACACCCAATGACTTGTGGACTGTTTTGTTGACTGTGTGAGCTGAAAGATGCAATTTTTTTAGTTATCCATTTCTGTATGTTTCTTGTTTATGCAGATTACTAAAAAGTGTAAGGACACGCAGGCTGCTATTTCACAGCTGTCTTTGTATTATTTCCTTTAGATGTCGTACAGTGTCTCTGGAAACAGGCATGCAAAATACTCAGCTATGTTCAACTATAGTACAGCTCTCATTCAGCCCTGAACAACTTGAACTGATGTTTACTTTCCCACTCATCTACAGCATTTTCCAGCTGTTGTTTGCACTGCTAATTTTAGGAGGTATAGTTATTTTCTATTATAGCACTATAATTATAATTATTTTTATTATCACTTTAATTTTTCATGTATATGGAGAAAGCAAGAGGGCATAAAAATAATCAAATGCAAAATACTTCAATAAATTATGACCCAAATGATTACTGTGCCCTGTACATAACCAGGAAGATACGAGGCTCAGTTCAAGATTTGAGACACAAGGAAGGGTGTATCCACCACCTACAGCTAGGCATATGAGAACACTGAGCATGGGATTGTTATTGGCCAAGGAAGGCCAAATGCATCTTCTTCCACTGATCCAGGCTGTTTGGGCATACAACTGCCCAGCAGGGCCATCCCCACAACCATGAACAAACCGCCCCTCCTACCATCTGTTGAGAGAATAGGCATCAGCTTTATCAATAATGTGAGAAAATGTCTTCTAATAGAGGTGAAGTCCCTTTTTCCTCCCACATACTCCTCAGTTTCACTGCTGCTCCTACAACTACAAGGGTTGGGACCTTGGTGGTTCCTGTTACTCACACATAAAACCAGCTGTGACTATCAAGTTCCTACTCCCAAACCAGCCATCCTCTCTGTCAGGAAATGGGGCGGGGACAGATGAAGCACTTTATCCCAGCCATGCCAAGCAAGACTCACGTAGAGATAAGGGTCAGTCCCTCAGGCCCAGCCAAGAGCTCAAAGGCTTCCCAAGGGAGTCTGATAGTACTTTTAAAAGTCACTGCACACTACAGAAGCACAAAGTAATCAAACACCAAATGCAGAATTTAAACTGTTAAAATCTCTAAATGTAGTTTTCCAGTGATGAGTGACACAAAATAATTAAACATAACTTTAAAGAAACTGTCTGGATGGGTTGTAATGTTTTAGCAGTATAAGGAAAGAAAACATTGCACGGCTATATGTTACTACAGTACATTTTTCAGGCAATTTTTATAATGTCTATGTTTAATACTAAACATATATTGATTCCCAGGGTACCGTCTTTACAGAAGACACCGTGTCAAAACAAAGACAGATGTTGAGAAAACAGAGCAAAAAGAGGATTCAACATCAAATGCTAAAATAAATGGAGGATTTGTATCAAATGAGACCAAATAGACACTTACCTCTGCTCCCACCAGCTGGAAAGACATAAAATATGTGGTTTACTTGAAACTTTTTTTCTCAAGCTGTTTGTTTATGGAAATATTTAACAAAAGAAGTTCTGCTGATATTTTACAGTAAGACTTCAAAATTATTAACTTAAGAAAGATTTCTACTTTGATTTTGAGCATGGTTCCTGCCACAATTGTCGAATCTGGTTTTGCAGCTAATTCTTCAAAAATGTATAATATTTTATTCTGGCTTATTTAAAGAAAGGCAGAATAAAGGTGGGCTATTGCTAAAAAAACAAGCATATATATGTAATACCAACTCCAACACGTGGTCCTGCAAATCCATCTGCTGGTCTCAGCCCTCACACCAAAGAAAGAGGAATCCTGTGAAAGTGCCTGAGCAGCAACAGGAGTTGATGTGGAAGATCTGATAAGGCTGAATATGAATCAACCATGAAATTGGAACAAGCCAATAATGAAATAAAAGTTTCTTTTAGGTCAGTGTGGGCAGACTAAAGTCATTGCACTGTATTAATTGCTTGAATAGTAATTTATTCTAAAGTTATAATTTTAATAAGTACAAGGTACCTTATGGCTCCATTTTTTTTTTCCAAAGTAATAGAAAGTAACAGCTTTGCTTCTTAAGTCTGGGTCTTTTAGGTGCTGGAAGGATGAAAAGAGACGCAAAGATGAGGACATAAGCCTTGAGAATTTTTAGTGTGACAGCTGCATACAAAAGGGCAAGCAGAGATTCTGGAAGTGTAAGAAATTGTCTGCTTTTGCGCTAAAAGAAAGGCATTTCAAAATCAAATAAAATTGTCCCTGGTTCATCCAGGACTGCTTTTACCAATCTTAACATGAGACAGAAGTGCTTGTAAAGAGCTATATATTTTTGTTATTTTATGAACTCAAGAAATTGAACTTACCAGATGTCTGTGACATGTAGAGACTGATGCAGTTGATAACTTTAAGGTTTTGTTTGTATGAGCCACCAATAGAAATAGTTGATTGTACAAACACATTATTTGTCTGTGAAATTTCAAGATACATATAGAAAGCTGTCCTAAGTGTGTGGAGAAAATTAGTATAATTCTAAGAGAAACGGTGCAGTAAATTGCAGTAATGTCTTATGGATACATTCAGTAACATTAATTCTGTAGTTCGTATGTAAGGAAAACATCCAGAGAACTTCATATGAACGAGTGAAAGTTTGACTGACCAAAAAATTCAACAATGAACCAACTATCAACACACAGAAAGTATCCACCTTTCTTTCATATTCAAGAGGACCTTCCGAGGTGTTGTGAGTTAATGCGGCAGGTTTTTTACAAACAAAACTGAAACTGTGGAGTTTAAGTTCCCTATATGTAGTTTTCCACTGCTGCAGAAACATGTCCAATATTAAACAAAGAATAAATTATTGCTGTCCACCATCTGTGGGGGAAAGGGTCTTGAAATGTTCCTGAGTTCTGGGAGGCCTGAAGCTGCTTTACTTTTGGGAGGGAGTTCCAAATGGTCATAACCTCCAAGGAGGAGTTCAACACTTAGTGGTGTTTAGCACATAATGAGGCATGCTATGCTTTATAGAGCAAAGATTAAATAGAACAACATGGTGAAGACTGTTATGGAGGAATCATAAATGTGAAACAGCATATTCATCAGGAAAAGGATAAGCTGCTATTTGTGACATCTGTATTAAAAAGTTTATTGTCTTGATCCTGCATTCATCAAAAATGGGCAGCAGAAGTTAGTTAGGATCATGTCTTTCTACATACCAAGCTGCTATTATTCCCCCATGCTGAACTTCAATGTTTCTGTGAATATTTAAGGCAGATTTTGAAATGTATCGAAGAATAACAGTTTGTCTTGCTTATACTATGCCTCTGTGTTATTTAATGCAACTGTATAAACATTGAAATGAATAAAGTCAGAAACTATTTATAATTTTGCCCACTGGAGTAATTTAAGGTGGAAAGATTTGAGACCGAAACCAAACACACAGGCAGAGTTTATAGCTTTGAGATGTAACAAACCCAGCTGGGGTTATATGTGAAATGGATATGTTTAATAACCATAGAATCATAGAACAATTTGGCTTGGAAGGGACCTTGAAAGGCCATCTGGTCCAACCTCTGTGCAATAAGCAGGAACATCTTCAACTAGATCAGGTTGCTCAGAGCCTCGTCCAACCTGGCCTTGAATGTTCCCAGGGATGAGGCATCTACCATCTCTTTGGGCAACAAGATGAAGATTAAATGAACTCAAGATGTCTGGTGTCATGTTTGATACACATTTTTTAATGTATATGTGCACTGAGGGCCTCAGATGAAGAATGGAGTCTGTAGTTTGTGGAGCCATGACAATTATATCTACCAAGGATTGTATGTCCTAAGATTTATACGAAGCAAAG
>JAWWES010000001.1:78573332-78596898 GCA_035583135.1 Lophotriccus pileatus | reverse complement strand
TGGCTTGGAAGGGACCTTGAAAGGTCATCTGGTCCAACCTCTGTGCAATAAGCAGGAACATCTTCAACTAGATCAGGTTGCTCAGAGCCTCGTCCAATCTGGCCTTGAATGTTTCCAGCGATGAGGCATCTACCATCTCTTTGGGCAACAAGATGAAGATTCAATGAACTCAAGATGTCTGGTGTCATGTTTGATACACATTTTTTAATGTATATATGCACTGAGGGCCTCAGATGAAGAATGGAGTCTGCAGTTTGTGGAGCCATGACAATTATATCTACCAAGGATCGTATATCCTAAGCTTTATACAAAGCAAAGCCAGCTCAAAGGTCTTGCCCAGTATATGCCTTTAGAGCACATCAACTCTAAAACAAAACCTCAAGACTTGTTAATATTGTGAGGAGCAGACGTATGTTGATGTGACAGCTTCTAAATTTATAGCTGTAGCATCAATATCAGACCTTCATTTCTGAAGCTGTGGTGGGATATTGAACAGCAGTGTAAGGGACCATTAGGGAAGTTGTGTTCTCTCCTCAGAGGTCTCCAGAAAGATTTTATGTGCCTTTGGCTGTCAGCCCTATAAATGCTGATATATGGGCTTCTCAGTTAAAGAAGTCTGGTGGTCTCCAGCCTTGCAGTTGCAGTTGTCCTGGTGTTGTCAGAAGGAAAACCCTGGCCTTGTTTAACATGCTGAGGGTCATCTCCTCACACTCTCTAGCATGAGAATCCTTTCAAAGACAGGCAGTATCACTTAGTTACCACTGCTCATTAAACAATCTTCTATCCACAGAAACAACCTATGGATGGGACACCGATTATTGTGAAATTTAAAAGCATGGTGCAGTGATGTTCAGGCTGAAAAATGGCTGTTCTAATTAACTCTTACACATACGAGTAATCTTGAATTTAGCAGTTCAGACTAAAAAGTCATACAGATGCCTTTGCAATGCTGGTTCTCAAGCTGCTGCAGTCAAAATGAGCTGAAGTATGCCTAAGGATAGACACACCCTAAAAGTTGAAATGACAGCTGAATGAAAGCCTAACTCATGCCAAGATCTGTAGCATAAGGCCTACAAAGATACAATAATCACACTTGCCAAGCCAATCTCTAGGCATAAATCTGGATATAAAGTATATTCCCTAGTCAGCAAAGAGAAGGAGACAGACCACCACAGAGGTAATCATGCCTACTGTCTCAGAATTGCCTGTCTCTATAAAGTAAATTCAGATGGCCTGTCTTAGATGAAATATATAATTTTTTAGTCTCAGACAGTAAAAAAAAAAAAAATAGTTAAAATAAATTACATCTTTTTACTTTCATTTCTTTTCTGCATAAATTTGCTAAGCACCCAGTTTGCTTCCTTTAACCAGGAAAACAGGCTTTAGAGTTGAGAAAATGAAAACTGTGCAAAATAAAGGACAGGATGATGATTCTAATCTTCTACTATATAACTTGTAATAGAACTAATTTCTCATCTGACCTAAAGACAAGTGGAAGAACTGTTTCTCTCATATAGTGTGCCTATGTTAGTTGGAAAAGAGTGCAATTTGAATAGAACTAATAACCAAATTGATTTGCAATTTGCATTAAATGAGTTTCTTGTTTCAAACTAATCAGGTTATGATGTTCAAAACCTACTGTTGTTCTCTGCCAGTCAGTATCAATTTTGTCAGCCTCAGAAATGAACTTATTTTTTGGTAGCCCAATCAATTAACATACTGTACAGTTGATGAAAATATAAAAAAATAATGAGTATTCCCTAACTCCAAAGGAACAGACTTTCGCTTCTTGGTATCTGACAAGAATCTGTTCTCCACAGATTAACTGTATTACGTGCTCACAACCAGAATTAAAGAAAATATAGTGTGACAGTCCCACAACCAAATAGCAACTAAGCAAACCTGACTGGATTTTCCAGGCCAGAACTGAAGGACAATAGAAGTAAATCTCTGCTTCTGTCTCCTAAGGAATATTCATTCTTCTCCAGAAGCATTAACATCTCAGTTAAGCTGAACACTAAATTAACTTAAAATGCCAAATGTAAAAATAACTATAACTTGCCAGGATATCTGCTGATCTTCAAACTGAAATTAGAGAATATGGAAAATTGAAAGTTCTGAAGGAGTCCTAATGTGTTTTCATGAATAGACGTGCTGTGGAATGGTATTACCCTCTCCATTTAATTTCTATTAAATTTAGCCATTGACAAGTAACTTTCTAGTATCAGCCTTCATGCTTCCCTGATAAGAAGTAGTCAATACTGTGAACAGAAAAAGATAGATTTTGCTCTGGAGAGCAAGCCATTACACTCTTCAGACACCTGGTCAAGGACAGGAGGAATTCTGGAAGGAGACAAAGACATGGTAATAAATAAATAAATAAATAAATAAATAAATAAATAAATAAAGTTCCATGAGGACATTTCCAGCTATGTCTATATAAACAAAAAGCATACAAGAAAGTATTAGTGATATCTCTCCTTGCTCATAATGGACTTAATATAAAATTAATCAATCAATGCCCAATTTCTCTTGAAAGATCATAAATCAGCCTCCTACCTCGGATTAGGATTGATTTAGGAAAATATGAGACTTTGGAAGTACTGAACTGAAGTAAAGTTCATCACCTTTTGGACTTCAGTTATTTGTGGATTCACCTGTGAGGACTGGACTTTTGTCTTTCCAATAACCCACCAACTGAGAAATCCTTTGCAATAACGGCAAATACTTTAAAACTTCAAAGAAAGTAAAAAAGAATTCAATACTGGAGAAAACTCTTACTGACCACAAGATGGAGTTGATCTTTTCCTTTAAGTAATTTATTCCCTGGTCACTATATATCGAAGATAATGTTATAAAAAGGAACAATTTCTGTTCCAGGCAAACAGAATCTAATTGTTTTTCCTTAGAGCACACAAAGATCATGCATAGTTTCTCATTCACTGCCATTGTTCCTGACCATGAGAAATATTAGCATCTTACACAAATTTAACATTGCTTCATATCTTACAACTTAATTGCTTCAGATGTACTGATTAGGTCTGCTGATCAGATATCATTAAGGTAATCTGATACATTCTTTTATGTGACTATATAATGACTGCAGACCTTCTGTCTCCTTCTTCTGCAATGAGTTTATGTATTACTCATTCGGGAGATTTCATCACAGTTTTTAAAAGACACTTTCCCCCATAAGAATTCAAAATAGAAGAAAGGAGGTCATATTGAGATGGTAAGGCCCTGTTTAAGTAATTTGATAGTACAATTAATTCCCCACAAGTGGAATTAACTGCAGGGGATTAATGAAAATGTCAGGGTTACAGGTTGTGCTGGTGATGTGTTTCTAATGTCAGTAGTAAATCTGCTGTAGGTAGAACACAAATTCTTTCCACGTAAGGCTCTTTCTTTAAAACTATACCCTGAACTCATAAAATAAACCACAGCTGATATGGAAGAATTTTCCATAAAAGTGCACCTACTGAGGAAATAGAACAAAACATACAGCTTACCTAGAAGAACATATATTTCAGTTTTAAGATATCCAATGCTTTCTTTAAAAAATTATACAATTAATGCACAATATCTAAAAAATGGTCTTAAGAAAAAAGTGGAAAAAATTATTTGTGGACATAATTAGCAATTTAATATAATACTCAAGGTAAAGTTCAGATAGTCCTTAAATAGTTGTTTGCTGGAAACTGCCCATATCTCTTACACAGTTTCTTTAAGCACCTGCTTGTGTCATTGCCAAGCTAACTGGAGGTCTGAGGTTCTTACGTCTGCTTGTGCAGTCCTTGTCGGTAATCATTAAATTCAAGGAAAAACACAAGCTGCTTTCAAATATTTTGCCTATTTAAAGGGAAATCTGAGTGGAAGGAGAGAGCTATCTATACTGAAATGAACAATGTGGTCATAGACAGGAGAAAATTTAGAGAAAATTATTTTATGAAGACATACCTAGTTTTCTACAGAGGGAACAGTCATTACATCAATTACTTTCTGTTTATTCTGTACCACTTCACCTATTCTGTTTTGTTTTTCCAGAATTCTTCCACAGAAACCATTTCATACGCAAATAAAATCCTCCCACAGTCAGAAAACATAAAACAGCTGGACTGTTTACAACATCAAAATCACATAGGGTATTTGGGTCATCACTGTAGTATGGTCAGACTAGTCTGTAACTCAGAAAGAGCACATGCTCCTCAAGTTCTTTGCAGTCACTCAGAAACACCACAGAACTACTAAATGTGTAAGGTGTTCAACTGCATGATTTGAGACTTGAGGAGCCAGGGATGGCTGAAAGAGCAAGCTGGATTCAGTCAGTGTTGCCCAGAGAGCAACATTTCCCTCCTTGTTCTCCAGCCATCTACACTGCACCAGCTGTTTTGGTACCATCCATGATGGCAGAGCAGAAGGATGAAGCAGTCCCACTCTCTGTGCTTACTTTTCCCACTTGGTTACTTTCAGACAAGAGCCAGACAACAAGCCAGCACTCAGACTTGTGTGGACAAGAGAATAGACTGGGCTCAGGCACAAGTCCAAGCTAAGATGACAGAAAGTTTAGGCTACCCCTTTGCTAGTAAATAAACCAGGGACCAGTTCTCTGACCCAAAGCCAAGCAGCATTGTCCCTCTCATATACACAAAGCAGAGCTCTCTTCCCCCATGAGCAGAAGGGATGAATTTCCAACTCCCTTCTGGAAATACTCACCTTCATCAGTCCTAGCCTGGCACCACTCAAGTGTGCCAGGTCACAAGAGCTGAAGCTGGGACAGAAAGGATGCAAACAGTCATGAGACACTCCTCAAGCCCGTACCCTCTGCTTGGCTTATTTTCCTGTGTAGATGTAACAATACATGCCCCAAACCATTCTTTTTCTTTAAAGATTCAAAATCATCTGGCTTTAGTGGGACCAGAGAATACACTGTAAAGACCATGTATTTTCCCCTATTGTTTCCTATGGCAGCTCTGACTCATATTGTTAATAAATTAAGTTTTAACTAAGTAGATACTTCAGTTACAATAATTTCTACTTCTGTGGGACAGAGCCTTCATTTCTCCAAAAATCAAAGATGTTCATTCCAAAAGAATATTATATCTTTGTTGTAGAGTTGGTGTTTTTTACAACTTAGTCATGGTCCCATTTATACTGCACTTCAAACATTACATATTTTTATTGGTAAATAAATAAATGGCTATGAGAGGAAATGAAAGCGATCCTCAGGATTAAATTCTCAAAGGAGAATTTCTATTTTTTACTGTGTTGTGAAGGTTAATTGTATTGCATGATCTATTTGTGTTTAACTGCCGAGAACTACAGGGCCAGGTTCAGAGGTGATATGCTGTCTTTAGGCATGCTTTTCAAAAATCTGTGACTCGAATGTATACAGCGATAGAGTCACTCCTGCGTTTTCTACATGTGTCATGGTTTAACCCCAGCCAGCAACTAAGCACCATGTAGTTGCTTGCTCACTTTCCCTCTCTTAGTGGAATGGGGAGGAGAATCAAAAAAGAGTAAAACTCTTGGGTTGAGATAATAAAAGTTTAATAATTTAAATAAAATAAATTATTATTAATAATAATATTTTTATATTTTTATTGTAATGAAAATGAGAGAGAGGGGGAGGAATAAAACCCAAGAGAAAGAAGTGATGCACAATACAGTTGCTCTCCACCCACTGACCAATGCCCAGCCTATACCTCAGCAACAATAAGCCCCTCCCAGCCAATTCTACCCGGTTTATATACTGAGTATGACATTTTATGTTATGGAATATTCCTTTAGCCATTTAGGGTCAACTGAATTGGCCATGCTCCCTCCCCCACAGCTTCTTTTTCTTCTCCTTACTGGTAGAGCATAGGAAACTGAAAAGTCCTTTACTGAGGGTAAGCACTACTTAGCAACAACTAAAGCACCTGTGTGTTATCAACATTATTCTCATACTAAATCCAAAGCACAGCCCTATACCAGCTCCTAGGAAAAAAATTGAATCTTTCCCAGAGAAAACCAGGACACCTTGACAGTGGAGGAAGAGGATTAGTGCTGCAAGACCACTCAGTCAGATCTATAAACACCTTTACAAATGTGCAAAACTGTTTTTGCTCTTAATGCTAAACTATTACGAAAAGGTACCTGAATTCCATAGACACATAACAGTTTTATCTAGGAGTTCCTCAGACAGTTAAGTAACACGTTCATGCAGACTTTGAAAGTGCTTATAACACCATTCAGGTGAGATACAAGTTCAGCAAAGCCCAGCCAGGACCTCGAAATGAGTGGTTCCCCCACCAGCTGCTCCTCAGATCTCAGTTTAATAGTCATGTTCTGAGAAAACCTACTTGAGTACCAGAGCAACAGGGTGTTTCTGCTACTTCTTTCTATGCAGCTGTTGTTGATCCATTTCCTACTCACTCTCTCAGTGTATATTAGCCAAATTATCTTTGCTTTGGTGGCAGGGGGCCTGAGGGGCAGAGTTTGATTTCCTCTTCTATCTAAGAAGATTTAAATCACATTTCCCAATTCCTTAAAGAAAGCTCAACCACCTAAATCTTTTTATTACACTTGTGCTCAGCATATATCAGCATCCTTAGGACACAGTCTGTGCCAAGCTGTCCTTGTAGTTCTGCTCTTGACTGTCTTCCAGTATGTCACCTCTCTGAGGGACTGGGTATTCTTAAAGCAAAAATCCTGTGTTCCAAGCAGCGTGAAAACTTTCCCTAGAAGCAACACAACTGCTTGTATTCCCAAAAATGACTCAAGACCGCAGAGAATAATGTGTAGGTAGCATGAGGCTCATACAGAGCACTGTACACCACAGTACTGCTTCTAGACTCACCACTACAATAACTGAATTGACCCAGCAGCATATGTACATTTTGACTTTTTTTTTTTTTTCCCCAAAAACTTTTATATAGAGGCATGTGTTGAGTAATATGTTTTATCCCCTTAGAAGAGCACTTTGACATTGGTGGTGCAGTAGCACGGGACTGCAAGATGCCTAAGGGACAGAATAGACACCAACCCCTGGGGGCTGCCCTCCAGAGAATCTCTTAAGCTAGGAGAGAAGGTAATCACTAGCACAGTTCATGCTGGATTGAAGGAGAGGGTCACACACAGGCAGAGTGACCAACATAGCTGGATCCCAGAGAGATGTTTCATCAGCAACACTGTCAGTCATGACACCTCAGCTGCTTACATGCAGCTTACATCCCTCTGTCGATGGGGATTACCCTGTGCACAAGAGTGTGCTGCTAAATGACAAGGTGGCCAGGAAGAAAGTCCACACACAGGGTTGCAGTTCATCTTCATTGCTATTTGTGGTACCCATCAGTATTGGCAGAGGCATTATGGGCATGAATCAGGCCCTGGACCTCTTTGCTTCAGCAGTACAAATATAATGAGGCAATCTTCCTTCTGCCTGTGTAGTGGTACCTCTGCCTCCATCTGAAATGTGCCTTAGCATGTCCTAGACCCATCACAGACAGCGCTTGCTCTGGTATCCACAGGAGGTAAAGCTTGGATCCAGAAAGGCACACACTGGCCCTTTGGCTGCATTTGATAGATAATGCCATGTATTTCATGACATTCAATAACAGATGAAAAGTCTAAACACAGCCAGAGAGATGCAGAGACCACCTCTGTGCTACTTCATGCAGATAGGCTAAATCATTAGCGGAGGCACGACAAAAACAAAAAGAAATTTTATCTATTCTGGGAATACACATGTGAATGTACGAATAAGGTATTATAGTATAAGCATAGAGGAAACTATAAGGAGAGAGAATAAATGAGGAAGACAGGTAACCGAAGCAGGATGGGAAACTGAGCAACCACATTAACTATTGACTGAAGTGAAAGTCTGAGCAGATAGAAACAGAAGCGGGTATAATGAAAGGAAAACCAGAACTGTCAATTGCAGCACTGCAATCCAACAAAGAAGAATTCTGACATAAAACTAAGAAGAGGAATCAGAATTAGTAAGAACAGTTTTGCTGAATCTAATCGGGTGTGCCTTACACTTTTACCAGTGAACCTTATCTTTATAGTATCAAAGATAAAAATGTCTTTTCTTATCAGATAAATTTCAGGAGATATGAGACAGGAGTTCACCTAAAAGATATGCCCTTTGCATTAGCAAATGAGCAGCAGACAACTGCAAATTAGAAAAGAATCAAAGGAAAATAATTTATTTTCCCCTTCATCTTATACCCTGGTAAATATACAAAGATGTGTCTAACTTTGTTCTTTTAAACAAACTTTTCAGTCAGGTTTGCTCTGTAACTTTCAAGTATGTTTTACAGTTTTACAGACTTTTTACAGACTTCAGTACAGGCTCTATCTCTTCAGCCCACTTTAATTTGGCTGGTTAGTTAGAGTCATAAAAAGTGAGATACACATTAAACATTTTCAAGTAATGCACAGTTTCACTGAATTTGTGCCACGGACTGAGCTTCCAGAGAAAAATGGTGTACTGTAGCAAATATAATCTATGTATTCTTAAGAAAAAGCTTAGAAAGCATCTTAAGCAAATATAAAGTACTTTAGCACCATTTTACTGTGCTCTCACTAAGTAGTAGGCTGCACAAATGGCTTCTCTTTCCTTCCTTACTCTGATATTGAACTCATGCAGATAGATACAACTGTTGTGTGGATAAAGGTTCTGCACAGATTACTGGAATTTGTGAATTCAGATTTTAGACTAATTTTATATCTCAATACAGATAACTGAAATCCTTTACTGTAGTTTAATCAATCATTTGGCATTTTGGCCTGGATGATAGCAAGTACTCCATCTCTTGAAACACTGTACTAAAATTTACTTTCTTTTCAGAACTAGAATAAGTTTTGGCTGCAGAAATTTTCATGTAAATTCCATGTCCTATCCTATAACACCAAACTAAACAAACTCAATAGTCTTAAAAACCCAGGGAGCTGTGGATTTAGGCTCATAGGTCATCTAAGATCTTTCATTTACTATTTCAATTGGAAAACAAATTACTGTACTGATGCATTTGTTTTTCCTTCCTTCCAACCCTATTTTTCATTCTCTGTCCTGAAGCTAAACTGTTGAAATCCTGTGAAATATTTATACAGAAATCTGAAAATATCAGCATTTAACATGACGCATGATGGGTGCAGGAAAACAGAGCTTTGGTTTCATTTTGCATAATCAGTCCGTGAGATCAGGCAGTTTCACTGCACAGCAGCATGTGCCAGCACAGTGTGTTCAAATAAAAAGTCCATAAATATTATCTACAGCAAAATGTGTGAAAAATTTATTGCTTCTTTGCATATCTTGTTCTTGAAAACTGACATCAGAGATATGAGATACTAAGGTGGAGGCAAAAATCCAGACATTCATTGGTTTAATTTTTAGCTCTGAACAACACAGCTACAGGGTACACTTATGGCATTCTCTCAAGCTGCATATGCTTCTACAAAAAGGTCTTTATTTACCCAACTCAGTGAAAACATCAACGCAGAATAAATAGGTATCCAGTGTGATAGTAGCCCCATGGACATGTCCTTGGCCAGTCTGCCTTGGCCCATTGCTGGATTTGGACAAAAATACCTGTCCTTGCATGCAGTGCAAGATGTCACTGTTTGTTTGCAGAGCCCATGGGATGCTCACCCCACACAGCCAAGAGTCATAGAATCACAGAATCATTTAGGTTGGAAAACACCTCAAGATCATCAAGTTCAACTATGAACCCAGCATTACCAAGCCCACTATTTGTTCCTGAAGAGCAGCTGCATCCCAGGCACTGGAAAAGCCTTCCTGATTCCTCTTGCAGAAGACACCACTTAGGCTTAGTTGTAAACAGGACCACAGCCTGACTATGCAATATTAAATGAGTTCATGTGGGGACAATTTTAAGACCTCTACATCATAGCCACCCTCCACAATGTGTTGCAACCTCACAGAATCAAAACTGTCATAATGACAAGGAGATATATATATATGGATATAGAAAGCAATATATAATAAAACTGTTGTATATCCCGTTCTGACAAGGAACATCCTCTGTCCTTGTATTATATCCTGTGGCCATACAGTCTTCTCATCATTTTTTCATGTCTGAGAGAGCCATGCGAGCCACCTTCACAGGTTTCAGCTCTTCAAAGGCAGAAAGCAGTGTCTGGTATTAAAAAATGGACTAATTATTGGGCACATTTGCACAAAATTCAGTCTATTTTTCGCAAACACTATGTTTATTCTGTTCCCTCTCCTACTCCATTCTGCTGAATTTTGTGTTATTTTTCCACTGCTGTAAATGCTTTTCCACTCCATTCCACAAAAAAGCCTGTTTCACACAGTCCAGTGTTTGGGCTGTCAGCCTCTGAAGGCAAAAAGGGCTCCGGGGTCACACCTCTAACTGCTGTGGCTTCAGTAAATCATTTTAACAAAGTCTGTCTACAGTCTATATCCTGATCTGCATTTTCACTGAAAAGCAGACACAACTAGTGCTTATTTCTACTATAGTTATTTTACTAAACTGATGAGGAAAGTTGTACATAACTTTTTTTGAAAACTAGTTTGTACACAGTGATTCCCTAAAACCTATTCTTGTTTATTTGTGTTATGGGGGGACTCATAGAAAGGATTCTGTGGAAGAGGAAAAATGATGTTGACTAAAGGTATTATAATGTAATTTCATTGCAGAAAAAAATTAGATTGTAGAATCTGTTGATTTCAAGTAATATTTCGGTTTGCATTTCCTGATTTTATTAACTTTCTCTGTACTTGTGTTTTCAGTTTCATTAATATGTTCCAACAGTCTGGCACAAAGCAGAGGCAAGAATAAATCCTCATTGTTACACCTCTGAAAAAAAGGTACACCCTGCTTACTTAAACCAAGATTTACCTTTCCTACCTTAAGTGGTCTATATTTGGCCTCCTTTCTTTAGACTTCCCTTTCTAATTAAGAGAAAGCAATGACAACTAATAAAACATAGTTTATCTTATCTGTTATAAGTACCTTGAAGCTGAGAATAATGGGATCCCTATTTCTCCCCACTGACCACAGACTTTAGTCTAGATTCAGGTATGTAAGTATAACTTGGCTAGCAAATCTTATTGTGCATTTCTTTTTTCCACTCATGGATATACAAACTGTGTTATGGGAGGACTAGGTGCTGACAGAACAGCGTGAAGGGTGCTGTGCACTGTGTGTTACACAGCCACTACCACCAAGATAATAAGTGATATACTCCTTCCCTTCTCCTACCACCAATAAATCCACCTTTATCCAACCCAGTGTTCTTGGGAGCCATATCTGACAAGTTTTCCTTTGTTCCCCCTGCACCTCCGTCCACATACTACCTTGAATGGAGAGGTTTTATTGCACAGACTAGAATGTCATACGAGATCGGAAGATGGTATAACACCATGTGTGTGATGACACAAACATCTCAGGGAAGTCATTTTGTGTTCTTTCTATCTAATCTAAGTCTTTATACTGCTGGTGATACTGTGACTTCTAAGTTTAGTTATCATAGGTAATAATCTACAAAGATTGCAACATAGTATTTCCATTAAATTTCATTGCCATGTATTCTGCTTTTGCTGACTCAAACAATAAAAATCTCCTGGGAGTGTCTTTAATTATGCATGGTCTGAGATGTAAAGAAGTTTTCCACGCTCTATAGGGCAACACTATTTTGATGTTAAAATAAATTCCTCTCTTTACTGAATTGTCTCTTCTCTGGGATAGTCACAACCGACACTTTTGTACAGGAATCCAGTACTCTAATTTAGTGTGTTTTGGGCATGTATTTACCAGAAGAAGCAAGATCTGAACCTCTCTGCACCTTTTACACCACCATCTAGCTCTACCACATACATGTCCTAATACCTGACTGCAAAAGTCAGTAACGCATCCTCTGCCCTCTCCATTTTCTGCCATAATTGCAGCTAACTCAGATCCTCTAGAACAGGTAGCTGCTTCTTTTAGTGCAGTGCATAAGCCCTGTACAAGAGCACAAAAGCTTCAACTACTAGGTTTTGGGGGAAAGCTCCTTGTAGGGTGGCACTGTGACAGCAAAACCAGGAGGCTAGCACTTAACGCTCTCACACTGAGCTAAGGCAAAAAGAATGTGAACAGGTCCATTTCCATCCAATTATATTTTATGTTTGCAGACCTGTCCTTCAGAGATTTTGTTTTTGTCTTTCGTGCTAATTGGACAAAGTAGTGTAAATCAGATCTGATCAAAAGCATTCAGTGTGCACAAAATGAGGGAAAGTTGAGAGGGGAAGGTCAGTCATATAAAGGTGTGATATGGTCAGTGTGAGCCAAGTTGCTAAAGGGTTAGCCCTCTAAATGGCCAAGTTAAATAAGATACAACTGGTGCTAAGTTAGCTTCCAAGAGCTCCCAAGTGTGGACTTATGAATGCCTGGAGGGACAGGTTTTCTTCAATTGTGCCGTATTTAACTTGGCAACTTAAACGGCATAAGTCCTTTCTAACTTGGCTCTTGATACATATATCACACCTTTGTACGGCTTAACATCTTTTCTAAAGACGAATTTTTTTCTTCATGTTAATTAGATATTGCCACATGTGTGTGCATAATAGATATATAGACACACACATAAACTATATGCATCTATTAGATATCACAGAAAATTCTCATAGGGTAGGTAAAATTTTCTTACTTCTGGCACGCAACCTATACTCAGATTTTTTCTCTTGAGGAAACTGGTTTTCTTAAAGCAAGGTCCTAATGACTCAGATAGTCCAGGGAGAGAGAGAAGTGCAATAAAGACTTCTAGAAAGAGATCCTGTCCAGTTTGGCTTGTTAGTTTTATTATCTGGTAATTTAGGGGGGGGAGGGGGTGTCCACTTAGGGTTCAAGTGAATCACCAAATAAAGAGAACTGGGGTTTTCAGTGATTCAACTCTTCCTGGTATCTCCACTAAAGACTGATAAGATTTCCTGGTATCTCCATTAAAGATTGTGCTAAAGATTAAATGAAGTCACACTGTAGGGGTAAGGTGTGCATTATACAGGTGTTCTCCATCATCAGAACCAAATTTAAATGTTAAAGGCTAAAAAGGGTGGTGGGATTAAATTCTTCTTAATAAATCCTTCTCTAACACTGATGTGACCGAGGCCAGAAGCTCTTTCTTAGTTTACATCTTCATTTTTACTGTGATATGCAATGGATCTCTACTACTATTTGCCATTTTAGTAACCCAGATGTTCTGCTCTAGGATAGAAATAAGAAAACAATTGGAGCTAAGTTGATCTGTACTGGTTTTTCTACAATGCCAGCCCCATTCGCCCACAAATTTTAAACTTTACTGCCTTACTTATGAGAACTTAAATTAAAGCACTTCAACACTCTGATTTCTAAAGGAGCACTTTTCTCTCCTAACAACCATCTTTTTCAGATAATACAAAAAAAAAAAAAAAAAAAAAAAAAAAAAATTTTTTTTTTTTGCATACTTAATTGAAGGAGACATAGGAGACATAGATTAAAGGGTTGAGAAGATGTGTTTTCTGGGAGAAACAAGACTCTGTCTTGGAACCTTTGGTCTGGAAATTGTTCATTCCCAGGATGGGCCATTCCTTTGTTACATATCAACTATAAAATTGTAAAACTGTGAAATTTCACTTCCTCACCTTCTCTCAACAAAAATATTGAAGTTAGAAGGCAGATTGCAGTTTGATGACACTTCTGCAGGCTACTTCGAAATAAGCTGTCTTGCTACTTGCTCCACTTTTAGTCACTTTTTTTTAATCATTGCATTCATCAAAATAAGCTATGCAAGCTCATCTCAAAAAGCCTTTTTTCCACTTCACAGTATCAGCAGCATGTTTTAGAGCTGAGGCTGTATTCTGCCAGTTCAAAAGGCATCCCATGTTTGGGTGATATCACAACCTACAAATAGTAGACTGGGCAGTTTGGGCTTCTGGTCTTGATGAAGATATCAAAAGAAAGTAAGCAAGCAAATCTGTTAAGACAAGGTTCAAGATTTCATTACCTTTAATCATGTTTTACTGCACTGTCCATATCATCAGTTATAACCCCTACTATCAGTAGGATGTTTAATTACAAGAAGCTTCAGCTATCAATTATTTGTTTAGGTGGGCCATTGTAGTACCTAATGCACAGTTTCAAATAGAAACATGTATTTTAAAGGGGAACACATAATACCTCTAGTTGATAGTTATGCAGTCATCACTGTCCCAAAGAAATTAATTCCTTGCAAAGAGGCTGATGTGGCAATGTTGTCTGCTCAGATATTTGATGCACAGACAAATAGACATTAGGAAAATGGTTTGAAGGACAGTTTAGGTGCTGGGTTCAGTTTACTGCTTAGTCAGTTGTTTCCTCTGACAACCTGGCAAGGCATTCAGGACTACACCCACAAAAAATGATGCCTGGTTCAGGGAGATGAATATGCCAAGGTCACTGCCTGAATTCCACATGTGACACAGAGGGAGAGGAAGGCCGTAGAAAGAGAGATTCATAACAACAGTATCTGGGAGCCAAGAAGGAAGTGGCAGATTAGCCAGCAAGCTAGTAAACTGCAAATCGGTGGAGAAATGATTATAGCTAAAATTTATGGAACACGGAAATAAGACTCCCAGACACAGTCTACAATTAGACTTCAAAATCTACTCTGCTTCAAAATATAGCTGAAATCTTTTGCACAATAACTAGGAGCTATCTTTTGCACTGCTATCTTTTGCACAATACCTGAAGTAGTTGCTTCCTTTAGTATTTCTTTCAGTTGTCCATGAAGTCAATAGAGAAAGAAAAGTCACTGGAGGAAAAGAAATAAATAGCAAGAATTCCATGTAATACATAGGGTTTTTCTTTTCTGCAGCACAAAACCATAATGATGGCTTATAAAGATTCTGACTTTTTTCCTAAGGTTTTGTGTATAACAGTATGTCATAGCCAGGGTTCTCTAATTTATGTGTTGCGTTTATGACTGTTCCACAGTCAGTTTTTTTCTGACTCAGGGTACTGAATGTTACAATACAAGATAACATTAAGGTTCTAATTAACTTCGGTGTAGAAAACCAGTAGCACAAGTTTCCTTGAAGTTAGTTGAGGAAATTTTACTATGCATCTTTTACTTTTTAAAATCTTACTTTGCAATTTAAAAAAAAAAAAAAAAACTTTATTGTGGAAAAAATAGGTATAGAAATTATATTTCATTGATATATATTTCATATATATCATTTGCACTGCTCAAGATCTTTAATCAATGTCCCTCATTCATTAAGAAGCTCCAAAATTAGTAAACTACAGTTTGAAGAACAATTAGGTACCAAAGAAATGGCAAATCCAAAAGCAGAAAAACCTGTGGAGTTTCTTAGGCTCATGAGTTCAATACTAATTCTTTCAAGTTCTCAGATTTTTTTTTCTTTCAGATTGAATTGTGCTTTTACATGATTCATTAAAAATTGACAAATGGGAATTTTAAATAGGCAAGCTAAATTACGTAGAGCTGTCTAGAGCTATCCAGAGAAAAATCTGGTCCTTCTATGTGATTTTGCCCTGTTAGCAGACAAGGGTCGTGTACCTGGATGGTGCTCTGATCTATTCAATTGACTCAGAGAGGTGAAATAGAGATGGTCCTTCCTTTTGACTTGTCACTGGGCAGTCAGGCAATAGAGTTGTAAAACTGGTCTAAGGTACAGTATTCTCCATAATAGTCACTGGATTTTTTCTTTTTTTATTTATAGTTACTACATCACAGAACTACCATAGCTTAAGAAACTGATCAGAACTGGTGTCTCGTAGCATGCCTAGATATCTCCAAGACACAGAAGATGTGTTAAAGCAGAGAGCAGTGTCCTTGCATGTGTCAAATTCAAACACTGGAGATACTTCACATCAAGTGGTAATAGTCATGAAGCATGGAGAGAGCCATCTGTTTCTCATATTTGAAAGAGGTGTTGAAAAGGAAGCTTTTTTTTTTCACTTAGCTAAGAATATGATTTTCATGAGATCAGTGTATATACCCAAAACAAGCAAAAAAAGTCCCTCTGTCCTTGGGATTATGACAATTTGAACTCCAATATTCCCTTAATATGACTGGAGGAAAAAGAGCATAGCACTCAAAGCTTCTGAGTGCTATAGTTTTATATCAGAAAATTGAGTGGGGGCCTTCTGGTTAATCCCTAGATCCCTGCCATCCGGTGTTTGTGGGAAACGTGCAGTTTGGAGCATTGCCATGGTCCTGCGGTGACAGTGAGAGACTGCTGATGCCAGGCCATGAAGGAGTGCTAGAAATAACACCTGCTCTCCTTCAGATGTAGATAACTCTGTGAGAAAACTGTGACAGCTGTTAGAGATATGGGACACAGCTCTGATGGATAAGAGCATTCAGAGGGCAAAATTTGCTCTAGCAGTCCTGAGAACACTTGATAACTTCCATAGCACAGTATGGCAGGAGATCAAAGGCAAGTATCTTCTAGAAGTCCTTTTCTGTCAACAATGCACTTGGATGACTTCAGCTTTCTGTGAAGAAATTGAAAATAAAACAGAACCTAAATTATCTGTTCCCACTGCTTGGCAAAGGTCCCCATGAGAGATTCCCATGGATCTGGAATGAATGTTTGCTCTACACCGTTCTGCCTTCCTAAAAGAAAAGCATCAAGTCAGCACTGGTGGTTTTATTTTTACTGTAGCAATACATATATATATATATATACATATACATATATATATATATATATATATATATATATATATAAAGTGTATTACAGTAAAACAGACAAGAAGTTAAACCAAACACATCTGAGGGACAACAGCTGTATAGGGGCATTAATTTCACAACCAGAGATACTCGTATATACTTAAAAAACAATTCTTATAGACCTTACAGATGGAAAGCAGATACTGCTTTCATGCAGCTCTGTAGCCTTTTCTAGACCTCCAGGACAAAGTCAGCATGTTATTAGTATCAATATACAACTTTTCCCAAAACATTATATAGAAAGAAAATTTTGCTGTCTTCAGCAACCCCAAAGACCTTTGTCTCTACAAATGTGCTGTGGATAAGGCAGTACTTTGTGGAACATTGTTTTAATTTCTGAAAGAAATAATATTTTTCTAAGAATCATACCTCAATAATGAATGAAAAGGACCTTTGTTACTAAAAATACTTAGTTCTTAAGTATTGATAGATCATGGCTTAATGAAAACCTCTGTAAAGTACCTTAGAATGTACTGTGAACATCAGCCAGGCAAATTTTCCTTTTCTTTTTCCCCCTTGTCGGGAATGAATATCTAATCTGATAAACTCTGAGGTTAAGGACATTAGAAATCATGTTAAACATTAAGCAGCCGATGGCATTTATAAACCATTGTCACTAGTAAGAGCTATAAAAGTATTACATAAGGCTACGTTTAAATGAAACCAGAGTTCGAGTCAGGTGAAAAAAGATAAAGATTCTGTAATTATTGCTAATTAAAGCAAAGCCTGGTTTCAAAAGAAAAAAATTATCTAACATCAATGAAATACATTTCCACACTAATTTCCTACCTAACTGTCCACTGCCAGGCAGCTTGTAAAGCTGTTTTCACCTGTGGCTTCCCATGTGCTTATGAAACATAGCTATTTCATTGCATGCTATAAAATCACTACCCTAATGGGCTGCAACACAACCATTTGCATTATTTCAGGCACGTAGAACTGAAAAGCCTTGTAAAGATGATGATGCTGATGTTCAAAGACCACACAGAGCCCATCAGATACCCAAAGCTAAGCTCAAGCAGAGGTGAATGCAAGAAACAAACCCTGGGTAGGGCAAACCTTGAGGCATAGAGTCGTGAGTCACTGTGCACCACATGGCATGGAGTGTGCATTACCCTGCAAGACCAATGCAAACATAACTACAGAAACTGCAAACCATAATGTTAGCCCTCTATATAACTCTGTAATTATGATTGGATTTTATCACCCAATAAATTCTGGCCAAAAGGTTACCTTTGAAAGACAACTTTGCAGAAAGAATACCTGCATCTGATACAGAAGTCACAACTTCTGTTTACAGGAGTTTCATATTGTTTATATTGCAGGCTTTTATAAAGTACATGAATGCTTTCATTGTAGCTCCTAGAATAAAAATAACCACTTTTATAGAATTCTCCCACAGCTGGCATGAACTTCCACCCCTGCGTGTTTTTTAAATTGTACAATTAGTTCATTGCGATGATGGTCATTCCTCCCAGTTTGTGCCTCTTATGTTGAAGACAGAATTAAGGTAGGCAGGCTGCAGAGATCTTGCTGTGATAAATGTTCACCACCCATGGAGCTCTGTTGAGAGAACCACAGACATCCTTAGTGGGATTCACTACATCCTGTAGCAAAGCAGCTATATGGTTGTGTTTTTTTCATGTTGTTTCTCCTCTGTCAGTAGTGCATAGAACAAAAGAAATTCAAGAACTGGTCATTATGTAGAAAATCTAGACAGAATATCTTTAGGAGGAAAAAAAATCAGCAAGGAGGGTTTCTATAAGGACGAAGGCAGCAAAAGAAAGGCTACGGAGACTGTGAGAGTTCCTTGATTTAACCCCATCAACTAAGCACCATGCAGTCACTTGCCCCACCCCATCCCCAGTGGTATGGGGAGGAGAATTGGGAAAAGAAAGATAATACCCATGGGTTGAGGTAAGAACAGTTTAGTAATAAAAATAAATAATAATAATTTCACATCATGCCTTGGGAAGATGATGGACCAAATGTGTTTAGAAATATTTTCTAGTCATATAAAGGATAAGGTGACTTCAAACAGCCAACATTAACTTACCAAGGGCAAATCATGTCTGATCAACCTGATCTTTTTCTATAGTGAGGTGACTGATGCTGTGGATAAGGGAGAGGGCAAGATTATGCCACAAACTTTGACTTTATCAAGGTCTTTGACATAGTCTTCATGGTCTCCATATCACCAAATTTATAAGATATGGTCTGGATGAGTGAACAATATGTGGGTGGGAAATTGGCTGGACTGATGATCTCAAGGAGTTGTGATCAGTGGTGCAAAGTTCAGCTGGCAGCCAATTAAAAGTGACACTCCTCAGGGATGAATGACAGGACCACCACTGTTTAGTGTTTGCATTAACAATGTGGATAGGAGTGTATTCTCTGCAAGTTTGCAGATGACACTAAATATATTGGTATTCAGAGAGATCTCAGACAAGTTGGAGAAAAAGGATGATAGAGAGTTCAAACTTTTGATGTTTTTATACATGATCTGGATGCAGGAATAGAATGTAAATTAAGTAAGTTTGCTGATGGTACTAAATTAGGAGGGGGTGGTGGGCCCCCTCGAGCCTTACAGAGAGACCTGGATAGAGAGTTGGGCAATCACTAACCATGTGAAATTTAATAAGAGTAAGTGAGAGATTTTACACCTAATGTGAGTGTAATATTGGTTACATGTACAGATTAGTGGATAACAGGATAGAGAGCAGCCCTATGAAAAAAGATCTGGAGGTTTGGGTTGACAACAAGTTGAATATGAGTCAGCCACATGCCCTGGCAGCCAAAATGTCAAACGTGCCCTAGAGTACTCAGGCACAGCATTGCCACGTGGTTGAGGAAGGTGGTTGTTCCACTCTGCACCACATGGTGCAGTCTCACCTTGAGCACTGTGTGCAAGAAGAACATCAAATGAGAGTGCCCAGAGGAGGGCAAACAAGTTGGTGAAAGGCTTTGAGAGCAAAACTTACGAGAAGTGGCTGAGGATGCTTGGTTTGTTGAGCTTCACGAAAAGACAGCTGAGAGGAGACCTCACCACAGCCTACAGCTTCCTCAAGGGGGGCAGTGTAAGGTCAGGTGCTGATCTCCTCTCTCTGGTGGCCAGTGATAGGCACAAGGAAAATTGAATGAAGCAGAGGAAGTTCAGATTGGACATAAAGAAAAGGTTCTTCACTGAGAGAGTGATTGGTCACCGGAATAAACTTCCCAGGGACGTGGTCATAGCACCAAGCTTGTCAGAGATCAAGGAGAGTCTGGAGAATGTTCTTAATCATATGGTTCACTTTTAGGCAGTCCTGCGAGGAGCAGGGAGTTGGACTCCATGGATCCTTATGGGTACCTTCCAGCTTAAGAGATTCTATGATAACAAATACAAAACCCTGCATCTCAGAGGGGAACAATCCCGTGAGATAGCACAGGCTATTTAGGGAGTAGCTCTGCAGAAAAGGACTCGGGGTTTGAACAAGCAGCTGCGGCAAAGGCCATCAGTGTCCTGGCTATAAATGTGCAAACAACAGATCCAGGGAAGAACTTTCTGGTACTTGGAGTTGGTGTACTATATGTGGTCTGGTGAGTCCCAACTACAAGAAACAGAGGAACATACTGGAGCAAGTCCAATGGACTTGGTGACTGAGAGAGAGAGAGACAGAAATTGTTGCTATTTCACTATCCCTAATTACTATCCTGGAACACCTCAGTTGTTAGAGAGGAAGCCACATGAATTCTTCTACTGCAGGTACCTGAGGTGAGACTACTTTACTGATTTTTTCAGTGAAAAGGCATGGAGAGACAGCCTGAAGCATGATTCAAGGCAGAAATCTTTTTTCAGAATTGGAAGTATTTTGGAAGATCTCTTATGCTCACACTGCCTATGCAAGACGACTGGGGGATTTCAGCATATAACATAATGGAACTCTCCCTGAATCTTAATTCTTTTTTCTTAACTTTCAAGAAAAAGTTCACATTTAAGTTTTATCACAGTTCAGTAACTTTTGGGTTATGCAGGACTCTGTGCTTCTACTGAGACACCTGTGTGAGATTTAGGAAATTTCACACTCCATTTTACTTGTCTGCAATGAGACAGTTTTTGGTAGGCAGCCTTCTGTTGCAGTATCGATGTCAGATTTCCAGTGGAAAAGGTTCCCCCGCTTGTGATTACCTGAGTGACTGAAGGTCTTATGCAACTAAACTAGGGATATTTTGAGTATACAGAGATTCCATGGCTTTGATTTACCCTCTACTGTTAGCCCAAGCCACAGAAAATATGCAAGAAACAACTGACAGTGCTGTCAGGGCAAGGCAGTTGTAATAGGAGACACTGTCATAGTGTAAATATTTCATATTACTAATTTATTCTATTTTATATCAATATTGTAATGTCTTTCGCTACAGAGTCATTATCATTACCATTTTTTGTGCACAATGGGATTAACAGACCCCCAAATCCACTAAAAATTTGTATGTTTAATTCTGTATTGGATAAATCAAAAAGGGGGACTTAGACAACACCTACTCTGTCCCATATTTCTTATGGTGACAAGTAGTCAGGCTTTGCTCTCGCTGTATGTTCAGTGAGACTCTATTCTCTCAGTCTTCCTGAACCACCAGTCTCTAAAACAGACATATACTGATGCTCAAGGTATTTTCTACCTGGTTAACTCGATAGCATGGCAAGTGTCACTACTCAGTGCAGAACTCCCAGTGGATGCCAGTTGTCTCACGGAGACATTTGCAACGGAATTTTGTCTCTCCATTCCTCACCTGTCAGAAATATTGGTCTCATTCTCCTTTGTGTTCAGTCAAATTCCAAGTTCAGATACAACTGTGTGCAATTGCTACTGCTGCAGTGTTATTGCTGCAAAGCCTGGGGAATGGGAGGTGCAAAGCTTACATATCCATAATGAATCCTAAATGTCTGTACAAGTGTGGAGCTAGAAACATAGTAAGGAATATTTTTTAAGAAGCTAGACCTCTATCTGATTCAAAATTAAAGTTGTTCAAGTAACAGGACAATTTTTACATTATATATATCTAATTTAACCTTTTTCTTTGTTTGCAGACTCATGATCTATATTTTAGCTGAAATAATGCATGAAAAATGATATGATAAGCTGGAGCAGGTCTGTGTCCAAATGCCTATCAGCAGAGACACCAAGAGCTCTGAGCCTTTTCAAAGTCACCTGCAACTCATCATATACAAGACAGACATCTTTGGTTCTTAATTTCCCTAAAATGCATGAAGAGACACTTTCAACTTAACTGCATCCTTACCACATCACTGTACCGAGCAAGCTTGCATATATAGAATCAACAGAACTTGTTTCATTGCCTTCTGTCAAATTTAATGGTGATCCTTGACCAGTAATAATCCAATAAAATTACACCACAAATTGTTTAAGAAAATTCCTGAGACCAAAAAGGTAATATATTGCCAGGCATATTTTATTGTATGTTATAAAACAAGTGAGAAATAATTTGTTAAACTCCTGCAACTCATCACAATCTTATCTACTTAGAGAGACAGCTGGCTCTACCTTTCCCTTAGAACAGCAACAAAAAGCACTGAGGAGTACAGAGATAAATTCTTCACCGGATGATTTGCTTTATAAATCTGTATTAAGCTCAAAATTTTGAAACCTGAGTATCTGAAATCAAGGGCTCATATCAATACATAAGCCTCCTTAAAGAAGTGACCTGGTTTTAACTGATATTGAGCATCTGCAATTTCCATTTGTTTCTCTGAGCAGAAATTAGGATCTTACCATGGATTTTGGTGTACTGTGCTTGGTAAACACATCTGAAAATCAGTCCACTTACACTTAGAATCATAAACTTTTGCCCTGAGAGAGCAAAACCATCATTCACAAGTACATAACATCATTTCTATCATATTGCTAATAGTCTGCAGAGTATGAATAGTGATGCTACAAGTCCCCCACTCTAAAGGGATTCTTCCCTCTTTTTTTTCCCTTGATTTAATTCCAAGATAAGTCACATGTGGAAGACATCATCTTCCTCTTGCTTTGATAGCTATTGTTTTCTTGGTGGGTTGTTTATGTGGGGTTTTTTAATGGAAATCAAAGGTATTAGATGGAGAAGACGTAAAAATTAACTTTTTTTTTTCTTTTTTTTTTTTTTTTAATATGATATCCCGGTAGAGAATTCCAACAGTTCTTGTTTTGGGTAAGAATTTTCTGTTTCAACAGTTGTTAGGAAATTTGTCGTCACTTACGGTCACTCAAACACTATGGCTTTCTGACATCACTGCTTTTTTTTCTCTACCAAACTCCTCATGCAGCCAACTGTGCCTTTCCCACACAGACCTGTGCTGGTGCGTCCTAGATCTTGTATCCCCAGCAACCAGAGGGACAGTTTGTAACCTTTGCCAAAACATCCTCCCTGAACTACAGAAAAAGAGGGACAGTGCCATGGCTGGTTGTGTTTGGCTGTTTGCACTTCCTTCTACAACAGTGTTGCCTTTCCTTCCACTGCAGTCAGTGAGGCTATAGCATATAACATTAATATAGAGGACGTAGGTTTGTTTTCAGAGTGACCTTCTCTTAGATGAATTGCCTTACAGGGCTAACGAGCTCCATCTGCCCGGGGAGGTCCCTGACCAGGAATCGAACCTGGGCCTCGGCGGTGACAGCGCCACGTCCTTAACCGCTAGACCACGGGGGGCTCCTCGCTGACACCGTCCAAGCTCGCTTGGCCCCGGCAGACGAACCTTAGGATTAAAGGGTGGCCTCAGTTCCTCTCACACTGTGTGTCACCTAAAAAATCCACTGCGCAGGCTCGAAGGCCTTATCTGCATATGCGGGTAAGGACCTTCCCC
>JAWWES010000001.1:78559653-78573232 GCA_035583135.1 Lophotriccus pileatus | reverse complement strand
CGCAGGCTCGAAGGCCTTATCTGCATATGCGGGTAAGGACCTTCCCCGGCTCTTCGTTCGCGAAGACGGGCCATTTAATATAGAGAAAACAGTGTTTTGTTCTTAGAAGGTGCTGGCACATTCATTTTCAAGGCTCACATTTTCTCTCTTCTTCAAAAGAAGATGACTGGGCAGCACTCTTGTCAAAGCGTTTTCCTGACCCACACTTCTTTTTATAACTTCTACAGGGCTAATTGTCTCTGTGTCAGAAGGCTTTCAAGGTGTCAGGACTGAAGTATTTATCTTTCTGCCCATAAGCCGTAGAACTGGTGATCCTAATAAATCATCCTGAATTGTGCAACAGTACTCTAACAATGCTGTATATAGTTCTTTTGAAACTTCCAGGGCATTTTAAAGTCAAGTTCATTGTATTGAATTATTTAATAACCACTTTAGCTTTTCACGCTGTAACCTTGAAAAGAGTCTAAATGATACTTTAAAATAATCTCCCAAATTTGTTACTTATCTATTACAAATTCACCAGGAATTTCATACTAAGTGCAATGCAATACAAACTGTGCAAACACATAGTCTTCAGTGCATTGGAAAACATTTCATTCTATAACACTTTGAAGATAACCTGCACCAATCTTGAGCTAAGAACAAAGAGAATTCCAAAATAATTTCATTCATTATTATATTTTTGCTATTTTATTTATTTTTTAAAATGTCGGATTGATTGGAATAATTCATGTATTGCAAGACTAAAACATCTTTATCCTTTTCTTCAGATGGAAATAGGAATCATATTTATATTTTATGACCACATTATTAACACGTTCCATAGAATCTTCTAATTTTATCCGTGTAGCCCAAAAAAGTTGTTAAGCTTGAAAATTTTAGGAATTTTTCTGCTGGTCATTCATCTGGAGTAGTGCTTTTAAGTTTTGATACAAGTTTATTTTTTATTTCCACTTGAAGACTTTCAAAATCATTTCTAAGAATTAATATCACTTGTGTCTTGCATTCTTCAAATCACTTTTTCACAGTTCTGGAATTTGCTATTAAGCGGTATTTTTAAAATTCTGTGTCCACTGCAAGAATCATCATGTATAGTCTGTACTTCTTGTTTAATCAAGCAATCATATTTTGAAGAATCTGAGATGTTTTTTAATAGTTGCTACAATATTAATTTTAGTCTTTTTCTCTTCTAACTCTTCCTTCATGTCTCTTTTTGGCCTATGAATACTTTAAAAATGAACCCATGAAAAAACCTAGAGAAGAAAAACTAAGCTTTAAAATAATTCCCGTAAATTATTCAAGTCTAATTCCAGTGTTTTTCTGTCACTAAAAACCATAGTCACTCAACTACTGGCACTAAGGCAGTACAAAAACAAAAAACAAACAAACAAACAAACAAACAAAAAATAAATAAACCTCAAACCAAGGCTGGTACTAGCTCTGGGCAGAGACAGGCTAGGCTGTTGGATGGTTGCCCACCATGAGCCAAATTGGGGACCTGTGGCTCCTGAGGGCTCCATGCCCTTCTTGATCCCATTTGGAGGGATCACAGCAGGCATTAATGTTGGAGTTTTGCATGATAACATTGCCTAGCAACATGTGAAAGGGCAGACAGGAAAGCCCCAGGGGACTTCAGTGTGAGGGGCTGCCCCCAACCTCACGGCACAAAGTGCAGGGGATGCCTCCAGAGCCTACTGTCACAAAAGAACCCACCAGATGCTTCTGAATTGTAATTCAGATGCCTCTGAATTGTAAGTAGCACCTTTTACAGTTCTTAGTTGTCAGGAAAGCAAAGAATTGTTTTTCATGGTGTAATGACATTTTGAAAGAAACAAATGAATCAACTGCCATATTCCTACACCCCAGCCAAGAGGATGAAGCATGCGTGTGAATCAGCACACCGCTGGCCTACTAAATATGAACATTTCAGATTCTTTTGATTCCTGATCTTGCATAACTTTTTGTTCTCTCTAGCATGTTCTGGCACTCATTCACTTTTGTGTTTTTTCCCATGCCTTGAAATTTGCTGATGTCATATCAGCAGAGATCAGAAGACGTTTGCTTATGACTCAGTATGACAGGTTGACTTTCCCATAAACCTCCTCCTTCCTGTGTTTTTTGCAACTGAATACATAAGATCTCCTTAAATAAGAGTGGGACTGACAGTCATGAACATAATGAATCCTTGTACCTAGAAGAAAGTTATAGAGCTAAATCTTTTTTAACTTGATAATAATTTTGTGAAAGCATATTCACTTCCAAATAAAATGTAAAAAGGTTAAATGCTAACATTTAGTGTACTATTAGCATATACATTTTTGCCAAGAAAAGGAAAATTAGATAACAGTATTAGTGTGGAGAAAACATGCCAGATTTAATCTTGATCTCCTACTGGTATGAGAGAGAAGTCTATGTAACTGTTAAAACTGAAACCTTCATCTGCTATACCCCTATTTCACAGTAATTGCAACAATTTACATCATCCCCAGAGATATTCCACATGACAAAGATTGGTCTTTTGATGTATCCATCTGGTTTTCTACAAAAAAAAAAGAGCAAAGTGATTCCAGGGACTTTAGTTTCATTTGGTCGATATTGTCACTCCTTTTAAAACTTGGACAGGGAGGCATGAAGCATCTGGTAGTAGCAATGCAAGCATGGTACAAACACTTGCCTTGTCATTCTGGAAAATCATTGACCAACCATGAGCAGGGTGAGCTTTCCACCATCTGATTTTAGGCACTCAATATTTCCAACCAATCCTGATTTTCCTAAGCTCCCTTTATGCACAGTGGGAAGATAAATGCATCACCATGTTGAAACTCAGTCAGTTTCCACAGACCTAGTCAGTGCAAATACCTGCAAAAGGTTAGAAAGTGTGAACTATCCCTGAGTTTCAAGACAGATTTTCAGAGCCCACTCAGAAAACATAAAAAGAAAGTATAGAATTAATTTGAAGCTTAATTTCACAAAATTATTCTTTACTTATGACCTCGTCCTCTCATGGGTGCGTGGAAAAAAAAAATTTTTGGAGTAAATTTCTGCCGTTCACTTTAAGGACATGTTGTCAAGCTAATCATTACAAGAGTTTCAGCAATATTGCCTGCACTGTACTGTTCTGATTTCATCAACTGTTAACTCTATAAAACCAAAAAGGGATAAAGTTCAAGATACTTGCTGATAAATGAGTATGGCATCATGAAATAAAATAATACTATAGCTACTGTTCATTGGAATTTAGAGAATTTAGAGGTCAGAACTGTCCAAGGTTTACATTTTCAGACACATTACAAGCATTGCCTTTGATCCAAATGAAACTTCAACAGACTGTATCAGTCTATACTGTTCACAGTGTTGAGTAGTTAAAAAAAAATGAGATTCTTAATTTAGCCTCACTGCACATCACGTAGTTATGAACACTGCACCTCAATACCCTAACCTCATCAAAAAGTACATTAAACGAGGTACTTAAAAAGAACGGTCCCACAGCGTTTGTTGGCTTTCATACCCATGGGATCTGGAACTTGATGCATGAGCCCCTGGGATGAAGACTAGCATTTGTTGTGTGGATTCCTTTAGGCACAACTACACGGCATCAGCTCCTTGATATTGCGTGCTCACAGCTAATTCAGGATAAGTGTTAAAGACTAACAGGTTTGCGTAAAAACAGTAATGAATAATATACTGTAAGACTTAGCCGTGATCAAGAAGTATGATGTTAATTAATAAACTTAGTGACATTACATTTTAATGTTTAAAACCAGTCTGACTTTTCACCCTTCTAAACATTCCTATCACAATGATCATTAATTTCCTAATGGATATGTGTTCATCTGCAATGCTGTCTGGCTTTATCTCATTCTTTGAAATAGGCGGAATTGTTACCATTAAATTAAATGGAAGCAGATCCAGAGTGAGTTGGCTGTCTAGTATGTTTGGAAAAAGTCACTTTTTCCTCACTTTAACCACCTTCTACCTTTCTCTCACGTACTGATTCTCCTGGCCCTTTTTTCCCCACTTTTGGTGAGGATGATCTTTTACTCTCACTCAAGTAAAAACACTTCTCCATTTCTCTTTTATTCTCTTGTTGAACATATATTCCTCATGAAAGGCTGTAGAGGAACCACCCATACACATGAGTACATTGATGTCTTTTACTTAGCCACAAGTCCCATAGAAACAGGGGGGTGGAGTACAAGCCCCAGCCAAAATGTCTAAATCAGCATAAGTGAATTACACTGTGAAGGTGACAATTTCTCTTCATTAACTGGAAAGACAGTCCAGGCACTTATCTTCAAGATAATTCAAGTTAGCAAAACAAGTGCTGCCCAGAGCAAAGAACTGATGAACATTGCTTCATGATGCTGTCAGGAGTTCAAGGCCCCTGTTTAAGTGCAGGATAGTGCAGGAACCAGAGTGAGCTGCACAGGCTTATAATAGACCCCTTAATTTTCTCCCCAAGTTTCTTTCTTCCTTCCAGAAAATACAGGAGACTTGAGCTTTGGAACCTTCACGTAACTGGTGTTGGAAAATATGAGACACTGAGACTGGCAGATTTCATGGCACTGGTGATAAACAGCATGAAACAAAATTATTTCCTACTGGCTGAAAATGTCCTGATAGCTTGTATGCAACAAAAATTTACTGGGCCATATGATCTTTTTATCATTGCTAGATAAATGCATCTGAATTGCTTTGAGACTCCTCTGTTTTCATTACAAAGAGATTTGTGTATTGTAACAAAAAATGCATGTCTTTGTAGCAGAAGGACCTGAACTTCCTATTAGGGTTGTATACTGCCTCCCCTAATTATATATTTGTAGCTTGCCACAAATCCAAATTTCACTTGACTTGAGAAACTAGGCAGTTTCAGTACAATTCAACCTTTTTTTTTCTCTAAAGATATAGAAACATATATCCAACTCAGAAAAGCAGTAGTCAGTATAGCATTTGGTACCTCATAAACAGTAAGAAAACCAACTTCTCTTCTTCTTCTTCAGCAGCATAATAACACAGCAAATGAGAAATTCTAAACCATCATATATTTCGTGGTCCTCAACTCTTCACAGAGTGTGCTCTATAAAAAAACCTTTCACTGATATACACATCTAGAAGTATAATTAAATTCTACACTACATGCTCAGTTCTCTCCTTAAGAAAAATGACAACTTTGAATGCAGTAAGGGACAACACTGAAATGGTGCAACATTTATCTACTTAATGCAGAGTCAAAACCAAAAAGCTACACGTATGCTTAACTCAGCAGAAAAGACAGGGTCATAAGCAAATAACTTTTGGGATTGATCAAATGCACCTAGAGCAATAAATATTTTATAACATCCATACTCTGAAAAATGAGGAGTCAGACATAGAGGCCTTCATCCTTACCTGATGTTTCCAGTGTCTGTAATCTACATCTAAGTTAGTCATCCCAAGTGCCTGAACAGAAGGTGTATTTTCAGATACAGTTTGTCCAATCTACTTTTAACATATTATTTAGTGTGAGAGCTGCTTTTTCCTCACTTGTTTAGACTGGAGATGCTTGTTCCTCTCCATGGTCTTTCACGGAATTTGATCTAGGGAACCCATCTGTATGTCTCCGCAGTACACGTGTACACCTGATCCCCTCACAATGCTGAATTTAAGTTACCCTGCTTGTTTTGATTTTTCATTCTTGTCTTCTCACAGGCAGTACTCTTGAAACTATGTAAACCACCGAGAGAATAGTAATTTGGAAGACATTTCACCCCAGGTCATTGGTGCCAGTTTGCTAATGACACAGTCTGCAGTGTAGAGTAGTTCACAGGACCACAAATCTCATCTTTACGTATACTGCTCTCCAAGGACAGCAGAAGACCTCTAACTCAGTAATGCCTACCATATGTTCACACAAAGTAAAGTTCAGAATAACCATAAAAGTGTCCTGACCTCTTTGGTGTTACCACAGTGCTAAAATTAGTGCTGAGTTTCATATTCTTAACAAATATGTATGTATTTATAAACAGTTCATCAGCATTTTTAGCCCATATGAACTTTTCTCTAAATGTCTCTTAGGTCACTTTTAAATACAATGTCACATTTCAAGGGCCATCTTATATTAGAAACACATTAGCAAACAATCTGAGTGCTGTCTCTTCTGCTGGTACCAGGTGAGAATTGATCTATTAATGCTCAATACATGAAACACAATATACATTTTAAATGCCTTGTTCCTTAACACTTAGGAGAAGAGCACTCTGGAAGTGCCTGCTAATCAATGCATTTTATGCTCACCAGAAAAAACAAGAATGCATATGAATTAGAGACTTTTTGGTTTCTGGAATTAGGGCCAAAATCTCAGAGCTTCCAAGCACTGAGAGTTGTTTCATAGACCTGAAGTTCATGATTTACCTCCATCCTAGGTACTTGGTACTCCTAGGTACTGCTTACTGTACTACTGCCTCCGTACTACTTTCTGCAGGAAACAATTGCAGAAAACCAGGAGAAGCAACAACTGCGTTATGTTGGATCAGAGAGCAGGAAAACGACATGCATTCTGCAAGGGCAGAAATTGCTCTGAGAGGACTCTAGGAAGGATCTGATGCTCATATAAGTCTTTAGGTCTGGAGAATGACAGTGGAGGAGATTTTATCTGGGAGTGCTGTTTTCTTTTGGCAGAAGCTAAAGTTTGTCTTCAGAGATGTGGTGTCAAAGTAGTCTTTGACAAGAAAGTATGGCTTGCAGGGATGCCAAATTTCCAACACACAAGAGAAGTGAGACAAAGGAAAGGATTTCCCAGAAGTCACTCTCTTCCCTTTTTTTGCCATTCACCTTCTTCTTTTTATTGTTGTTTGTTTGGAGTTTGTTTTAGTTTAATGAAGATGCTATGAACTGAAGCATGTGTCTGCATTTTGCTAGTGTTACAGTGTTTAAAACCCCAAGAGGGATGGGAATGCCAAAAGTTAATTTATGCAAATCCATTGGCCCAAGATTTCTTCCCCTCTTGTGTGCACAGGACCAACCTTTCCCAGAAAGGAAAGGTTGCTTTGACTTGTCTGGCCTGTTGTCACTACCTCCTTCATTTTCTACTTTTTCATGCTGCAGCTGTGTTTTTCACCACATTTCTGATTACAGCGGCAGACTTATCCTCTGCATTAAATTCACGTGCAGCTTAGCACTCAAAAAGACAAAGCATGAATATCAGTTTGTCAGATAAAGTCAATAATTGCTTGTGATTCAGCAACAAAGGCCAGCTGTGTAAGCAGAACCTCAGCAGACAATGCCTGCTGTAACACCCTCCATCCTGGGATCAGTAAGGCCAGGAAAAGGCTCAGTCTCCAGAACACTGAAGTCACGAATATGCTGCTTGCTAGAACAAAGGAAATTTTTTCTTTTCCAGGACAACACGGTAAAGGAGCATCAGTTTGCACATGCCCCTTGATTCCTGTGCAATCAGGATATAACCAGGCCACCCATTCAAGTTGGCCAAATACACCAAAAGCACAGGACAACAACATGATCAAAGTGTTTAAAGAAAAATATGTTTATATTCATGAGCCACAGCTCCCAAGCTGAATACACTAACTCGGTATAACTCCAGCTAAAGGATAGCTTCAGGACCCAAGACAGTGAGCTGGCACTAGCTCAAGGTTGCCTTGAAAATTATCTCTTCAGTGCTAATTTATCCCAGCCAAAACCTAGAAGAAAAGGGGGCTAAAATGTCAAAAGTCAGGGAACTCAAAAGGTGGCATTTTAGATCTTCTGCAAGTAGAGGACTTTTTATACAGACATGCAAAGGGATTTTCTGGGATTCCATGCTCAGAGTTTCCACAGTTAATTGGAGAAGAAAAAAGGAGGGGGAAAGACTTCCTTGAGAAAAACAGAGTATTTTGAAAAATGAAGACACTGTGTGGTAGCAATGTTTTACTCTTCACACTCCTCCCTCTCTTTCACACCATCTTAATACTCGTGCATCTCAATTTATGTCTAAAACTATATATCTAATATTGTATATCATGTTTTATTTCCCTTTAAATACCTGTCCCTCCTCTAGTTGCTGAATATATGTGTTAACAGTAACAAATAATATTGTAAATGTCTTTTTAATATAGACATTTAAATATTTGGTTATGCTTTAGCTATAACAACTGCCAAATAGTTTTTTCAACTTTCCACCAAACTGAATTTTACTGTCCATAATTTTGTATATAAAAGTCTGTATGTCTATTTTCCATTTCTACTTATGCATATGTATCAATAATAAACACATTACAAAAATAATTCAAAAACCAGGGCAATCCACAAGTAACGGTTAGGTGTTTCTTAGTGATCAAATATCAACTGCATCAAAATTAATAATAAGGAAATTGTTAATATACAGTAATAAGGAGATGTGTACATCAAAGTTAGAATCTAGCAGACTAGAAATTATTGAGTATCTAAAATTAAAATGCCAAAGCTGGATCTGCTATATAATGAGAAACTGATTGACTCAATTACCTCAGAGGAAATGAGTTCAGCAGTATAGAAATAAGCAACTGGGTCGATGGGTATCAAACTGAATATTTTATAGATTTTTTGAGAGAGCAAGCAGTCTTTCGGATAAGGAGTATATCATGGAGCAATGCATGGCCAATGAGATGAACACCTACAGCTGTGATTCAAAAGATGATTGAGCTAGAACCTCATTCAGAGTGACAACATTTGCCCTGTTTAATTAATTAATTAATTCTGCCTCAAAGTCTTATCAGGTAGCTTAAAACAGGTCACAGATAAACTAATTCACAGAGATCATGTTGATTCACTCCATGCCAAATTTATGACTGATTATTTGTGTAAATTATCTAATTTAATACAGCAAGTAAATAAATTAAACATATCCTCTACAACAATCCCTGTCGATACACAGAAAGCCTTTAAAAGGCAATTTATTCAAGATCCCAAATGAACTGACTTCCCAAAATCTCTTACTAATACTTCATCACTATATTTTAATGTCACTGCAACTGTTTTCTCTAGCCACTGCCAATGCATGCAAAGAAGATGGAGGGAGAGCTTTTGACCCTCCCTCCTTAGACATTTGTATTGCAGCTCAGTAGGATCAGCACTGAGGGAAGAGGTCCTTCCCCCCTTGACCCACTGTTTATTCCTTCTTTATCTAATGGACAGAATTAGGTGTTTCTTGAAGCCTTAGAAGTCCCGGCTGCTTAGGCTAAGCTATCTTAGATTCTCTTCTCCCTGCCTTTTCTCTGATGAGCAAGGACTGCTGCTCATTATTTCACACACAGGCACATTCACGGGGATGGAGCCATGCTATGCACCAATCCTTGTCAAAACAAGCCAGCAAAACAATACCTCTGAAAAATGTGCTGTCATCCTGACATTTGCTCTCCAGAGGCAAAGAAAAAAAGGGAAAGGGAATGGTGACAAAAGGCTAGTCTCATAAGCCTGCTGAAGGAGGCAGCACATGTCATGGCAAGCGGCCTGATGGTTACAACGTCCACGTTAAGGATGTGGGACCCACCAGAAGGATTGTTCTGCTCCAGGAGTTTCCTAAACACCAAGCTATGGGCTGTTCCTTGATGGTGTTCTAATTCCTCCCCTTAATGCCTCTCTTTTTTGTGTAATATTCTGTTGTGAAATACTCAAAGCAGAACGAGAATGACTCAATAAGAAGGAAACTTAAGTGCCAATCCTCTCTTTAATCCAGGTCTTCCTGGGCTTGCATTTACAAGCCAAGATAAGAGTCACCAGAAGAGGCTGAGACAACACTGTCAAAGGAGATTCATTTTCACTCCACATCCCTAGGAAGGGCAAGAAGGATCTTTAGACAGTGGAAGAAGGTGAACCCTTGTCTGTAACATTCTGCAGAGGTGCAGCCACCGCGCTGGGGGGACAGCACTGCCTCCAGCAAGCTAGCAGCTGCTCTGAGACAGTGAGTGAATAAAAACAAACTAACAGTGAAGAGAAGCAGTGTTAAGTGGCATAATGTACCACATCTTCAGTCTACCAGCCAACACACCACTGTCAAGGACTAAGAGGCTTTTAACCAGGATTTGAAGAATAATGAGAATAAGGCATTGAATTACTCTCAGCAGGTAAATCACGGAGGTCTGAGGAAGAAGAGGCAGCATGTTTCTCCTCTTCTGGCAATGTGGTGTCTGTCCTCTTTTTCTTCTGTCAGTATAAGAACCTCACCCTGCAGACAAATGTGGAAACAACCATTTCAAAAAAGATCAAAGTAAACTCCTCTGATTTTCCTTAGAGCATACTGTCATTTTTATGTAACCCAGTCTTTCAGCAAAACTGAGACAAATATCATAAATTATTTTCAGCCACCTTGAAACAGTAGGGGTTTTTTTGTAAATACATTACTCAGAGAAAAACACTTTGCCTATATGTAATCAGAAACTAATTAGAATCAGCATATGCTTTTCTTCACAGTTACCATGTCATCTGGAACAGCGAGATGTACAAACAGATCTAATCAAGCTGAGATGCTTAGCGTTGGGAGCATTATCATATGAAGAGTCTTCTGCAGTCAACAGAAAAAGTCAACTTACCTAGTATCTTGAACCACCCTCCAAAAATTATCATTGCTCCCCCTTGATCATAGAAAGGGTCTCAGAGTGTGATTTAGTTGCCTGAGCACTTGTAGCCAGCACTATTTTGGATGGCACAGAGTATCCACCTGACCTGCACCTGCCCATTTGGAAAAGAACAGATCTGTCCTAAGTCCCGTGGTATACGTGACAGTCCCAGGCAAGTGTCTCAGGTACACTGGAGAAAACTAAATGTCATCTATGAGTTGCACTATAGCCATTTCCTCATGATTCAGGTAGGGCCTGAAGTCATCTAAGGTGAGTTGGATGCGCTGAGGTGGTGCTATAGACACGAGTGAAGAGTATAAAAGCTGAAGACATATGGCTTAGCTAAGAGAAAGCCAAGGAGTGAGGGAGCTATGCAGAGAAAGCCATGAGTGTGAAGCTCTATTAGTTCTTGAGTGAGATGCAATTGTGTTATGAGGGGATTGCTGACAGACTATTGTTATAAAATTTATGTCTCAAACTCCACCTGAATCTACTCCCATCTTATATGAAGTCATAAAGCCATTAGACACACACACACACACAAATCCCCTTCTCTTGTAGCAATTTTTATTCTACACCTATTAACATTATCACAGTTACAGAAATAACAGAGAGAAAAGCAACCAGAGCAAAAGCCTGAATTTGCAAAACTGTAATCTTTGGCCACCACTAAATTCTTCTTTCTCAAATTTTCTTGTCTGATGAACATCTCACTTGTCCTTCTGGCATTTGCTTTTTGATAGACCTAAATATTTTCCTGTATTATAAAAAAAATTCTTCAGTTTTACCATTAGTCATAAAACTAAGACATTCATATGAAACAATTCATTTTATGGCAACACACTAGGCTTTTAAAGGAGATATGAGAAGTTTTCAATCTTCTGAGGATCAGTGTTGTTGTGCAACCAAGAGAAATTTCAGTCCATCTTTCAAACCGTCTGAAGTCCTGTGTACTGAAGAAAAATCATTCAGCAGATATAGTTTCAGTTCAAGTAGTAATTTATGATTCTCTATGACTGCAATGCTATTTTTAGCACTGGCCGCCAAAGTTTGTCAATGAGACTTTGCCAAGCAAAATGCAACAGCCACCCATGCTAGTTGCAGGTTTTCATTTAAACAATTGTTCAGGATAGGGCAGGTTCTTTGTATGACTGAAAACTGTTCACCAGGTTTACAGTTAGTAGATAATGACGTAGAGTTGAATATATTTAACCACTGCATAATTTCAAAGCATAGACTTAACAGCTCTGTCCTGCTACAACATTATTCAGCTTATGGATTCTAAGGCAGTCTTCTGAGTTTGAAATCTAGGCTGTCTGCACAGAGAAGCAGCATTTAAACTTTCCCTGGACTGACTATGCAGATTATAATTTGGGTGCCTGTAGCAAATACCTCAAGTCAGGTCCTGAAATAACCCCTACTTTGTGTAATTCTGAGTCCAAGTGAGAGATGGATAGAATGTTAATACTGACATACATGTAGGAAATGGATGTAGGGCTACAACCAAGAAAAAATAATTATAAGTTTAAAATATATAGTATGTCAATTAAGGATCTCAGATTATAAAAACCCAAGACGAATGACATTGATTGGGCACAATTTGTGGAACTGGACAAAGAACAATGACTTTGTAGAGGTCTGGCCATTTCAACCTTTGGCTTGTGATAAGAGAAACAGCTGAATGCAAAATTGGTCTTAAACAACAGAGATGCTGCTGGTAGAACTAAGAGAGAGTGTCACCTTTGATAAGAATGAAGGACAGAGACACTGTTGTGAAGCTGCAGAAAGAGCAACATTGTTGGAGGCCAAAGAAGAGGACATGATGAAAATCCTTGAAGGTGTCAGACTGTATAACGTGAAAAAAAAATGAAAGGTTTTGCAGATATTCTTTGTATGGGCATCCACAAATCATTCAAACACATTGGACACAAGCCCAGTTCCATGCCCCAGGACCTTGGCTGGCCTCCAAGAAGCACCACAGGCAACTGGATTAGGTTAACTGCAGAGGCTAAGAGAAAGCACAAGTATGAATGGATGTATAAGTACCTGATTGCAATAAAGTTTCGACCAACAAGAACACCAATACTCTTTGCCTTACAACAGCCACACCTAAGATAGATCAAATATTTAATGTTACCTGCTGAAATGTATATACTTAAAATATAACTGTATAACATACAGTTTTTTGCTGGAGCATTTGTGCCCCATGACATGAGACAACCTGAGTAGATTTAGCTTTGTTTTCGTGAATGCTTACAAATTTTTTCTAAAACTTGCTCCTCAGACAAACAAAAACCAAAGGGAAAGAAAGCAAGGTCAATCCAAAGCTAACAAAAGCACAGCAAAAAATCCTTTGAACAGACCTTGAAGCTGAATGATACGCCAGAGCTACTTACGAGGGAGATAGGCAGTGCATGCACTTGATGGCAATAATAATGCTGTTATCAACATGGAAATGCTAGGTTTAAACTTAATCTTTTCCCTGATAAACTCTCCCTTCATCCAGCCCAAGGATTTAAAACCTAGACTGTTAAAAGTATTTCATATTCAAACAGAGGACCAAATTGTGTATCTGTTTGTCCCATTTCTGTAAGGTTTGGAAGATAGTGCATGTTAAATGTAAATGCTTAAAAGCCCAGACGCCAGAAGCTGAGAAGCAGAGCTGAAGTATCTGAGAAGGTCCCTGGGGAGCCATATACAGAGTATAAAGCCGTGCAGCCAACTGTGCTGGGAGCTGGCCCAGGGCTCAGCAGCATTCCACGCTCCCAGAGAAGGAGTTCTGAAGTAGGGGGTGGCAGTATCCACCCTGCTGCAGCAAAAGAGGCGAAACAAAAGCAATAAACAGATACTTTGTGGTCACACAATGTCTATAGTCTTGAAACGAAAATCAAAGTCTTGTAGTAAAAAGGTGAAAAAGGGTCCTTTAACTTCTTTTTCATCCATATCCAAAAAGCCTTTTTGCTCTTCTCTGAGATGTACATTTATTTTTAAAATCATAGATAGTAAATATA
>JAWWES010000001.1:78546178-78559225 GCA_035583135.1 Lophotriccus pileatus | reverse complement strand
ATTTTCTCTGATGTCCAGGTAAAGAAATGTGTCTTTCTGTTCTACTAATTTTGACTAGCATGTGATGAGGAGTAGTACATAACAGTTAAAGAGCAAAATTCCTTTTCTGATTTTAGGAAGAGAATGTACAAATCATCATGTGGGTTTTGATGTTGATTTGCTAGTAGTAACATACAGGGTGTGACATGAAGCTTTATAATACAGTAAAGTTTATTTCATATAAAATATTTTATTAAAAACTACCTCCCAAGTTGCCTTTCTAAACACTGGACTAGTACCAGTTAATCAATAAATACAGCTGTAAGAGAGGAGAGCTGTCAGAGTTGTAAGGAAAGAGAACAGTGTTTCCAGGTGGTTTGAGAACCAGGGATCACCTCATCCTTCAGATATTAGAAGCAAGGTCTCCTTTCAGTACATTTATGTCCACTAACAAGCAATTAAGATGTGCTCATTGGAGTAAAAAGGGTTTGCTAACGAAAATTTTCCTCTCTGTGACATTTAATCTGCTCTGCTTCAAAACAGAAGCTGTCTTGTCACTATCAACATACTTGGTGCAGGACAGTTCTCGGGCACCAAGGAGGTGTTCAAACCCCACAGCTGAGGAGAACAAACACTAAACTTCACATGTCAGCTGTCCAAAGTCCATCAGGGGCAAAAAAACAGTGCCCTCATTTTGTATCACTGCCTGGCAGCTTGATCACTTCCCCCAGATGTGGGATATTTGATCTCCAGGCCAAAGGGTTCTGAGACATATCTTCCCTGCTCTTCTAGTTGGATGTGGACAAAGTGAGACTTGCCCCATATTAGTGCTTATGGAGAGAACTTCCTCCAAAATAGAGACAGTGGGAGTAATGTCACCCAATTTAAAAAGCCACCCAAAGTATGCAGTATAAATCCATGCAAATTTAAACATAAAAAAAAAATCTCATGAAGCATTTATGGAGTGGTCAACAGATGTAACAAGCCTTGTATAAATCAGAGACTTTCACTGTTAGTCTCAAATTTGTCATTATAGAAAACCTGCAGATACATGTGTAAAATTTTCAATATTTTTTTTCTAATTAAGGCAGAATTCCTGCTGCATCCAGTACCAGACATTGCAGTATTAATTACTGTTATGCTGAAACAGAAAACATCACATTCTCCTCTGCTTATTCACATAAAAGACCCACAGCTACACAATAAGAGATTCAGTGGCACCAAAACTTTACCATCAAGGTAGTGAAAGATAAATGAAGGAAACAAGAAGGTGGGACCAAGAAGCACAACAAAAGAAAGAGGTCCTCTTTTGATAAGTGTTGTGTTCTGCAACCAGAGACAATTTTTATTACAAAACCCCATCTTCCCAGATACGTTTTTGCCCCTCTTCCTCCCTGGGTGAGGGACGCCTTCTTTCCCATCTGTCTGGGCTTCATTCTGACCACATCTTGCCACTCTCTTAGCTATGCACATGTTTACAGAGTGTTTCAAAAGAGATTTGTCATCAAAAATTAACTTTTAAAAGTTACTCTTTGGAGACAAAACAGGCAGCATGAGAGAAAAAAAAAATTGTTTAATGTCATGTCCTTCACAGAATAATACATTTTCGAATAGATTAGAAGAGTATCAGCAACATCTTCATGAAAGCCTGTTCATTTTTAGGAGGTCATAACCCTCTGGGGTTTTTTGGTTCTTTTTTTTTTTCTTTTCCAGGGGTCAGAGTAAAGACAAAATTTACTAGAGCATAGTTTAGTTTTATTTCCAGTGCATAGTTCTAACAGGAGTCCATAATAAGCACTGCTCATTCCAATTTCCCTTATAGTGATACCCTTGACACTCCCCATAGCAATGCATTAAAACCAAACTAGTCAGCCCTGTATGTGATCAACAGAGTGCTGTTTTTACATTGTAAAGGATCAAGAGATTCTTTACAACCAAGCTTAATGTTTGAAGCCATTTATAAGAGTTCCTCACTTTCCCCTTTTTATTAAAAAATAGTATACCCTGATGCATACGTTCAGACTACTAAGGAGAGTAAAATTTAGCATTTGCACAAACAGTCGCAAAAGCAAGACCTCAGAGTGTGAATTCCTTGGACACGCGCTCCCACTGTCCCTGCTAAGGCCAGACTTTTTGTCTTGGCATGTTCTGATGCCAGCCACAGGAATAAGTGCCAAACACTGAAGGATGGATTAATAGCTCTGTGGCACTTTGAAGTCTACATCCAGGAGTGAAAATGAAGTACAGTTAAATGCTGAGTATCATGGAAGTCACCAAACATAATTCTTTCCCAGTTTTCTTCAAAAGCAAATTTAAAAGTTGAAGTGGGGAATTAACTTCAGACTGGAGGTCTGTATTTAGACCTAGCAAGAAATCTTTGAAAAGAAAGAATGGCAACCCCGAGACACAAATGAAATGAGCTGCCAAGCAGATTTTTCACAGTCATGATAATTATTTTTGAAATCTCACAGCTTGCTTTTCTCCAAGTAGAAAGCAATTCTCCTCACTATTCTTTTTCATGATAACTTGGGTATCAGCTCTCTCAAAACTGATTTTCACTTGCAGTGGTATTGTTAATTATTATAATGAGATATACAAGTATCTAAGGTTTAAAAAAATAATCCAGATATGGTGCCTTATTGTCTATTTAATTAGAACACAATAAAGTATAGAATTTATCCTTTTCAATGTTTTGCAGGCAATTTTCACACATGTGGTAAGTCTGTTAGAAATTTCATGCATAGCCAGGTCTAAAGCTTCCCTGATGTTTGTCAGATACAGCTGAAGCAATGATTTTGTGTTGTAGATATAATTAGGTGGCATATTGCCATGAGTTTCCCTTTTTCCCCTTCTTTTTTGCAACTCAGATGTCAAAGCAAATTATCAATCAGCTGTGAGATGTAAGGAGGTTGGTCATAAGGAAGAAAATTAAGTCTGAATTTTCATTAGCTTTTTATTTGATTTTTTAAGTTCCTGAAGTATATTCTCGTGCAAACAGACTGTGTCCCCCACTCCGTCCCTGTCGCTCTCTTATCCTAAGGCAGCCTGTCATTGAAATGTTCTTACCTGGGAAATAATTGCTTGTTTTAGTCTGAGTCTTGGTGACTGCATGTCCTTCTCATGAGAACTATCACCCTCTTTGGCTTTTATGATTCTTCTGACAACAGAAAAGCCAAGGATTGAAGGAAGGAGAAACAGTCTGCACAGTGTTTGAGAGCTGGCCCACCACCATGCTAAACCAAGAGCTAAAGTCTGCATGGGCAGGAGCGGCCAGTGCTGCCTGGGTACAAGCGAAGAGCACCCTATGAGGAGAGCAGACCATGAGATTGATCCCTCTCCACCCTGATGAGCTGCCTGCAAAGCTTTTGGCACCAATGGTTGCCTTTTGCTGGCAGATGTTCTCACAGCTGCTTCTCAGAGATCATGTAGAGACCCAGTTAGAGACATTGACTCTCCTTTTCTCCCCTTCTGCACAGTTTGTCTAAATCAAGGGCAGCAGATAGTGTTAGGATACTTGGAAAATGTTCTTCTGCTGTTTCCAACTGTGTCCGCTCTCTGAGAACTCAGACGAGAGATGTGGTGAGCTTATCTGAACCTGCTGTGTCAGGTTCCTTCACCACCAGTGGCAAGGAACACAACTCGTCTCACTCTTACGAAGATGTTTAAAGCAGGAGAGATGAACCGTGTATTTTCAAGCAGCTATTTTAAGGCACTTGGGAAGTCTGCTATCCAGCAGAAAGTGTACAAAGGGACAATGTAAGTGTCTGAAACTGTGCAAGATAAGTCCTGGTTCAGAGTCCAGAAATAGTGATCTAATTCTTTCCTGCACACACTGTGCAAGTGTTTTGGGAAATATACGTATATCAGTGCCTTCCATAATAGTTGACACAAAGTGGAAGTGAAAAATAACTTACCTTTTCTTTGCTATTTAAAGCTTTCATTCTTTCATGCAGAAGCTGAATTCGGGCGGTATATAACCAGTGTAATTCTTTACACTGCCTATTCTACACCAGAATTTTGCATTTCATTTAATATATAAGCATTGACATCTAAATATTTTTAATAACAAAATTGTGTTGTTCCTTTATTAAGGTAATTACACTGATAATGTCAAATAATAACTCCTTTAGTAGTTTAGCAGTGTTAAATCAAACTCTCACATTCTTGAGACTTGTCTAAAACCCAAAAGTGGTTACCTTTCTTCTTTTCTGCTTTTGAGCATATTGACTCCAATTTGAACTCTTTTAAGTTGCACTGGCTCAAATGAATGCCTTTCTGTCTCCTTTGTTTGTGGTACCCATTCCTCTGGTGTGATTGTGCTGGCCAAATATCATGCCCCTTTTGGAAGGTGAAGGGCAGTGGCAAATAAATCCTAAGAAAAAAATCTTACCACAAAGTTATGTGATATTTAAGCAGCTACAGTATGACAACACCACCTCTCTGAGCTGCAGCTGTTATTTCCTACTCCAAACATGAGCAGACTAATGATTTTCCTCCTTACCTATTTCTTCACACCTCTGCGGCTTGTCAGTGAATCCCATACTATTTCTAACATTACAGCCGTCTTGCTTTCAGTCTCCTGCTGAACAGCATGTCAGTAGGTGGCAGCCCATGGCTCATTAAGGCAGTTCTGCGATGCTAAATTCATAGCACGGTCTGGATTTACAGCTTTTTCAGTGGACAATTTATTATTTTAATGCCTTTTTTCTCCGTCTGCTATACTGGGAATGATGGAGACTAGCAGTAATGTGTCTAAATCCAAATTTTACTGCAAATTGCCCAATTTTATGTTCTCTAAACTGTGGCCCACAGTCAGACATTATTATTCACGGTGTACAATGTGTAGTGAAAGATTGGCTGGATACGTATGACCATGAGTTACTGTAGTATCTCCCCTGGGGAACTGAGAAGAGCAGTTCAGGATACAGCCCTCAGCAATTTTTTAACAAACATGGAAAGATCTCTGTTTGGTTTTGAGAAGGAATAAAAAATAAGAGATGAAATTCCTTTGTGATCTTTTCATTCCGAGAGAGGACCTTCCAGAAGTATGCCCAAAATCGTGCATGTAGCAACCAAAATCCCAACAGCTAAAACAAGCCCTGCTAATTGCACACCCTCTGTGACTCAAGAACACGGCATCACAAGCAATCAGGGAAAATGCCTCCACTGCCCATATAAGGCAAGTAAAGCAGGGATGTGCGCTTTCTCTGAGAAGATGGGACGCACAGTATAAGCACATGAGTGATTGCATGTATGTTTCCATCTGCACTCTCTTTCCAGATCGTTGTCACACCCCTGCTACATGGTCAAACCCCGACAAGCTGGGTTGGGAGGATGATGCATCTGCACTGGTGGATAATTCAGACATGATAAACTGTTCATTTGGGGAGATGTTTGGGTTTTTTTTTTTTAATTTAAAACATTAAAAATAGGAATGTCAAAGTTGCTGCATAGGATAGCCACATCTTTGACCTCCCAGCAGGAACAAGTTCCAGCAGGGCGAGATCCGAGTGCAATAAGGCATTTGCTGTCTGAGAAAAAGCCCAGACCCTCAGGGTAGCCCCAGCAGGAAGGAAAAAGGGGGAGAATGGGAAGGCTGGCAGTCGCAGCAGAAAGGGAGCCCAGGCTTGGAGAGCAGAGGAAGTTTCCCCTTCCCTTGTCACGCAGAGCTGCCGTGATAGACAGCGAGGGTAATCCTTCCACCTCTGCGTGAGCATGAAGTATGGAAACAGGTTCATTTTTACCATGGAGATCTCCTGGCAAATACATTACAGCATTCCTGACTTTGTTGGCAATGTTTTGAGCGTTGCAGCAGCCAGCAGATAAGGCTCACCTGTTCCGATAAGCAGAGGATTTCATGCAGCCTGTGTGATTGATATGCCCTGAAGCTGAGCAGGCCTCTGACCATGACTTCTCCTGGATGAACAGCAGCACCTGCACAACCTGCCTGCACTTCAAAATCATGCCAGCAGAGACAGTGTATCCTCTGAAAGTTGGGAGGAATAAAAGGGAAACAGCAAAATAGGTTACCAGGGCTGAGGCTAGTAAGGGGGAAGAGAAAGTGAGAGACTGAATTGTTCCTCCAAAGGCAACCTGCCATGAAGGAGCCAAGAAAGGACTTGGCGAAACTGTTGGCATGGATTGACACATGCAGTTATCACTACCACCCTCCTCTCTTATGTTTCATGACCCATAATAACACAAACCTAGCACTGAACGAGGCTCACAAGCCTACACAAAAACTTGCTTTAATTTGCTCATTCCCACCAGCTAGAGGTTATGTAGATGACAGTTACCATTTCGTGAGGATTGGTATGGATAGAAAGAGCAGGTTGAAACTACAGACCAAGCAGGTTTTGGTTATTTTTCTCAGATATGCCACTATGGTGAACAGTATATTAACACTGGAGTGCCTGAGAGAAGGCAGGCTTCACAGCACTCAGCAGGAAAACCATATTTGACTGACAAGAAAACAGAGGGAGGAGCACAGAAGCTTGCCTAAAATCACTCAGGCAGTTACAGATAATTAGCAAAGTTGAGTTTCAAGTATATTACCCTATGTTTGGTCCCGCTTCTCCCAAAGATGCTGGTGTATTAAGGACAGACTGATGGATAATGTCTTTCAGATGCCAGGTCTCCTGTTTAAAGCTTGGCTGGTTTTCATAGAGTTGTCAGCCACACTTTCTAATCAGGAGCTAAAGAGCTGATTCTTCAAATTAGATTGGGGGTTAGGATCAAATGTTAACTTTTCTGAAATATTTCACTCTGAGTACTCCTACGGTGAAATTCTTGCTGCAAATCCCTTGGAAACTACCTTCTCCTCCTCTGAAATTTTTCTTCCTGCCTGATATTCAAATTGAATGGCAGAAAGAGGGTTGTAAACACAAAATATTTTGAAAACAGCAGAGTTGTTTGGTGAGGTGTTAAATGCATGATTTCTGTTTTCTCTATGAAAAGGAGTGAAGGAGGTTTCTCAACAGTGAACAGGGGCACCAGTGCCCACCGCCCTTGGGACTTTCCCTTCTGTGCATGCCTCCAGACACATGTACACACATGCTCCCCTCCTCCAGAGATAACTGCTGCACCTGGAGATTTCCTTACCCCTTCTTCTCCAGGTACAGCACCCAGACTCAGCCCACATATACATTCAGCCCCTTTTTCTGGTTGCCTTCATCCCATCCATCTGAGCAAACCCGATGTTACTGCTCTCTGCATGTCTCTAATGTGATTCAAACATAGACTCACACAGTGGAATGAAAATTGCAGATTTCAAGTAAGGCCTCTTCCCACACCTGGCTTTCAGAGAACCAAACCCAGAAGGCTAGTAAATCAGATGAAAATTCAAAGTCAGCATTCTAAGCATCTCAAATTTCTGCCAGCTGGAAGCAGCAGAGCATATACCTTGACCCTCACCTCATGTCCTTTGTACCAGCCTCTCCCTTCCATCCATAATCCTGTGGAGGCAAAGTTTGTGACAGGAAAGGATTTAAGTAACACCTTTGTGTCAAAGGAGCTGTACATCTTATGGTACCAATGCCCAGCAACAAGACCAGCCATGAGCCTATTCCTCCATTTTCCCATCTTCTCCAAATATCTTCTTTGGCATTTTTATCCCAGACATCTTTTGTGCATGAGACACCTGCAATGAACTGTCCTGGAGTAGCACTTCTCTATCCTCCTTCAAACTCTAGCTCAGGACTCAATTTTAATGATGTATTGAACGTATTTATGCACATAATGAAGTCAAATATATTGATATTAACATCCTAACAGCTTCTCAGACAAGCGAGAGATGCTGTGCAAGTCCATGAAGACATCGAACAACTCTAACAGATAACATCAGCTTTAAAAATATTTGATCTAAGTGGCAATACTCCTAAAGGAGGGATTAATGGACACTCATGAAGGTCCTGCTCAGAATCATTTTAACCATTTCTAACAAAGAGGAAACAAAGTCGTTTTCTGGACTTTCTGTCACCAGAGAAAATGAGGCAACACTGGTCTGAAATGGAAACATCAAAATCTCAAGCCCTTTCCAAATTTATTCCCTTTTTATTGAGATACAAACATAAAGCCAGCAGCTGCAGTGCTACATGCTACATACCTACCTCATACATCTTGCAGGGCTGAGTTAGCCCATTGGAGGCATGACTGCATGCAGTATAAGTATATATGCAGATAAATGAAGCCAGAAGATTCCATTATATGATTTAGTCATTTTTTATCTTAATCCACACTTAAGTAAAGACACACTTGTCTTGCAAGCCTAATAGACACACTTTGCATCACCAGTATCCAGATGTTCATGAAGGCTATTTGCACCAACTATCAGATGTCAATACATATAATAAACAAGACTTAAGATACCAACAATTAAGCATGCATGAATTTTCTATTAAACTAGATTGTTACCACCTCCCTCAAAGAAAGAGATGTGTGTGACCACAGCTTGTCTCTGCAATGCACCACCTTTGTGGCCTTTTCTGCCATTCAGTTGCCACCTTGCTTCATTTACAGCAAACCTCTTCCTGCTGAAACAGGCAGATTGCTCCAAGCCAGGTGTCTTGTGTTGGTGACAGCTTGTGCAACTGAGCATGACTGTCACCTAAAGGTGAGTACTTCCATACTAGGAAAGTGCCAACCCTCACTCACTCATGCTTTCTTCTGCACAGTGGAAAGGACACAGAGAGGGGGAAATTCCCTCAGAACAAAATTATTAAAGGAGACTGAGACTTGTACTTTGCACAAGATGAACCTCAGCTTCAGTGCTTTTAGTAGATGTCAATCTACTGGAGCACATCGTTAGTCCCTCTGTATTTTCCCTCACTTGTATTTTTCATATTAACTGCTGACTGATTGCCTTTAGCTGAAGGCTTTTTTGAGGCAAGATCCATATCTTCCACTGAGAGATCTCCAAAGTAAAGCACAAGAGACAAGAAAATTTGTAACCATCCTGGTACAAGAACGGAACCAATTCTGAGTATCCTAGAAAGTTTCTGCATTCTTCAACTGTATTCTCATCCACCATTTGAAGTCAGGGACATAGCTGTGCCTGAGCATATGCTAAAGAGCTCTGCTGCAGGAAACCATTTTGTATATTACTGCCAAAATTTCATCCTTCCCAAGTTGGCTTTAAGCTAGCTGGCTCGACAGCTGATGGCAGGACTGCTGCAGCAGCATGGAGCTGGGGGCAGGATAAAAGCCATAATGTCTAACCACCTTTTCACATCGATTTTGCAGCTTCTTTTCGTGTCACTGCTATACATGCAGCAGGTAACAAGTTTCAGTGAAGGCAGCTCAGTGCTTGATACAGTGTTTGGTTATGCATCCATAACCGGGAGTAATGAGAGCTGGTTTTGGGTCCTGGTGCGCCAGAGCTTGCTGTAGCTGATCATGTCATCTGCCTGCTGGGAGGCAGATGTTGTACTTTTACTGTCTGGAGGGGACAGAGAAGGACAAAGGTGAAATTTCGAGAAATCGTAAAAGAACAGTAATTATGTTTCCTGTATAGATCTCCTAAAGAGGTGGCGAGCTAAAAGAAGCAAGTGCTTCAGATAACAATCACATGAGGCTGGAAATACTTCTTTGTAGAGAAATTCCTTCCTATGTAAAGATGAGAGGACAGGCATTATCCTAGTGCCTTTTCTCTCACACTGAGCACTAGAAATCTTCACAGCATGTAGAGAAGGAGCACGTGGGAAGTGGACTCCTACACTATTTGCTCAAAATACATCCTAAACATGCACCATTTCAATAAAAAAAAAAATGTGCAAAAATATGTCACATTTTGCATTAGGCTTTTATTGTTTTTATCCCACAGTTTTCACACTGTAAACACAGAAAAGAAAGTCCCAGAACACTCAATCTTTAAACCTTTCCTGGTCATTTGTTAATTAATGGGTCCTTTTTTGCCCTTTTTTCTTTTCTTTTTTTTTTTTTTTTTTTTTTTGGTGTGTGTGCATATGTAGATCTACAGTGACCTCCAGTGGCCAACAGCAGCCTTTCACGCTTTTAGACTTATTTTGGGAAAGAGGTAAAACTATCCCTGATTATTATCTATGTGTGACAGGTGGGTCTGAAAATGGAGACAGAAATTGGATCCCTGTATTTCTGGATCAAAGCTGAAGACTAACTAACACTGCTATCTGGAATTAGGTAACAAGAGAGAAGCTGAAAGTATTAATTATCTAACCATTTCTTTAGCTGGTATGCCTTTAATTAAACAGAACTTGTTTATCTATCTATAAATCCTTCTAGCAGCATCTATGCATTCTGAGTTTAGTGGAATAAATTTCATTCTTCCTTATCAAATGTGAACACATCAGAAATGGTAAAAAAATCAAATATTGTAAAATAAGGAAAAGCAAAATCCAAGTTAAAAGAATAAACAGCTAATGTGTGACAGAAGAATGCAGAAGTGCCTACACTAAACATTAATACTTTTTGATACTACAGTTCGACAATTTTATCTCTTTGAGATTTTGAAGTGTGCAACAGCTTTCTTCAGTCCCATGCTGGACTGACGAACATTCATGGGAGAACAGATTTTATGGTGTAGTCCTTATATAGCCCATAGTATGCAAAATCTTATTCTGTCAGCAGCCCCTGCCATTTACATGGAGACACTTTGCCAAGCCAGCAAGATTAACCTCCTCAGATTTGGCTTGAGATGGGAAATACCATCTTACCTAACACCCATTTTTGTAGGTGACACTCTTTATTATGGTTTCAGGCCACTAAAATACTATCAGGCTAATGATTTCCAAAGATATATACTGATACAGTCAGTAGTCTGATTTTTGATAGGCATAAATGAAAGAAGTAGGGGTTTAAGATACGATCAAATCATGGAAAAGCAACTCTAACTGGTCCTTTTCCAAGTGGTGCTATGGAGCTCACATACATAGTCACCAACAGTGCTAGGACCAATCTTTTTCTCTTCTGCATACAGAGGCTCCCATTCCTCTCCACAGAAGTACCTGTATTTTTTTCATGTCCCTCCATCTAAACACCAGATTTCCAGGAAATTCTTCTAGGCCATATCAGAATAAGCATCAAAATACCTACAGAGATTACATCTTTAAAAGGCATAGATATTCCTTCTTTTTGTGTCAAGAGCTTGTCTACAGGTTCATTCACTGTGCAGATGACTCACAGCAACACACTCCCCTGAATGATGGAGGGGGTTCTTGGATGAGAAAAAAGGCTGAAGGACAATGCAACAGAGGAGACATCAAACTGAGACATTCCATTAATATCATAAAACTTCAAGTAGCAGGCCATAAATTCCCAAATAAAGGCAGTAAAGTTCCTTAAACGGTGACAGAATCCACTTCTAATTCTCATAGTACCTTGACCCATCTTTGCCTCAAAAAAGGCAAGTCCTCTAGATCTTTCATCTGTAGACAACTACAACCAGGGTCTTCCTGAACAGTCTTGTACTCAAGTTATTAAAAGCCCCCTTTTACATCTAATGCTTTCAAGATATTATCACAATCTTTCCACTGCTTGCTCAGCTCAGTTACAACTGTGCTCTTGGCTTTGGGAAAATACACTGGCAACACACTGCTCAACGTACTGGTCTCCTGGATGTACACGTCCCTGACCACTGGGAGGGAAGGCTCAGCCCATGGTGGTGCTGTGCATCTCTATTGTCACAAAGTGTCCTTAAACGTGCAAAAAGCTGTAACAATGCCTGTTCTTACTTCCCAGAGCTTCAGTACACTTGTATGGGGATTGTATTTCACAGAAGAGAAAAGGCTGTTAGCCCTTTCTGGCTGAAGGAGGAGACAGACACCTGCCACTGTCAACCTGGATGGCAAGGAACAGCAGAAGGGTGGCATGAACTCCAAATACTGAGACAAGATCAAGTGAGACTTCTTGCATACCAAGAGAGCTATTGCCCTCCTGTTGCACTGAGCCCTCATTAACAAGAATTGCTGTAAAAAGAGACTGGAGAATAGGGTTTGGGTTTCAGCAGAGACACAAATAGCATTGTGCAGCCCTAGCATACTACACTAAGTGCAGCATTTCTCTGTGCTGATTCCCAGGCATAAGAAAACCTAGATATTTGTGCTCTGAAAAACTGTATCACACAAGATTGCAGTGTCAGAAAAGTAGAGGAGAAGAGAGGAGGAGAGAGGGAGAGGGAGAGAAGAGGAGAGGAAATATGTAGATGAAAAGTGTTGACTGCATCCAATAGAACTTGCAGCACCTCATAGGGTACTAGTTAATCAAAAGTTGCCATATGTCATGCAGTGAAAGTCTCACAAACATCACTAAACAGTCAAGATACTTGTCTATATGCTAGGAAAAAAGGTAGAAATATGTTGACATCAGAAACACCAGCTGGCAAATGTATGCCAGGTTTCAAAGATGTTTTAACAACAGAATTGTTGATGTCTGCACCTTCCTGGAATGGACACAACTTCAAAGAATGCTAATCCATTTCATATGATTAAGAAATTTGTATCTTCTGTGGACATCTGGTACTTGTTTTATGGACCACAACAGATTGAACTAATAATCTCAATGTCGTAAGCTTATATCTGAAGTGCTGCCTTATCTGGAAAGAAGATCCTCTTGGAGGAAAATACTAATTATCAAATGAACTGGTTAAGTAAATTCTCCTAATGACTTAGGGAAATATAATAAATAAATAAATAAATAAATAAAGTGGAATTAAATTCTCCTCATTTGCATACTTGCCTTCAACATTATCTCAGTGCTTGCCTGAAGCTGCAAGAATATATCATAGAATCATAGAATTAACTGGGTTGGAAGAGACCTCCAAGATCATCATGTCCAACCATTGATCCGGCACTGCCATGTTTACTAGATCATGGCACTCAGTACCACATCCAGCCTCATCTTAAACACCTCCAGGCACAGTGAATCCACCACCTCTCTGGGCAGCCCATTCCAATGTCTGATTATTTTCTCTGTAAAATATTTCTTCATAATATCCAACCTAAACCTCCCCTGGCAGAGTTTAAGCCCGTACCCTCTTGTCCTACTGCTGATTGCCTGGGAGAAGAGACCGACCCCCACCTGGCTACAACCTCCTCT
>JAWWES010000001.1:78522798-78545213 GCA_035583135.1 Lophotriccus pileatus | reverse complement strand
AGGATGCCATTGGCCTTCTTGGCCACCTGGGCACTCTGCTGGCTCATGTTCAGCCTCCTGTCAATCAGCACTCCCAGATCCCTTCCTGCCTGGCTGCTCTCCAGCCACTCTGTGCCCAGCCTGTAGCGCTGCAGGGGGTTGTTGCGGCCAAAGTGCGGGCTCTGGCAGCTGGTCTCGTTAAACATCATACCACTGGATTCAGCCCATTTATCCAGCCTATACAAGTCCCTCTGAAGAGCCCTCCTACCCTCCAGCAGATTGACACTCCCCTGCAACTTGGTGTAATCTGCAAATTTGCTAATGGTAGACTCAATTCCCTCATCCAGATCATCAATAAAGATATTAAACAGGAATGGTCCAACACTGATCTCTGGGGGACACCACTAGTGACCAGCTGCCAACTGGATGCAGCACCATTTACCACCACCCTCTGGGCCTGGCCCTCCAGCCAGTTTTTAACCCAGCAGAGAGTGCCCCTGTCCTATCCAGTCCCTTCAGCATTATTATTGAGGCTCCCTGGACAATCAGCAGATAGGCAATGCCTCCAGAGACCTGCCTGTACTTCAAATGTGCTTACTATCAATGCCTCCATCTCTACATTTACATTACACAGACTTTAAACACCTTGGTAATGATCCAGTTTGTTTAAATTATGTAAATCCTTCTCCAACTAAAATAAACAGCAGGTGTCTCTTGACCCACACTGGGAAGTGGTGGTGCATGACAAACAGCTTTCAGCTGGGAAGACACAGCAAGGAGGCTTCCGATCATTGTCTAAAATACACTTTATATCAAACTTTTATGAAACAGAAAAAACTGGACAAGGCCAATGCCAGATCTATTCTTTCATCCTTTTTCTATACTCTGACTTTCCTTTTTTATCCCAATTATTACAACCTGAGATAGTGTTGAGATTACAAGTGGGCATTGTTACATACTAACAAAGAAGCAGATTCCCCTTTACAGGCTATGTCAGACAATTTTTCTTATACAAATGTTTTTCTGCCTCCATTATTTAGCTACTTATGGCGACTATACAGACTAACTGCTAGGAGTTTACTGAAAAATGGGCACTAGACTGCAAACAAGTGTTGAATAAAGCTGGGCTGGTTTACATAGCTCAGCAATAATTTTCATATGATTTCTTATCTCTGCAACCTTCTGCACAGCTTGTTTAATAGATTTTTTCTCCCCCGCTGTATTTGCCTAATTAGAAATTGCTAGGACTCTCCTGACAAAATCAGTTTACAGTATAAAACACTGGTTTTAGAGAATATATCAGTTTCAAGAAACCCATCTTGACTGAAATTATTTGTTTGCCTACTGTGCTGCTAGGAAAACCAGATTTCAAATGTTGAAGAGTCTCTATATGTCATGTAGGCAGAACCAAAGTCTTTCAGGCACCTGTGTTAGAGCACTGGGTTTCTAGGAGACAGGGCACTAACAGAGGTCCTCAGATATTCAGTGTGACCACCCAGATGAGTCTGTGAAACTTATTCAGACTAAAACACTCTCCAAAAGCTTCCTTCTTTGATGAAGGAGTGGAAAGAGACAGACTGTGCTTATGGAGTGCACTTTAAAACATTTTAACAGTCATCCCTTCTTGAGCAGGGAGGTTGGACCAGATGACCCACTGTGGTCCCTTCCAACCTTACCCATGCTGTGATTCTGTGACCTGAAATGAGCAAGAAAATGTTCTTTCTGCTAGTAGTCTCTGAACATCTAAGTCAGACTTACCATCTCCGTCTGTGTATTCTCTTTGTAAAGCAAAGCAACATTTCAAATTAATAAACTGGAATGGAGACAGGTGTCTTTCTTACTGTTCATGGCAGCATGACAGCAAAATGTTCCAGAGTTTCACTGTTAGGTCACCAGGACCGTGGGTTTTGGTTCTTCAGGCTACCTGGGGAACATTGCTAACAATTTTATTTTGAGAGAACAGCAGAAAAAATAATGAGAAATCTTGTGTTCTGAACAAGATGGTCTCTTCACTATAATTACCCAGAGTGTTCATACACTTTTATCAATTAATACAGGAGTGCTAATGTTACTATAAGCTGATTGACTTCTGCTAGGAACACAGTCAATATCTAATGACCCTTCTACTCTGCACCTTGGAGTGCCACAGTTATTGCTGAACACAGGAGTATAACAATCACAGGCATCATGAGAGCAACAACATTTCCATTTACGTGAACTGTTTTCAAGCTTGAAAGAAAGCGAGTAGGGTCAATAACATAACATGGAGGACAGATGGCCTATAGTTTGTAATTGTAATAATAATAGAATTTGTAATAATAATCATCTGATAACGCATAATCTGTGTAATCCAATAATGCAGGAGGTTAAGAGGTTAATAATCTCTAATAATCAGTGAACTTCTGTAGAAAACTGATCTAATTATGGACTTCCTAGAACATAAGCACTCAGAATTTTAGTGCATTTAGAATTCATGCCTATATAACTCCTAAGAGTCAGCGCCTCTTAAGTAATCCTGATTTACTTGTCCCTTGATTTCCAATTACCACTCTTTCTCAGAGATAGTAATAGTCACACTGGTGTATTTTAGAGCCTTGTATTTCAGATAAATGGCAAAACTTCAATGCCGTGACCCACAGGTCTTTAAGAAGGGTGAAGAGAGGATAAAGATGGGGGTGGGTTTGCACTCCATGAGAAGAGGTTCAAATGCAACAGGCACCCTGCACATATTCTTGCAGCAGGAGAAATTCCATTTGGATATGTGAGAGGAGAAAAAAAGAAAGTAACAGGCTGCTCAGATATATTTTGGTATCTCCTTTCTTCGAGATTGTCATGTAAAAATTAGTGAAACTGAGTAACCTCTTCGTACTTTGAATCTGGCCCAGATTTGGCCAGGAGGTAGGGCTAGGTAACCTTCAGAGGTGCCTTCCAACCTGAATGATTCTGAAATTCCAGAGTATCCAATATCGTCTGTGTACTGTATGTTTGGATGGCATAACCATGCAAAAGGAAAGATTTATATTTTGCTTATTGCTGAGTGCTTATACTTTTAGGGTGTTTATAGTTTATCTAGAGTGGCATGGAAGCATTGTTTTTATTCAATAAGAAAATTAATTTTTTTCTCAATGTGAGCAAGTTCAAAACACAGGATATGTTATTTTTACTGTGAAAGAACTTTGGTACTGGCCTTACCACTGACTGAGGTTAAATCACGTGACCCTTTGCTCTGTCTCCTCTTTTCTTTGCACCTGAGTAACAATATTTCCCTTATGTCACGGAGTTATTATAAGAATTAACATGTCGATTTCCTAATTATACTCATGGAGCAGTAATATTTTGATGGCATCTATATCTCTTTCTCACTGGACTGGTTACCTGTACAGTAAGAGTGGCTATGAGTAGGGAGAAGTCCTGCACCTTTCAGGTCTCCAGGGTTCAAAGGGTGTTAGATGAATTGGATGGAGTCTTCTAAATCCATTCAGGTTTCAGGATCCTGGGGTGTTTGATAAATGTTGTATTTCTTCAGATGACCAAGTTTCCTGTGCTGACATACTCCATTAAGGAGGACACTTCTAGTACATTTTGCTCACCTTACTCAGCTTACACTACTAGCGCTTGTATAATGGCTAGTATAAGTTGTTCATCATTCAACTGGCATTTGTGCCATGGGTAGTTATTTGGGTATTTTTGGTAATTCCATTTCTTAGGCTGAAGCTCCATTACTCTTCTAAACAAAAATTAGATTTTGCACAAGATCTGTCATTTGAATGCTTTTTCTTACAGTTTTTATAGGAGGCAAGAGGCCACATGGGTGGGCGTAATAATACAAATGAAAACAAATCACTCCGAGTTGCAACATGGCAATTCAGCAAGACAGAGACAAAACCACAATATTATCATACGGAAACCCCACAATGTTGAAAGTGTTTGTTGCTTTAATTCTGAGAAAGAAAAGACAGTGATTTGTAGAACACCTTGATGAAGTTATTATATAATAAGCAGCAAAGTAAATCACTGTAAGGATTTTATATATACTTTATACAGAAAGAACCCTTCCTGAAAACATTAGGGTTAGGGTTAGCACTTGAAAAAAATTGTTTGGGGAAAATTTAGCAAATACCATCAAATTACTTAATTATACTGTTCCTCAATAAATTATTCTTATATGGGAATACAGAAAATCAGAGGAATGGATTTAACTTATACCATACATCCCAATTTATCTCTTCAATTACTGTGATTACAATAACACTCTCTCAGAGACTGCAAAAACCTACCAGGATAGGCAGCTTCTCTGGCATACCTCAGAGGTGGAGCTCTTTCACCCACGAATTTAACTGACCTTCTTTTCCCTCTGCCTTTCACGAACTACAGATACAAATGCCATGTCTATTAGCAACATAATTCACTGAATGACAGTTTGATCCTTTATCTGAAACATTAAAACAAAGAATAAGTGGTTACTAAAATTATTACCGACTTCAGGTGTCAGTAATACTTGACATTCATGTGAGACTTGTTCTCAAAGAGCATAAATAAACTCCACAGGCAAATGTCAGATACAACCTCACCCTCCAGTGGTCATGGGTAATAACATGCCCATCACACCAGAGGACAAAAGTTGGCTGTACAATAGAACAGCCAGTCACCAGAGATTTCCCAGGAAGCTTCACACAGCAGTGCTAGGCAGACTTGTGAGAAAGAGAACTGATGTTACATTCCAGTAAATATTAACAAGCTGTTGGACCTAAAGTGGCCAATCCCAAATCCATTCGACAAACATATCTCTTGTTGACTTCAGCAGGACCTCAGCAGGGGTCAGTCTGTGGCCCAAACAGGAGGGCTAGACAGCTATTAAAAAGTGATCACAGTTAACCACTTCACTGTTCTCTTTCTCTTTAGCCTTCATCACTTTGGAATTCACAAGATCATTTCACTGTTACCCAGTAATTATAGTCCCAATCCATTTATCCGTGAAACATTTTTAGACAGGGATGCCCTTTTGGATACAAGGATTGCAGTGTCAACTGCAGTAGATTTGATTGTTGAAAACAAGTTAGAATGAAGCAGGGAAAGGAAATGAAGCAATGGCAGAAATCCGTTTCAGAAATTGTTTCTTTATTCACTTACACTGAACTATTTCTATTAAACAGCGTGGAAAAAATATTTCCATTCTCCAGTCATGTTTTTCTACAGCTGTAATGATCTAAGGCCATATGCATAATAACATCTGTAAGGAGGGGTAATGCTTCCTGCCAGATGGCATAGAGTCTAATTTTCTAGCTATACTGATTGATCCAATAAAAGATGCTACCTGTATCTACAAACCTTGTCACAGGAAACTAACTGATGAAGATGAGAAGCTTTTTCTTTAATAAGCTCCAAACCAAAATCTCACATGTGATCTCTCATCAGGAAAGCTAGAAAGTGGACTTGACTCCCTTTCTTCTCATTTGCTGTCCTGGGCTATCACATACTGCTGATTGCTTTAGTTTTATCCATGTCTCACCAAGGATGCCCCCATTACAGTCAGTAACAAGAAAGGTGGTGCTTTGGTTCCTAACACTTTTTGAAGTGAGTCTCACTATTCTTTCTCTTTCTCCATCTGACCTTCTTCCTAAAGCTACCTTTTCCCTGCAACCCTCTCTCCAAAAACAGATCCCTCCCACCACATCCTCATCTGCTCTCCCCCAAAATTCTCTTCACCACCTGCTTTCACACATAATATATCCAGCTCCCACTGGAAAAGCTTGGCAGCTCAGCCCTTCCTCTCTGCAACACTTCTTCTCTGACACTGGTCACCTTAGTCCCAAGAAAACTGAATGTTCAGCTGGGAGAAAAAACACATCCCAGTTGTACAAGCCATTTACCATAGTTCTGCCCCATACTTGTGCCAGGCAGCAGAGGAAATAAGTTACATGCATCTGCCCCAGTCAGAGATATAAACACTAGTATGCTCTGGAAATCAACAAAAAAAAAATTGCTCAAATCTACAATACATAAAATACACTTCGAGGAAGTACAAATAGGGGCTAAAAAGTTAAAGACTGACAGTCCCCAGAGCCTTCGTATTGCTAGGGCAATTGACTGCTACAGCAGAGGTCATAAAGTTCTCTTCTCCAGCCTGCAAGGGAATTGAAGGTCTCAAAATAAAACAGAATCAGAAAATATTGGTATGTGGAAAGAATAATTTTATTAATCTCCCCATAAGAAAACTATTGGATAGGCCACTGTAAGCAGAAGCACACAGTCCTGAGGACTAGGAGGAAAGTATCTTGTTTGTCTGTATTACAAAACAAAAAAAATATCTAAGCCTGTCCATGCCTCAGCCACACTACGACAGGCTGGTTTAGTTTTCTACCTCCAGCCACCAGCAGCTGGCAATGCAAAGTTCCTCTCTTCATGGCCGCTGTCATTTTTCCATTGTTGTTCCCTGAGGTCCAGATAACCGTCTATTTTTGGAGGAGCAAACGTCCAAGAATCTAAGGTCTTTGAAAAGGACAGCTGGCGATGTGCTGTACTCTTCTTACACAACGTACATATCGAGCACTTGTTCAAGCAACAAAACATTTAACTCCCTCTTGTCTCAAGTGTGCAGCTGATGAAGAATCTCTGAATCTAAATAAAAAACGGAAGCATAATCATTAAATCAAAGGGTAACTAATATATCCTATCCCTGTATTACGACAATATAGGTGGTGATGTTTTTTTCAACTAATTTAACATCCTATTAAGGGTGTTCCAAGGAAGGATTAACATGATAGTGAGAATGGGAAAAGATCAGATTTAACACTCCGACTTTTAAATACAAAGATTCACGATAGTCTTGAGATTTAAATGATTGGTTGATCATATAAGACACCACTCAAAGCTATAACTAAAAGCTTTTGGAAATATTCATTACATGACCCATAACAATAATGGTAAGACTAGTGAAAGTTATTAGAGTTGTCAGCTTAGCACATAAAAGTCAAGAAAATGTCAAAAATACATCTATTCTGTGTATAAAACTATCAGAAAATTGAATTTAGCAATTTGTTAGGGAGGCATTAGGAATCGGATGCTTTGTTTTAGCTACCTCTAAAAGTGTCATTCATGTAGATGTTAGCAGCTAATAACATGGAAATTATTAAAAAGAGAACAAGCTGCAGAACAGCTGAAACTGTCACCTTCCTATATCTCACTTTCAGACCACTTTGGAAGGTTGGCTTTCATCCTGCCTTTCCTCATTGCTTTATACAAGGCTATGTTCAAACTGGGGAAATTAGAAATCATCTCTAAGTCAAACAGCGTCTGAAATCTGTCCACAAATTGGTTCTCTTTCTCCAACCTAAATTTCATAGCCCACAGAATAACAGTATCATTCTGGCACAAGTGATCAAAAGTTAGGAGAAGTTCATCCAGGAATGGGTGGTGGTAAACTACATCAGCAGCCATAATGTAGTCAAAGTGACAGGAAGACCTAGGAAAGTTCTTTTCCAGATCAATTCCCCAAGACAATTCCTTAACACGAGGCTGGTGCTTGCTTTTCAGCTTTGTATTGTGAAGAACATTGTGCTGAAGGTTTCCCAGTAATTCTGGCAAATCTGTGGCAGTCACAAGGGCACCTGAGACATGGAGAGAACAAATATAATATTTTAATATACTTCAAGACTTGAGTAAAAGTCCATTAACAAAAGCTATGGCACAAGGAACTGGTTTTGCCAGATAGCTCTCACTGAACTATCACTGAGAGTAACAGAACAATGTAAATACTCCCAATAACTCTTAGACATTGTACTTGAAATAAATACTTGGTTCATCATAGATTTATTCTACAGATTGCCATCTAAATGCAGCTTGTGGGGAGAAATTAGCTACTTACTGTGTCTTGATATCACATTGGTTAAAATACAGTGACCAGCTAAGGATCGAGGAATACCAGTTACTGACTCCAAGAAGTCAGCATGAGATTTAAGCACTGATTCAGGTTCTTTCCTTTTCATGTAGAAAGAAGCTTTCTTGGACTACAGAAAGCTAAAATTCTGTTAAAATGCAGATGCCACTGACCTGGAATACTCTTGAGGAAGAATAGGCTACCATGAGAGAAAACACAACAGTGTCTGTAGCAGAAAAATCAAGTTGCTGAAGGAAAATACTGAAACACAAATGGATAGAAAGTGACCAGGCATTCAAGAGCTGTTTGCTCAGTGGAAGGGGATGCATTGGTCATACCTACATCTGGCTCCAACTGACATCCTGTGAAGCCACTAATTTCTTATTTTGGTCCTCTGTTTAACACAGTTAATGACAATATATTTACTCCTTTATTGCATCAATACACTCTCAGTAAAAGAAGTAACAAAGCAGGTTTCCAAACATGCCTTTTAGAATTTACTGTTTCTTGGTCTTTTAGAAGAACTAAGCAATTTCCTTTGTCCTCCACTATTCATCTGAGAGATATTTCTAAGGGCATAAGAGCAACGGCACATACTCACCCAGTAAGCTGGCTACTATGGAGACCAACCCAGTTCCAGCTCCAATTTCAATCACATTTTTGTCAACCAAATTATATTGTTTAGAATTAGTTTCCAAAAAATAGCACAGAACAAGAGCCTGTAGTGGAGGAAATCCATGAATATACTGCATAAATTAATGAAATAAACCCCTTCACTAAATATGCACTGTCATTCAAAAGCATGCAAAAAACCTGTTGTCTGTTCAAATGAGCAATATTCACTTAAGCACTATCCCTAAAGGAGCACAGTTCACTGATCTTTGAGCTGTATAGGTCACAAAATATGGGTCACATACATGCATCCATATAGGTTTGTAAATTATTACAGCCAGAGGGAACAACTGCAATTAGATAATCTGTCATGACGCATAACATGAGCTGTAAAATTACAGTAAGCAAATGCTGCTTATAACTGGAATTTCTGATTGATTGATTCACACTAATCAATGAATTTTATTTCACTGTGGATATAGAAATTGTTAATTTTACATCTCTGGCAAATATGCCTCCCATATTTTTCCCAAGACTATGATAATTATATAGCCTCCCCTGACAAATATATATGATGGTTGCCACATCCCCTTGCAATACAGATGATCATTTGGAAAGTCAATTATATTATATTAGTGGCACAATAAAATTATACTCTTAGTTTTGCTTTTAACTAATTTGGAAGTGGAAGGTGAGGAGCAGGACTGTTGGCCCAGCGTTAACATTCTAGAAATTCAAACAAAGTTTTCGTTTCCTACCTCTTCATTCAGACCATAAAAGAGTAGGTAATGTGAACTTTGGTAAAGGAATAAGTCTGTGAGAACCAGGACTATTCAAAGTCAGGTTGCTACAGATTGGGTCTGATATTTGACTGATATTTGGCACATTATATTAGGATTTCCTGTTATTCCATAAATTCCTGTCATTCCTTCCCTCAGAGTTTTGCCCTATTCTGCTGTAGAAACCAGCTAACAGAATCAAAGTTCCTGAGAGTTCTGCCTTTCCATGAAACATACAGAAACTTTATTTTGGTTAAAGTTTCTCCCCTCTTGACAAATTTGGCTGACATTTTTCAGAAGAGTTCAAGTAAAGCTAGATCAAGAGGAAAGGAGAATATTAAGAAACACAGATGGAAAGGTGTTTTTCAATGAAGCCCATGATTCTGTGAGGATAATCGGCAGTCAGCCAAACTTTCCATGAGGATGTGCACTGAGACCACTAAAACATATAGTATAGATTCTTTGTCCAGGTCTCCTAAAACAATGAATATCACGGCTGAATGAACCTAAGAGGCTGATACAGCTGGGACAGAAGTGGAGCCTCCTGGGTCTCTTCTACAGAGACTGTTTCCTGAAAGCCACAAGTGTCAATGGTTCATCATGGCACCTTCTGATGGTTTCTTTCAGTCTTAATTATTTCCAAACAGTCAGTTAGCTATATTGTACAGATTCAAAACCTTGAAGAAGGCTCCTTGTACGGTGGATGTGCTCATGGCTCTTATATCAAGAGCCAAGGACAGTGGTTCTCTCCCACTAGATTTCTCTATGCTTAACAAACTGAAAGCTTCTTTTCCCATGTCTATGTATTTATAAGGTAAATTTGTTTCTTACATGAGGAGGCTGAGTAGCTTCTATGAGTACTAATATCTTGTGAGCTTGTAGTATAGTTGTTTCCGCAACCTGGATCTGCCTGATACACAGCCATCTGTATTTATAAAACGTACAGAAATGCAATAAGCATAAAACTGCCATATTTCCTTCAAAATACGCTTATAATTGCTTAATAGGATCAAAAGTTACTGGTAAATGAGGAGGGGACACAAGATCATACACCTTATGTTACTGGGGCACAAAGAAGAAATACCATCTATGCTTTCAGAACCACAAATTTAAACAGAAACAGGCTCAATTCAGGTTTGGGATTTCCAGAACAGAGATAGAGAAGCACAGAATTATTTCTTTGGGTTTACAACATATAATAAAACATATTTATCATACAAAACAGATTAAAAAGTGCTAGAAGACTACAAAAATAAGAAATAACAATACTGCAAAAATATTGTACCGATGGCCAGACGACTGCCCCGTAGCAATCAGTGGCTTCTGTAACTCTTATCTCATGGCCAGCAAAGTGAAAGCCTTCCCAGGTCCTATGAGTTATAAGAGCAGGAAAAAAACGCCTCCTCATGATTTCTGCAACTATCTGTTCATCCCCTTTTTCCCCTGGAAGAAAAAGTATAAAATGTCAAACAGGCTGAACGGACTGATAATGAAACTACCAATTCATATTGAAAAGTTGATTTGGAAGCAAGAACATGAATTGCATCTGTAAATAAAAATACATTTCACCATTAACGGTTTGCATGATACATGGCAATTCTCCTGAATTCTAATTGAAGTTTTACGTTTTATGACTAAATAATTTCTTTCCTATTTTGCTGAAGCAGCTAAGTTCATAAAAAGTAAAGAAGGGAAATGTCACCGTACATTGTTTTTCCTTTTAGCAATCCGCAGGAAATTTTTTTAACTTCTTTTTCCCTTCCAGAATAGCTGCCCTAGTATAGGTACTTACGGCCTTATGAGCCCAGATTTTTCATTGTTTTCCATATCCTTTTGCTGTTCACTTTCCCCACATTATGGTTCTTTTTGACAGTAAACAAAAGGAGCCAGAGTATCATTTATAAGTCTGTCACAAAACTTGTGAAACAGATCCTAGCAACACAAATCATGACAGACAGGAGTGCAAGCACCAGTGTTATCAGGAAAGCTTATCCACCCACCCCAACAGAGCCCTGTCAGAGGTATTTTTTCCAGTTGGCTTGATATCCTGAATGCCATCCCTGTTGCTAAGTAAAGAATATTTATGATAGCTAACATAATCCTGGGTAACTCTTCTAACAGGAGAGGATTCATTCTTTTTTAGCTGCATACCGAAGCTAGTTTCAGTTGTCATCATCACACAAAGCAGCACCACAATGTTAGGAAATGAAATATGTCAGTGAAGTTGTCTAGAGCATTTTCCTAGCAAAGTCTAGATTCATTCCAAGTTTTCACAGGAATTTTGCTTTCAGTGCCAACTACGATCTGTTGGCAAATCAGTTGAAGCAAAACATGTTTACATGTTACAAGCTACACCTTCTAGAAAGCATGCTAGAGATTTAGATAGCTGGGTTACCACCTTGTCCAAAGCAGAGTTTCCTGTATCGAGCCTGCATCCCCCATCAAAATCACAGATATCAATATCAGGATCTGCATAGAAATTGCAGGCCCAATTGCTGTTAAAAATGAAAACATTTATGTTTTCATCGGCGTAAAACACATTGGTCTACTAAAGATTCCTCGCATTTTCTTCTCCCTCAAATCATTGCAGTCACAGGACATGACAGCCACAGTGTTGTCACTTGTTTTGCCATATGCCTCAGAAATTTTCTTGCTAACATACTGACAAAATCTCTCTCTCTCTTCCCTGTGATACAAGGCCCAAGGAACAAAAGCAGGAGTGAACTAAGAAAAAGATGATACCAAACAAAAATACATCAGGAAGATGTTCAGGCTCATTAGCCAGTGCTTTAAGCTTGTTACTCAACTTTAAGCATTAGAGAAAACTAGAGAATAGCAACAAAGAGGAAGAAAAACCAAAAGTGTTCAATCTTCATATGTTGACCCTAAGACACAAAAACCCAACAAAAAACAACTAACCAACCACAGTACTCCAACAATTTATTGTGAGGGGAGAACCCTAATCATGGGATACAGCAAAATTAAAAATAATGCAACACATATACTACTGGAAAAAAATACAGTTTTTTATAAATTTATAAAGATAACGAAAATAAAATGCTCAACATTGAAACTGTGGTATTTTAAGATGTTAGGAAACAAGTAGTATGTGTCAGCCCATTACATCTTCTTCAAGCCTCTAATGCTAAGCTGAGAGAAAACACATGAGTCATTGTGCCTGTAATCAGGGAGCTCTTGACAAACACGAATTAAGTGTCAAAGAAATGCTGCTTCAGGGAAAAAATAACTTATTTTTTTATATAAAAGAAATAACATAAAGCTATCTTATTACTCATATCACAAGTGTATTTAATATATCATCCTGTTTCCAAGAATACCAGATATAGCCTGCTTTTAATCTTCTCCTATTGCTTAGAGCAGTCTGATCTTGTTCTGTGATCATTACTAGCTGTGGAAGTAAAAGCTATTCCTTCTATTACTTCTCAATTACAGCCATTTTTCTTGATTTTTCCTCCCCTGACATCAGTTTTGGATCCAATTTTGTTGAGAAGCTGGTAACTTATTAAGTCTTAACTTATAAAGCTTCTGCCAGAAGATCTATAAAACTTTAGCAGTATTACAGCTACCCCTCTAGCACTTAATAAACATTTCCTGCCTATTCCCTACGTGATCAGCAAACTTTCTACTTCAGGCCTGTGTAGCACCTACACCAACAGAGTTTTTAGGCCACTGCTCCCTTCCTGAGCTAAACCATCATCACTCCTAAAAGAAGAATCCCCAATCTCCTGGTCGTTAACACCACTGAAATTTTTGCCCATCTTATCTTTTTGGTAACCCTCCAGGTGAGTTACCTGGAGAAGCTTATGCAATTTTTCTTTTTTTTTTTTTTTTTTTTTTTTTTATTTCCCCTGAATAAGATATTATTATTGCAAAGAATTAAAAAGAGTATCTGTTTCATCAGAGTTATCATATGTTAGACAGGGTTTAAAACCCCAATGAGAAACTTTATCAGGACCAGGATGTTAATGATCCTGATGACGAGTGCTGACAAAATAAGGAGTGCAGACTCTTAGTCAGATTCACTCTCCTTCATACAAGTTTACACACTGCAAAACACACTCATACTGCAAAAGACACTTCTCTGTTTGCTCCTTTATATCTTTCAAAATAACTTCTTGTGGTATTGCACAAAAGGAAAGAAGTTTATTTTTCTGTAACTGCCTTCAGAGCAGTCAGAATAGAAAAATAAAGAACTAGTGGAAAATCTGTCAAGTGACACAAAAATTTTTGTAAGAGTAAGTAAAATCCAAATGAGATTAAGTCTTCTAATACCTCAAAACATTTAGAAAATTCTGCTGGTACTTTGATCAAACTAGTTTCTTGGTAACAGACATAAAAAGCCAAAAGGGAGTTATGCTCCTGGAAGTGTTTATCTCTGTGTTAGTTCATAATCTCTTGTTCAGAAAAAAAAAAAAAAAAAACCAAAACCAAACTGAAAGTATGACAGTGAATGGATTCTAATGACATTTTAAGACAACAGGAAATGACTCTTCAGTAGAACAGGATCAGACAAGAGAGGAGGAGGCTTGAATGACTTGGCTGTCAATTCTTGTAAGTAGGGAAGTGCATAATGAACATTTCCAGCAATACTACTTGAGCACCCATACTGAAATTAAAGTCTGTTAAGAACTTAAAGGACTGCTAGGACTGGATCCTCTCCTTTTCATTTGCCTGTGCTTGACCACGTAGGTTTGCCCTCAGTCCTCTTCTGTGATGTGGAAAGGCATGAAAGTGGTGTATAGAATGATTTTCTTCAGCCTATTCATTTGCATAAGCATGTATACACAGAAACCACTGGAGTTTCAAGTTCTAGAACCTTATTTACATTAAGATGAGGCAGTCTGATCCTGTTCAGGTAACACAGAAATTGAGATAATTATTCTTAGTGAAACAGCACCCCTTTGGTCTTGAACTTTTGTTCACAAAGAAATTACCATCTAGAGATGTCAAAATTCTTCAAGAAATAGAATTTTAATATCTTTAAGTTGCTTAAGACTTTTTGCCTAATAGGGTAATTTCTCATAGCATTCTTTGAAATACTTCCGATAAAGTACTGTTTATTATAGAAGTTGGAGCATGTTCTTTGAACTCCCTGTATTTTACATCAATGTCAGGGCTGAAGGCAAAAACCTCAGATACTGCTGACAAATCTTGCACTGTATCAACCACATCAAAAGAAAAAAAGCATCATTCTCAAAGGCAAAGCAATCATCATTATCACAACTGAAATGCAAACACAGTTTTCCAAAGAGACAGACTAAATCATGTGGAAGACTGGAGTTGTGAAGTCAGTGGCAGGTTAGTTAGAGAAACTTGTGTCAAACTGCAAAAATTGGGAGACAGAATTTTGCTGACACATGTCAAATGTTAAAATGTGACTTTTGTTGTCTTGTTACAACAGAACTTAAAGAAAGAAAAGGATGTGAGTTCTGCTGAGACAGACCTGGAGAATCCTTCAAGTGGGGAAGGAAAGGCAGAAGAAAATAACAGGAGATAGACCAGGTTAGAATGAAAAAAGTTGCAAACAGTAGCAGAAGGTTGTCTTAATCTGCACATTTTTTGCTTAGAATGAGTAGAAACTGCACCTGTTTAGAAACTAGCTAAATGATCAGCTCTTCCCTTTACACCACTTGTCACATAAAATCATACCTGGAAGTATACAGCTCCACCAGGAAATGGTAACCTTAAAATACAGTTAAGTATCCATCAATTAATAGCATATGTTAAATCTCTCTTTGCATAACTAATGATATTGCCTACATTATTGGATTCTCCACAAAACAAAAAGGGAGCAGAGATAGGCACTGGAAAACAGCATTTAAAATGCAGGGAAAATAGCAAAGACAAGGGGGTTAAATTAAAATTACATTAAAAAAAAGTTACCACTGTCTAAATACCTGAATTAAAAAGTGGCTAAAAAAGTAAAATGACCCTTACAAATGAATACTATTAAGAAGATACTATCGGTCAATATCTCCATTTTCAGATTCATTCACAAATAGCACACAGAGTAACAAAACATATCCCAAGTACTTTGTTAGTGGATTAGAACGGCATTAATTCAGAAACAATAGTTTCAACCACTGATTCATCAAAAGATCTTACAGGAAAAAAAATACATGTTAGCCCCTTTCAAGTGCTGCCCTGACCCTACTTAATCTTTTGAGGTCAAATGGTGTCACAGCCGAAGGTCAAAAGGAAATAAGATCCAATCATCTTCTGCTTCTCTCTTGCTTTGATGGATCTTCTCCAACTGGCAAAGGGAATGAAATTGAAGACTTAAGCATGAACTTGACCTGACAAAGTTCAGCCCTACGGCAACATATTCTCCCTACTTCAGAAGCAGCATGATCTCACCTGTAAAGTTTAGATTTAAAATGTACCATTTATATTTGTACTTACAAATATTTTAATACTATGTATTAACAGCTGTGAAGACATACATGGTTCCTCTAGGGCTCCTCGGCAATTGCGTTAGGGTCTGATGAACACAGGAGGACTACCTGTGCTGATATTACTGATTGAATAATGCAAACAAGTTCCAAGAACTTGTAATAGACAGGATTCTTTAGATCCCCCCACTCTGGACACATGGGACTGGAGTCATACTAACTAACTAAATATTTAAAATGTATTTTATATTCATATATATATATATATGGACATAATATATATAATACACATAGCACACACACACACACACACACACACACACACACATATATATATATATATATAAAATAGCTATCTATATATCCCAAAATCAAGAGGATACCTGCAGAAAGATCAAATCTGCCACCAGTTCTGCAGCTGTAAGAGATGCCTGGAGAAGAGTTACATTACTCCACTGATAAAAATCATCAGAAGGTATTCTTGTGAATTCATATGGGTATTTCCAATGGCTCAGACCAAGTTTACCCCAAAAATACATAAAGGTCCCAACATTAAGGGACTCCGGCATCTCAGAATTTTTACTGAGCTACTGAGATCTCTGGATCAGAGCCCTGGTCCTGCAAGCATTACAGATGGCTCCATGGAAATATACACAATTCTGAATCACAAATAGTCCGTAAATTCCAGCTGGTATCTCTTTAGTATCTTTATTTCATTCCACTTATTTCTATTTTATTCCATTGCAACCTGAGGACTCTTAAAGGAAGGGGTTAGGAGGGAAATCTAATCATGTTCTTGACTTCACAGAAGTCAGATGTAACCTATACTTTTCTAAGAATATAAAGCAAAGTATCATTCCATTACTTCTCTAAATGACAGTTAATTTCTCCTTATTTCATCCCTACCTACAAAAAGGGAGATCATCATGTAAGTGTTAGTATTCCAGTACATTCATTACAAGTTCAACCTGCTGAAGTGATGGCAATGAAGAGGTGTATTATATTGATTAATCTGAGATACTACGTCAGGGTAAGATAATACTTGAAATTTTATACTTTGAAATGCAGAAATAAAGAACTGCCACCACAGGCAGCCTCTTCTCTGTCAAAAGACAAAATGCACTTAGCTCAGAGCGCAAGGACACAAGAACCGAAGAGGGGTATGCTCACAGTTTCCAGTCTATGTATTTACCCAGGCTTGAGAGGCACTTGTAAATTTGAAATTTACACCATTGATATCCCAGTCCTATCCAAGCCACAGGTCATTTAAAATCCATTAAAAGGCTGAAAATAGAAGTACTGTAGTGTCCATCTCAGGGACACATAATGAATTCTAATGTGCGAAGTACTTCCCCTGTTACTTCATCGTGTTTGTCTGTCATTAAAAACACCCTCAGGTCAAGGCTCTGTAGCTATTTAATCTCTAAAAATAACTAAATTATTTGACTTTGACTACAAAAGACTGTAATCTTAAATTGGATGGTTTAATGTTTTTTGTAAAAGGCAACCAACTCCCTGATGGATAGGAAATGCCAAGAAAATGCCATCAGTTTTCACTTACCAATAATTCTTGCTTTCTAAAATGTATCTTTGAATAAAGGACCTGAAAGTAAATTAAAAACACCAATCCATGCAACCACATTACCTTTCCTAGGTGGCAGTTGAAAAATATTATTTATTATCAAAATGCAGCTAGAGCAAAGACTAGAGAGGTGAAAATAGGAAAGACGGGGACATGGCTGAGAGGGAAGAATAAGTTGCAGAGCTCTCTACAGAGTTAATGTATGCTTTGATTATTTGTTGAGTGTTGCCTCCAACTTCTGCTCTATCCATACCCAAGAAGTTTCCACTTGAGCTTAGCAATGTCTTCAGTGAAAGTAGGTCTACTTGTTGTGGGTAGAGAAAAGGAACAGAGAAGTGTTAAATTAATGAATTTTTACTGATGTTTACTAAAGTACTTGAATGCTTCCACTTTCAAACAAAAGAGCTGAGAGGTAACTTACTGTAAGAGTGTCAAGAGGTAAATATAGAGAAGAGTTATTTCTAGACTATTCTGTTTTGCTGTGAAGGTGCCATTTATTTCTAGTTACTCCTTAATTGAGTTACACTGAGGTCTGATTCTACACTACCTGTTTTAGACTTTTTTTGGTTTAGATACAGCTTGTTGCCTAAGAATTTGAGTTCTGGTATTTCTCAATCTTGTAATGAAGAAAAAAATGTTGGTGTGACTTCCATGAGTTGGGGGATGTGTGTGTAGGCATTAATGCTTTTTGGATGAGAATTAATGTAAGAGATTATATGTTTGTTTGTGGGTTTGGTTGTGGTTTTTTTGTTGTTGTTTGTTTTTTTCATTTTGTTTTTTTTTCTTAAGATAGAAACATAATTCAAAACAAAGAGACAAGAATAAAAATAAGAAAAAAGGAAGGTGAGAGAAGAGAAGTCAGGTGGTGTGAGAAGATATTGCAAAAGTGTCATTTCTATATAGTATAAATAAGCTTATTATTTAGCCAGCTCTATTAATTGCAAAGTTCACTATATAAAGAATGGTTCAGTGATTGATGAACTCAGAAAATGGAGGAACTGAGTGCTGGATCTTCCTCAGAAGGATTCAAATTCACAATGTGTCCACATGACAGGTGTGTTCCAGCCATCCTACAGAACCAGGTGCTTCCCCTCCCCTCCATCACCATCAGAGGTGGGCCATCAGAAAACCAGGATTGCAAGAATCATGTTAGAAGGGCAACAAGCAAGGAAAAATCCAACTACAAACTGGGGACTCGGTTGTGAAAAGGCAGACTTGTGCTCCATGCTCAGTTCCCAGGATATTTTTCACAGTTTACAGCAAAGTCTTTGAAGTCAGCGGGAAAGTGTCAGCCAGGAAGGGAATGTGAAAGAGGAGAAGTATCTTTAGAAGTAACCCAGGAAATAGGAATGAGATGCTACCTCACTCCTCTTTCAAGATGAATATCTTAATTTCTAAATTACCGGGTTAGGCTGATTCTCACTTTACTCCATTCCAAGTATGTCCTGTTTAAGGCACCTTTCTGGACTTCACTAAGATACTTGAAATCATGGCAGGAATTGCCATCAGTTAGGACTTCTGTCAAGCAGGGTAAGTAGAAGGAGCGTGCCCCTTCTAAAATGTCAGGAGTTATTAGAAGGTTACCAGGTCAGCATTTTCTCAGATATTTATGGATTAAAAATTAAGCCCTGGCCAAGTGAAGTGCAATGATGGACTGTCAAGGACAAGTATGCCTTGCAAATTTGTTCTCCTCTTTTTATCTCAGACATAAAATTATTCTGGGGTGAATTTACATTATGCAACTGGGGTACAGTAATTTAGTGTCCCAAGAAATTGGGATGGGAGTGGTATAATCTGATCTCAGAAACATTTAGCCAAGGAGACTTAAAGCTAGTGATCGTGAGAAATTATGTGAGGAAAGAAAGGAGACATCTAATGATACAGATGTGGAGAACTGACTGGATAAAGACACAAGAGGAAAGATCAGACTGGGTGAGAACCAACCTGCAAGTTGAGAACCAGTAGTAATGGAAATCATGAACAAAATAAGTTTTAAACTGAAGAACTTATGATGCGTTAATTAAGAAGCAAAGGGGAAGGCACTAAAAAGAAAGAGCTCAGACTGTGAGAGTGGTGTGATACTGGAACAGGTTGCCCAGAGAAGCTGTGGATGTCCCATCCATGGAAGTGTTAATGGTCAGGATGGATGGGGTTTTGAGCAACCTGGTCTAGTGGAAGGTGTCTCTGTCCACGACCAAGGGGTTGGAACTGGATGGTCTTTAAGTTCCCTTCCAATTCAAAACATTCTGTGATTCTATGATCCCATGACTGGAACTTACAGAGAAACTGAACCCTGAGAAATAGATACTGAGACTGGGTAGGTGAAATAATGAAATAGGAATGGTGAAGGCAGTAGAGAAAAAGGATGAGAACAGAAAGGCACAGACTCAGTGATCGAGCAGGTAAATCTCCATACAGCATATTCAGCACCCTTTAATTCCAGAATCTGGTGTGGAATTTAAGATGCCGAAGTATGGTGTCAGATGAAACTGTACAGATATTCCATTTTCCATTCATGTCTCCTCATTCTTTTAAACTAGTGTTTCTAGACATGGAAGAGAGCCACCTGTTATTGCTATCAACACAGTTCCTCTGTTAGCTAAGTGGAATGTATTTCTGCCTTTGACCTAAATATTCTGCTGGCTAATTTGCTTACACTGACATAATGCCCTACAACTCAATTTATTTTCATAACTGGAAACCTAAGGAAATTGCATGCAGCCTCACTCCTCCCTGCCCCAAATCCTGCATTAAAAGAATATCTATAGCAGAGAGCCAAGCTTTCAGAAGCCTAGAAATTACTCTGGAACTTTACTTCAGCTCTTGTGTGCTATGGAATACACAATGACAGTCATCAATATTTCAGTCTTTAGTAGATCTATCTTTAACATTTGTTCTTCCAGATAATTCTTCCTCTAATAATCGCTTCATTGCATAGCATCAGCTTGAATTACATCAGAATTACACAAAAAGAAAGGGAACCGTGTTAAAGAAAATCTCCAAGTTAGGACACTTGAACGATGCTTTGCAGAACAGTAACATATACCAATCCCTATCAGCCATCCTCTTGTGCTACATCAGCTTTCAGAGAAGGTCATCAATTTGGGGTACTCCAAAAAAAAGCATTTGAAAGTGAAATAACTAACATTAGTTTCAATTGGCAAATAATTCATTTTAAATATTGTGGTCATGCCAAAAGCTCCACCTTGCCTCACTGAACAGGTAGCAAAGCAAAACTGCACGCTGAACTCTCTTGATAAAGCAGAAACCCAAAAGCCTGGCTCTACATGGACCACAACTCAGCTGAGATTTTTAAAAAAATATTATGAAAAATAAAATAATTTTAAACCCTTCTTCGTTTCACACTCAGCTGTAGAACATAACTGGACCCTACCCCAAAACCCATGTGCTTGCCCTAAAACCTTGTCTACTCCTGGTGACTGCTAAAAAGGGGACTACTTACAATGCTTTAAGATCTTGAAAGATGTGCAGCCAAGAAAGTGCTGAAGAGGAAAAGCTGTCAGTAGCCCCTGAGGAATCTGAAAGGTTAGGTCTGAGACTGTCTAGACAGAAACCAAGCTTGTAATAACCAATTCTCCCTAACTGACAGCCCGTAAACAAACCTCTCTGAATAGCTTGATCATAGCCACAGCTTCATTCCCTGGAACCAGTCACAGGCAAGTAGCTTAAGGACAGATGCCAGGCACTGGTAGGAAACTGCCAGGTCAAGAGTACGCAGGTATAACATACTTAAAATGCTTACTGCGTAGATAGAATACAACAGCGCTATCTGTTGTATTTTCTGCACAAGTGGCATAAATACAGTTCTTCAGAAAAAATTAATGAGAAGATAGCTCACTGTCAGCCAGACACTTTGCATACTTAACAATATTCTTAAATGTAACAAGGAAAAATAATGAAATAAGAAACATTTTACCTTCTTGTTTTTCCAATTCTCTTACCAGTTCATTTTGTAGATAACTATGTTGTGATGATGTCAGATCCATACTATGTCACAAGCCCTAGGACAGAGAAACACAAGCCTGCCTAAATTAAAGTACCTTATTTCTTTTTCCCCACAAACACTTAATTAAAAAAGAAAATTCCTTTTACATATGTTATGCTATAATTTACTTATATAGATAATAAAAACATGTAGATACATAAGTATCAATATTCAAGACATAAAGGAACCAGAAGCAAACTAGTTCAACTGTTATACTCCCAAAGAGGCAAAAGAGCAGATTTTAGAAAAAAAAAAGAGAGATAAAGAGCTCTGACAAATGTTTAAAACTGTTTTATGAAATCTTAAAATTAGAATAAACTAAAATCAGGAATTGAAAGGAAATGTAGCAACAAGTGTCTGAAAGACATGAAAAATTGCACCTAAAGGATGTAATCTTGTTTGAATAAATTGGCTTTGAAGGGAAGGAAAGAGGGAAACAACTTATTACTAAGAGTTGCACATGAGAATAAGTAGGAAGCAGGATCTAAAAATAACATGCTATACAGAAAGCATATGTGCCTATATAAACAGTCACAGAACACACAGACTCCAGAGAAAATGGTAATAGGAAAAGTATGACAGAGGACAATATATTTTTTGCTGTCTGCTAAAAGTAGACAGAATCAATAGTCTCTAATTCTTGATATTTTACAATTAAGAACACTGAGTTCACAGGAAGGAAAAAAAAACAACAGTGCTTTGATAATTTTTGAAGTTTTAATTTAATTTTCAAATTTCCACTGTTATGCGGAAATTTAACTGGTTTAACCAATTTTTGCTGGAATGGTTACAGGCAGTATACAGTTAATAATCTACATATGTTTAAAGACCCAATGGGAATGCAATTAAATAAGGCAGTGGGTGAAGGAATATCTTTATACAGTGGAAAAAAAATAAAATATGCTGAATATCAAGAGATCTCCCTCACAGTGCAAAGCCCTAGGCAGGTTTTCCTCTCAAAACTTCAGGTGAAAGAGGACAGAACGAAACAGCCCTTTCCTTTTAGAGAGGATGCACCACGCTCTCTTGACTTCACCTACCAAAGACACACCGAGATGTTTACCCTTACTACTACAATACCAGCAGCCATTAACTTGTTTGAAGGTGAAAAATAACTACGGAGGTTTCTATATGTTACTGTAACACCTAGAACAAAATTATTGACGTT
>JAWWES010000001.1:78479407-78522698 GCA_035583135.1 Lophotriccus pileatus | reverse complement strand
AACTTGTTTGAAGGTGAAAAATAACTACGGAGGTTTCTATATGTTACTGTAACACCTAGAACAAAATTATTGACGTTATTTTTGTGTCTACATATGAACTTAGCTATAGCAATATCATCAGATGAGGAACAGAAAAGAGATTCAATGGGATTCAAAGTCCTTATACACATCTTCAGAATAACAAGTAGCATAAGAAACTACTGGGACATTAAGCAGAAAATGCTACACACATCCATCAGCTTGTCATCTACCTCAGAAGTATAAAAACAGACAAATTTTCTTCCCATTAGAAGACAAAAGAAATGGTTAATAATAAGTCCTTTTGCATTCTAAAGGACAAGCAACATTGCACTGTAAAATCACCCTACAAGGGAAAGCCTTTTTATTTTGTGATCCTCTACACTTTTCACATCATTCTAAAAATATCCTTTGAGGTACACTGAATAACATAGCAACCTGAGTTTAACATACACATTCAAGGGTGCTACAAGCAACTAAACAGTGCAGAACAGCTCAGTTTTGCTGTTTAAAGCAAAGGATACAAAATAATTTAGAGTATAAGACACAGACAAATGAAATACCACTGGCATCCACTACATTTCAGTCAATGTTACCTGAATCTCTTGCAGCTTTCCAAAGACAGTGCTCGAAAGGCAAAGTCCTTATCTGCCCGCTCTCTTCCCCCCAGGGCAGCCTCAGGCAGGAGCGTGTCCCGAAGCCTGTGTCACACATTGCCAATATCCCCACACTGGGAGCAATAATAAATCCTGACAGCTGCAGCTGGAACACAAAGAGGGCACCACTCACCACCTCCCTGACGTAAGCGAGTGGATTTTGTAACAGCACCAGTCATCCACTCAAGGGAGCTCCAACCAACAAAGTAACCAACTTGGGAGTATTTTTTTACAAAATAAATAGTGGCAGGATGTAACACTCAGTGTTACTAAAAAGTAACCAAAGTCATTTCTCAGTCAAAAAGGTCTCCCAAAGCACAGAGAAAAATTTACTAAGGGGCAGGAGTGCATTTGGAATGCAGAACTGTAACAACACAACTCCCAAAATCCTACCCTGCTTTACCCCATGGGACAGCTGTCAATCTGCATAAATATCCACGCACCACTTGATGAATTTCAGCAGACAAAGATTTTAGCAAGGTGAAAAACACCTTATCTGTAGAAATGTACTCAAAATGAGACATAACAGGGTCACACCACTTGATATCACCAGTCAAAACTACTCAGAAGCCTTGAAGCTGTTCCAAGGAGGACACAGAGGACGAGGAAGATGAAGGTGGAGAGGAAGGGGTTGTCATTTTGAGGTCACCAACTCAGATTTGGGAGGTGTGATGAGGGTGGGATTATGGAAAGGATGGTTTTGGGGATGGGTGTAACCAATGAATTAATGTCCAGATATTGTAATTAGATGGTATTATAAAATTGTAAAGGTCTGTGCCATGGTGGGTGCAATATTTTTTATGCACCTACAATGCCTCTAATTAAAGAACTACTTTTTGCCTTTCTATACTCAAAATTGTCAGAAAATTACTTCTTTGATTATTTTCTTTGAAATTCTTGACAAGAAATGTTACACAGCATTTTAGGAATCTAATACAAAGGTGCTTAGCAAACTAAAAGTAGTAGTGAGTTATATTACAATTTTATACAATATGGATTTTAAGGCATCACATTCCTCTATATTCCAAATGCCTGTTTACTCAACCGATTGCAAATACTTAGTGCTGTAAGAACAACTACAGCTATCTAAGACTTCTCTGTTTTAGAGTGTAATGAATTCAGGACAAGAACTGTCTCTTACTTTACACATTTTTTAGAAAAATTAAGACTTTAACCTCAACTGCAGTTTCTAGGTATTACGGAAAAATTATGGTACAAAAGTACTAAACAAGCCCTACAGAGAAGTGAGGGTGCGTGTACCATACTCCGAAGAAGAAATTAACAGAAGATCTTCTAGATTTATAAACTACTAAACAACTCACCAAGACCTGATACACACTTTTAAAGTAAAATTCGGTAATACTAATGAGTGATTTACAAACCAGTGCCGCAAACTGGCTGTGCAGGCTGGGAATTTGCTTAAAATGTCATAATCTTTTAGAAAAGCAGTATCAAAGAGGATCAGTTTTGCCCAATATAAACTGCACATGAAGTATTAGCCTCTCTACAACTGTGAGGGCCCAATCACACCGAGTTCACCTCAGCCCTTCTTCCTTTTAGGAGAGGATAATGTCCCATACAAAACTTAAATACATGGACTTAGATTTCAAACAATGAAACAAAGAGAAACGCAGTAGAAATAGCAAATGAGAAAACCAAAAAAAGGCAAGAAGGACCAAAATGTAATGTGAGAACAAAAGTAAGACTGTGCTTTTCCTCCTTAAACCACAGGAGGTAGAAGTAAATTCTACAATCATTCAAAGAGGTGAGGTGTGGGAGAAGTCTCGGCCCAATACATCGTCTCTCACAAATTAATCTGATGTGAGTGCTGCAACCAGTGAGTACCTCTGAACACCCCCTTTGCAAACAAATACTGTCTTTCAACATGGTCATGGAAATCCAACTCTAGAAACCTGACATTTACATTCAGAACATAAACAACTACTGCACATCAGATTATATAAGGACTTACTGTACTGTGTGTTTTTCTTTGAGATTTTATGAGAGTTTGAATCATCTCTCTTCAGCAAACAATATTATTTTGGGCACAAAACTTTCAAGACAGGCTTAGTGAAGGGAAAAGGAAAACTAAATGAACTTATTTTCCCTCTTGCAACACCTAGAAATCACCCAGGTAGTTTTCAAAATTTCATTTAGGTTCTATGTTAAGGAAGCAACAGATTGCAAGTGATCTTAACAATTAACTCAGAATGTAAATGACTGGACATCATGTATTGGCTCAATATAAAAATCTGAATCCAGAAAACTTACATCGAGTTTAATCTAGGTCTTTATGAGTAAATGTGCTAAAATTAGTTTTTTCATTATTTAAAATCCCTTCTATTTAAGGTCTGGACAGAAAATGCATGACAAGTACATAACAAATAGGGATAATTTATTATATTTTATCGAAAATTCATTAGAATATTTACAAAGCTTAAATCAAAAACCCCACAGAGCCTGCCCTCTTCGTTACTTTTCTTCTTTAAGACTTTTTCTTTCTCATTCCTCTCTTGCCCCGTGATTTGTTTTTTCTGCCATCAAACACAGGTTTGGCAGTCACCATGACTACATTTCCCAGGTCTTCATCCTCATCACTTGAGCTACTGCATCCCTTTTTCTCTTTATGGTCTGCAGTCTCTATTGCAGAGGTGTTTTTCCGCCTTTTGCCCTTGCCTAAATCTCTGCTTTCCGATTCCTCTGAAGAGTCACTAGAAGTTTCTGAAAGATGCAAATTTCCAATAAAACCACCTCCATATAAACATTCTTTTCTGGAATCTGAATGTTTTCTTCTCTTCCCCCTCTGGGCTTTCGTTGCCACATCTAGATTTGCACAGCCTGTGGTACCTTCCCCTTTTGTTTTCTCATGCTGTTCAAGTTCCATCTCTGTAACAGCAGTGGCCTCCTGAACTTCGTCATCTGCTTCTTTTTCCTTTCTCTTCAGGCAAGTCACAGCTCTGCGCAGTCTCTGACTTTTAATAGCTAGTTTTTCATGTTGCTCTAGTCTGAAGAATGAATCAATTCGAAGCTGAGTCTATCAAAAGCAAAACAGAGAGACAACTTTGAATGTTTCTGTGATAGGAATTTAGTTGTTATCTCAGCTATACTATAAGCCATCCAAAACTAAAGCAGGACAAAGGACTAATGAAATTAATACATGTGCACATAGATGTGAACAATAAGATGCATTATTAAGTAATACCTATACCTTATTATAAATTATACAACAACCTTTACAGAAACCAAATAATTAGCAACCTCCAGTAAGGTTGTACTGCTGATGATTAGACATATGTTGCTATTTTCAACACTAATACAGAGAACCTCTGTAGTGCTCTTAAGAATGTCCTTACAAACACATCCTTAGCTTCAAGCTGTTAAAACAGCAGAATGTTTACCAAGTAAATGCTCTAAGTGCACTTTAGATTTGTGCCTGAAAGTGCAACACACAGTCATTTGACTCAAGTTCATTGTACCACATGCTGCTACGGTATAATTCTGAAGAGTAGAACTAGAAGCAGTCATACAGGATGGATCTGTGCTATTCAAACATAGCTAGGCTTATTGCATAGACTAAGCTAGTCCTCTGTATTTTCCCTAGAATTGTCTAAGAGAAACAGACACTTCCAAAGGATGCTCCAGTCAACATGAAAGTATATGTATTTAACCATAGGGTTTGGTACCTTTCAATCCTTTGAATGATACAGAGAACTTAGAACTCTGGTTTAGACAATGTATCTGCCTTTTGTATGACAAAAGGAGAAAAGAGCCTGAGATTGGGTGATCAATTTTACAACTGACTTTGACGGTTTCCACAGTATGCATCACTATTCCCTTTCAGCTTTTATTAAAGCTGACAGAACATTTATTAGGAAATTAGAGTAATATTATTAATGGGTACTTGCTCAACAGTTCAGCCTACACTCCTCCTCAAAGGATATGTATGGCATTAAATGGGCAGTATCACTTCATCAAAACCTTAGGGGCATTTTTATAAATACTTTTTAGAGATAGCACACTGTCTTTTAAAATTACTACAGTTCCTTGAGGTACCTGTAGCATCAGCTATGTGCAGAAGAAACAGCAGCCTGGACTTGAGATAAGTGCTTGATAGATAATAAAATCCAAGACCAACAATTGAAATTATGTAGAATCCCTCACAACACACTCAAATCATACAGAAATGAAGTCTGGAGAAGTAAGTTTAATGATTTAAATATATATACATAAAGATTATAAAACATATGACCAACGCCCAGTTTTTGAGAAACATATTTTAGTTTAAATCCTTGCTCTTAATTTTAAAATGCTTCTCACAATTTTCCAGTTGCCCTTAAACTATATGTTTTATACTTTACCTGCTGCACATTCAGCTGTTTCATCACAGGCAAAAGGATTCCATCTATCTTTGCTGTAGTCCAGCCAAAGTGATCCTTACAGAATGTGCAGAACGTTAAGGAACTTTACAAAATGGTTATTAACTAGTATTCTGTAAACACATAAAATGAAAATTCCTCAAGTAAACAACATCTGGAGGAAAGTTGCCCCACTTCAAAAGTTTTTCTACTACAAAACCAGAGAAAAGACTTTAAGTTATAACAGCTGGCTTATGTGGACGGTTGCATTATTATGCTGTGCATCACAATCACACTGTTACATCTCCAACAGTTGCAGAACCTTTTCTCTAATATCAACATTTCCAAAAGCATGTTTCAGTGAAGACAGAACTCATTTTGGCTGGGGGTCCCTACACCCAAAAGATGTTAAGAACTTGCCACTCCACTACTGACTCACTAACATACTTTACGAACTTTGAGTACTTTTACCTAACAAGTCCTACTATACAGTAAAGGATATTCTCTGATCTGCTCCAAGTCAGGCTTCCCCCAGGTGAACGAACTCCTTGTCTCATCCACCACAGGCTTCAGGTACGCTTCTGCCACTGCTGGATTTGGGAAACCTGAAGACAGCTGCAGCTCCCGCAGTTTCTTCTTGACCTTGGTATCATGTGGATTAGGTCTCAATTTCTTATTCTTCTGAGCCTCATTCCACCACTCACTGAAAAACAGAGATTATTAATTTGCCTCCATAACATATAATTTGAAATATCAAGAGCCACCATGCTAATTTCAATAGCCTTAGTCCCTCTACTTCAGATACTACAAGGGATGAGGTAGAAAATTTCTAAATACAGGATGGTCAAAGTGATATATAATCTGAAAGCAGAAAAAACAAAACACACAGATTAAATGCAGCCATTGTAAGCCACAGTAGTAAACATCACCTAGATTCCCCATAAGTTGGCTAAACAGAAGACCCTAATTTCAGCCTTACTTCCACACACAAGGACCATTTTTGGATATTTTTTGGTATGAAAGGGGGGGGAAAAAGAAAACAAAAAAAACCCAAACCAAAGCAAGTCAAACAAACCCCAATAAAACAAAACAAACAAACAAAAAAAAAAACAAACAAAAAACAAACCTTCTAACCATCCTTGCCTTTGCCAATACAACTGCCTTGTCCCTCTTCAAATCTTGTTCTTCCCCACAGCCTACCTGTCTGTCTCTTTCCAGGTCATCCATTTTCTTTTCTCTATGAACAAGCTATAGCAACTTCTCACAAACTCAGGCAGAATAAACCTCTGCTCCACTATGGATCCAGCTCTGTAATGAACTCTCAGGCAGTCACACAGTTTTACAGCTGTTCTACTGTTTTCATTCATCTCACTGTAATTGCTGTATCGACATGTCACCTTATTTACCTATCATCATTTCAAATAGTGACATAACGGAGACACGTTTTGCAGCTTAGTCTCCTTAATGATGGTCAAAGATGGTCATATGTTTTGCTGCATGCTTAAGCAGCAGAAAAGCACATTCATTAGTGTTCATAATATGGAGAGACAAAAGAGCAAAACAGAATGAAGCATACGCGAATTTTAAGAGTGGTTCTAAGCCGTGCCCAGGAAATTCATTTAAAATCTCCATCGCTGTTACAAAGCCAACATTTGGGATGCCCTCAGTGTAGTCACTTCCAAGCAAGTATGCCAAATTAATCAGCTTGTTTCTATCCAACCCTGTAAAAGAAAGCGCATAAACCAAATAAAGCCAGTGAATTCAGCATTTAGTCTCTTATAAATTAAAAAATATTATCTGAAAGGCAAAACACAAGAGGGATGCAAAGGCATTTACTCTGTAAAATTATTCTTAATTCAACATTGGAATTTGCTAAATTGTATTCTTGAGCACTGCAAATATGCTCCTGCTAGCTCAAGCATCAATGGTTGTGCTAACCTGGCAAATACATCTTGCCAAAATTAAAATGTTACAGTAGACATCAGAAGGAATTTTTTCACAGAAAGGGTTGTTAAACAATGGAATAGGCTGTCTGGGGAGGTGGTGGATTCACCATCCCTGAAGGTGTTCAAGAAACAACTGGATGTGGCACTCAGGGCCACCTTCTAGTTGATAAGGTGGTGATCAGTCAAAGGCTGGACTCGGTGACTGATTGTCTAATGTGAAAATCTTTGAGAAATTCAGGGTTGCTAAGAGTTTGGGGTTTTTTACATTTATTTTATCCAATTACTGTCCTGTTCCCATCTAATGTTGACTCAAATTTAATATTGCTTTAATAAAAAATGTTTTAATGAAAACATTCTGTTTGAATTCTAGCCCATAATATCAATGCTTCTGCTTCTTAAGGGTGTTCCCCAACTGGGAGCCTTTTGCTCTGCGCTGATGCAGTTACAAAGTAGGCCAGAAGAGCCTGTGGAACAGGCAGAAAGAAGGAAAAACACAGCTGGCCACTTCTACTTGATATGCTATAAGGTTTGAGGCAACCAGACTGATTTTCAGTGACCAGCTTCAATAGTTTAGATTTCAATAAAAAATAATTTTAAAAAAATTCAATGCATAAAAGGACAGATGTGAGAGTAAAAACCCACAAAGCAAGACCATCAACATGCTAGTCAGGATATCTATCAAGAAAGGAGCTAAGAAAGAAGAATTGTGCAACGCATGGGAAAGAAGTAGCAGTATGAGGCTGCAGAGGAATGTGATGTTAAGACCAAGGGTGACTATTTTTCCCCAATAAATAATAAAAAGCTCTGGCTTATTACATTAATAACAGTTAAAAATCACACACATGCTTTTACAGCAATTCTTTCCAAGTAAGCTACTTCAGTAGGGGAAAAAATATTTTGTTCAATTTGCTGGAAGAAGACACCAAAGATATATTTTTCACCACATAAAAATGTTATGAAATGTTACATGCTGAAGACATTAAAATATTATTTCAAAGTCTATAGCCTCTCACATTTAAAAGTGTCAAAACTGATTTTAAGAATTCTGCTAGGAAAAGACATCATAACAAGTTTAACTTGGCTCATATTTTCCCTGATACACTATGTGACACTGAGGTTTAGTAGTTCAACAAAATTAGCAACAATTTGATTAGACTGGTTGAAGAGCAATCTGAAAGCAGAAAAAAAATCTGTCAGTGTTAACTAAATAAAAAATGTTTTACATAGCATACACATATTCCTGATCTTCTCTTAACACATTATGTGCCAGTATGAGCAAAACTAACTTCCATTTCCAGAAGACTATAAATCTGATGACATTAGAATACAATTTTCCCGCCACATAAAGAAATTCATACTAACATTTACCCAGGAATTGATATCATAGTTCATATCTCCAGCCTTGATGATCATCACATTAACTCAGTATATTAAATACAAGAGTTTGTTTATTCAGGGTGGTCAGCTGGCAACCTAACTGAATGGCTTTAGAGGCTCTCCAAAGAATAGGCATTGTAATAACACACACAAAATTCTGTAGAAAATACAATTTCAAAGAGACAGATGGCAGCGCTGTCTTGTTAAAGACTGTGTTTGACAAATCAATACCCGAGGCTTACCCAGCTCATTTTGCAAATCAATATACTGATAATATTCTATATATTTGTTCTGGCTGAAGAAGTTTTTGTAAACGTGTCGTGCGCCAAATAACCAAACGTCACTGTCATCGGTGATTGTCCCGGAGGTCTGATCAGTAAGGTCCAATATGGCACACTGTGCCTCTGCTTCCATCGGAGCTTCAATATATGGAATGCCAAACAAACGCAGAAGCTCCTGCAGGATGGAGGGAAAACAATAATTCATCTAAAGAATTAACTTCTATTATACTTCTACTTGACTTGGAACTGCTAGATTCACACTTGCAATGTATTTAATATTTTGCAGCAAATCTTAATTTCCCCTAAAAAGTGCCAAGCACCGTTACATCAAGGGGGAAATCGCACTTATCTCAGGTAGATAGTGCCACATAAGTCGAGCACTACTTGAGCACACTATTACCACACAGTTTGAGAACCTGCTATCTTAATTACCCAAGCATATTTATGTACGGTGTTTTCCACAGCAAGGAGAAAGTTCCATGCATTACAACTATGTGGGCTCCATGAAAGAAAGATCCAGGTTAAGTGAAAAAAGAAAAATAAAAATAATCATCTTTTAAAAAAAATTGGTCATCACTTTAGCTAAGAAAATAGTTGAAAGCATATGAGAATCATTCATATCTAGCAGGAAACAGTGGGCAGACTAATCACTCTTTGGATAGTGTTTTGATACACATGTATTTTGATGCATTTTTGCTTTTATGGAATACATTATTTAACTCTAGTTAAATATCCAACATGCAGTATGTTTACAGACTTGTGCTATTTACACAATTCTGGATTATATTCCCCACTCAGCTAGCTTTTGAGTCCTGAGAGAATCATACTTTAAATTTTTACTGTAATAAAGAGCAAAAGCACAAGGTCAAAAGACTTACAACTATAATGGTGTATCTACGATCAAACGGCACATATTACGAAAGCATAATCTACTGGCCTTTAAAAAAATCATCTGAAGAAACAAGTATGAGCAAATAGTTAACCAAGACTAAAATATCATATCAAAACTACCTGAATTATCGCTGCTTTGCAAAAAATCCCAAGCATTTACATATTTCTCAGAATTAATTGGTTATCATAAGTTTATTGCATTATAGAACCTATCACTAGTCTACTGTATGACAGGTATGTTAACCCAAACACATTGTATTGATCTTAAAACACTAATACTGAGACAGCAGTAACAGGTTTACACAGGCATTACTGGTGAGATTCTTCAAAATTGCTTACTCAAGGAATAAACTATACAGACGTCTTGTAATTTTTTACCTTTTAATCCCTAGGGGAAACCATAGTTTACCTAACACTCAGACTATATCAGTTCTATACTGCTGAATGTAGCTTCCCAATATTTTTTTTTTTTTCATTTTGCACCCCTCACAAAAACAGGCAAAGATCAAACTGGCCCAACCTTTAAAAGTTGGTGCTTAAAAGACACATTTATTTATCGTTAACTATATTATTACTTTATAACATTATAAAATTAATGTAAATTTGTTGAAATTCAAGATTCCCTCATTATTTACAATATTTTAAAGCAAGCAAACTGAAGAAAACAACTCCCTAAGAGGAAAAAGGGTGACCATTATCAACCAAAATTACTAACAGCTTTTGAGTGAATGACTGGGGTGGAGGAGGGAAACAAATCAAAACGACTCAACAAATACTACCTGGCTTTCCAGGAACATCTGTCCTGTTACAGAAGCAGCAACACGCTCCTGCTGCTGTTTTTGAGACTGAAGTATATTCTGCTCAGTAGAAAGGTCCCTTTCTAATTCTTCTAGTTCTTCCTGAAAATATAAACCAAGATTTTAATTATTTCAACAATTCAGGTATACTTAGTTAATTACAGCACTAAGTCTCAAGCTGTAATTATTCTAGTAGTGTATGATCCATTAATTCACACTCAGAAGTTGTTACAGCTTCTCTAATGCAGTACCAGAGATAAGTTGTCATCAGTGTGCTAAACACTTAAAGTTTCCCTCTGATTTCAGGGAGATTATGATTAACTATCTTTAAATAAAAATCAGTTCCTGTACAATTAGATACATATATGAAAAAGCCATGAAATAGTACAAAGCTGTCCAGTAGTTTTCCGTAACAACTACTTGGAGACAAAGCACTCCATTCCTAGCTCAAAACAAGTAACAAGGAGAACAAGTTACCAAACTGATGTCTTGCCACTCATCCACTGCATCTTTACCATCAGCTTCTCTTTCAACATTCTGAGCGTTTCCCAACTGCACTTCATCAGACTCCTGCAGCAGCTCCTGTGTGACAACATCAGGTCTGTCTGTCTCCACTTCTGAAAGCGCTGCTTCATCACCCAGTTTTTCATCGTATTTAGCAGGAAACTGAGCCTCATTACTGATTTCAGTATCCACTTCAATAAAGCTCGCTATTAAGAGAAAATAGATACTTGAACATATTTTTAACCTGGGCAGTGTTTCATTTTTTTTCCTACATGCAGACATAGATATAAGGATTGTGAAACTACACAAACCAAGTGGCTGACCATTAATATACCAGTTAAATTCAGTATACACAACAACATGCTTCCCTGACTCTCTGTACTGTATACTCAGGTTTCAGTGATAAAATCTGACACCAAGGGGAAAAACATAGCTCAGATTTTCTTCCCATGTCTTCCCTATGTGTGTAGGGATAGATATATTTAAAGCATTTCTCACTAAGAGAAAAGGTTAACCTCAAATGGACTACAAATACAGTAAGTTCCTATTTTTTTTATTTTTTACACAATTAAAAAGGACATACCATCGGAATCACTGTCTTCAGACTGTGATATGCCTTTTCTTTCCTCCTCAGGACCTCTTGCTTCTGGAAAAACTCTAATATCCTTTTGTACCTCAGATACAGTCTCATCTGTTTGCGAAATTACTTCCTCTATACTTTCAGAAATTTTCAAGTTTTCCTCATTTTTAGAAAGGTCTGTTGCTGCAGCATGAATCAAAGCCCCTATACTAGTTTGTACGGAGGAACAACTTGGCTTCTGCACACACAAATTCATATCTTTATCTCTCAAAGACTTTAAGTCCATTTTAGAACCATTTTCTTCTTTGTTTAAGTCTTCTTTGCCTTTTCCAGTATTGTCAATACAAGAATAATTTTCAGCCCTGGATATACTGGTATCTTTGCGTGAAATATGATTTTTGGAACCATTTTCTTCTTCATCTACATCTTCTGTGTCTTTTCCGGTATTGTCAATACATGAATAATTTTCAGCTCTGGATATACTGGTATCCTTGGGTGCAAGGTAATTTTTTGAAGCATTTTCTTCTTTGCTTACATCTTCTTTGCCTTTTTTAATATTGTCAGTAGAAGAGTAATTTTCAGCTGTGGATACTCCAGTGTCTGTGGGTGTAATATGATTTTCTTCCAACTCCTGACTCTTCTGTTCAAATTTAGCACCGTGCATAGTCACTTGGACTGACGAACAAATTGTAGCTGTAGGTATGTTTTTTCCCTCCTTAACTTCAGAAATCTGCTCTTCCTCATCTGAGCTAGTAAGCAAAAAATCTTTCACTTCAGATCTTTCTGGATCAGTTCTAATAGTAACAACCTCCTCCCTTTTATCCTCATCACTCAGAGCTTGCTGAATTGCCCGTAGTGTTCTTGGAGACACACTGCCTTCCTCTGTTACAAATTGGTCTACATTCAATTGTCCTGTATCCAGTTCTTCTTCTGAGCTGCTTTCTACCATAGCTGCCTGGATAGCAAGCAAGGTCCGAGGAGAGGGTGGTGCTGTCACCACATTATTATCTTTCTCTGTCTGCATCTTGTCAGATGCAACTACCTTTGCATTAGCAGGAGATTCACTGGTTTTATTCAATTTAGTAAACTCATGCATTTTTGTTGAGGGTCCTGCAGTAGTTTCTAAGTCTCTATTTATAGCTTCTTTTGCTTGAATACCTGAAAGAAAGTTTTTTGTTGATTTTTTTTTGTTTTAGTAAAAAACTGCTTTATAGTACCATTCCATTTTACATAATGAACATCATTATATAAAGATTAATAAACCGCTTTTCTACAGGTTTACAGATCACAGTTAATTATGTACAATAATAATGCACATTTCATACAAAGTATTGGCTACATGCACCCATGAACAATAGTGGTTTTTTTAAAACTGCTAGCTACAGAGTGTGCACTCCAAACAAGAGGTTTTACAAAATTAAGACCTGACATACCCTTTATCAGAATATAGTGAGAAGTCTCTTCAGAGACCACCCTCCTTGATTCCACTTCTTTCACAAAACCACCTTCATTTTCATATTGTGTTTGGATTTCACCCGAGTGCTGTTGATTCATTTCTTTTTGCACATTTTCTATGCACCGATTGAGGTTGCTTTTTTTAAGCAAGCCCCTAAGCTGGTACTGGGAAAACTCATTGGAGTCCTCAAAACAAAACAAAATGAAACAAAACAAAACAAACAAGTCAATTGAAATAAAATGCCCCTTTTAAGCAAGTTCATTTCCCACACTCTGGAGAGTGTGGGAACTCTTAAAAGAGTTCCTTTAAACAGGTAACATTTGTGTTTTACTGACTGCTGCACTCCCAAGCAACAGCAATACTATCCTGGTAACCCACAACAATTCTAAAAGGCATCAGTAGTTCTGATTGCTGGTTAAACATGAGATCTCAATTATGTGACCAACAAAACTTAGATGGCTGACAGAGGTCATTTCCATCTTAAAAAAAAGAGTAACTAAAACAGAATCCACATGTAGACTATTTTAAAATTATGATTCTTAGCTATTATTTGATCTAACATATATTGTACTTTCAAATCTAAGTGCAGAAGTGGCACTGCACGATTCTCTATTTGTCTCTGAGCAGCTTCAGCATTACAAAAGGCTTTTCCCAGATGTCAGCTCCCCTAACAACCTCAGGGTTTGGAATCCTAGCTATGTTCATTCTGCCTGGTTTATCCCCACCAGTAGCTTCTTTTTGCAATTGAAATCCTGGGTATAATGCTGATGAGGCATGAGACAGAGCATGCTTTTTCCCATTCTTGCCAAACTGAATTAGCTCTGCTAATTTTAGTGGAAATCAAAAGATAAGGCTGTTAAGAGACATTATTTCATTGGATTTTTTCCCCCTCAACATAACATCTCTTATTAATTAGTCCAGGGAGTAAAGCTTTCCAGATGTGATACGCTTACATAGTCCTCATCTGCATTAATGGCAATAGCTCCATTCTGATGGCTTGAAAATTATTTTAAATATTACCTCTGGCATTGCTTCAAATAACGTTCTCCTTCGTTTTGTAAGTTCTTTAAGATCAGTCAAGATCTCGTGTTTTACTTCTGGAGGCAGCTTGTTGAAATCTTCTGATTCAATATCTACAGAATAAGGATTTTCACATAACTGTTCCTATAAAAATGGAAAGCAACATAAAATATATATTTTACATTACATCACAGCAAAAATAGTAAAATACTTAGAGCACCATTCCAAACAAGATCAAAAAAAAAAAACCCTTAAGAACTTTTTTGATACTTCCTTTATGGTAAAGAAATCAAGGAAAAAAAGGTAACTGCTACATAATAAAACAATGTAAAGGACATAATTATTGACATACATTATACAGAGAAACTTGGGTTTAGCCTTTCTACAAAAAGATATTTAGTGTAAATCACAGAAGTAGGTCCTATAGCCTCAGCTAGTCTTTTTTTATCATTCTAAAGAGTTTCTACTTCACAGATAAACAGCATTTTCAAGAGGTTTTTTGGGTATTTTACAATGATGAAAGCAGAGATAATTTTATTACTCATTATGTCTCCTCCTTAGGTTATATACTTCTCTTTTACTCTTCCTGTGAGCACATCAGAAGCAAATACAGAATTTATCTGTGAAATCTCAAGGAATTAAGTCCTTCAACATCAGTTCATATCTGGAGAAGCACAGGAATTTTGTTAAATATGCTGTTTTTATGTATGTACACATGTGAGTAAATGCATACATGTCACATATATCATCACAAAAAAAAATTTCTTCTCCACATTTTCAGAGAATGAAAAAATAGAAAAAAAAAAAAAAAGGGATACCATAAAAAATTTCTACTCTGTTGTATTCTAGTGGAGAAATTATATTTATATTTCCTCACTATCAGGAATTCTTAGAGTACCAAAAATTAACTTGTTTGTTTGAGAAGTAATGCCATAGTAAGACCTGTATCTCCAAACAATTGGGCTTTTTTAAGCTTTTTGTTTGTCTTTTAAGCATACCACATGAATGAGAAGATTGTTCACAGTAACACGGCAATTAGGTTGCACTTACTTGCAACATCTTTTTTTGGCTCACTCTCATTTGCCATTCTTTTTCTTCCTCCTCCTCTGAACTAAAAATCACAAAGATAAAACAAAAGGTGTAGATATTTACCCAGGAAAATAGAGTTCCTATTTTAGCAAAAAGACATTAGTCATTGCTTTGGTAGTAAGTACAAAAATACACACACGTACATACATATGCATATACATACAAACCCACATTATAAATACATACACAGGTCAAAAAGATCTGAGCAGAAAGCAAGAAAGCAGACTTATGTCAGCTAAAACTAGATTGAGACAACTGATGCTGCTTAAATCATTACCTGATGGTCAGTGTTTAAAGTACATGAAAGGACAGATACACATAGAGCAATCTAAAGCATAGCTTCATGTTCCCAGTTTGTTATTTGTCACACTTGACAAGCACAAACAGGGCCTGCTTCTGCTGAACACATCGACAGTCTGAACAAGGGGACACAAACCAGAGTCAAGCTGCCACACAGGCAGCAGTCACCCAGGCTTGAACAATCAGTCCCACTTAGTTGTACAGATATGGCCACAGAGACTGGGGTAAAACTTTCATCCTTAAACAGGAATCCAGTGGAGAAATTTAATCTGTGGGCTGCAAGCTTCTTCTGTTACTTTCCCATAGGTAACTAGAAGGGTTCTGAATACAGTTATAAACAAACTCTCCAAAAAGAAACTGAAATACAATATAAATTAAAAAAAAACCTTCATATAATACAGAATCTCATAGATCAAAGGCCTTTCGGCAGCATAAAAAAATGTGTTTAATGCTTTTACTCTAGTTTAAGCTATTTTTCTTAATTTTACCTACCTATTCTTCTCGTCATCTTCTAAAGCAGGCAATACATACATATCATCAATTTCTCCTCTTCGAACTTGTGTAATACTGGGCAAAACTTCATTGCTTAGGGAAAAGGGGAAAAAAAACAAAAACAAAAACATGATTAACAGCTACATAAAGAATTACCCAACCCTTATAAACAAGAGAAAAATAATTTTTATTCTTGCCTTTTTCCCTCAAGAGCAGTTTTGATAACATGTCTCTTCAAAAGCGTTTTCAAGAGTTTCTCTGTAGTTTCCCTGGAATCACTGAGGGCAACCTCCTTTCTTTGTCTTCGCTTAGCCTGTGAAAATAAGATTAACACCAACAAGATTTTGCCAGATGCTAAAGATGCACATCCAGTGAATCATGGTTAAGATTCTGTGTGCTGAGCCTATGAGCTACTCCTAATTCATCCTACACTACTGGGGTCATCACCTTCAAAGCCTCTAAATCTATGTCTGTTTCCTCTGTGGGACTTGGGAACAGCTTTCAGCTTCTGGGTACAAATACCACAAGAGTTCATTCAGGTCCTGGAGCATGATCTATGCTTATGCCATCCTCTACTTCTCCACAACCTGGTTTCTATGCAAATCAAACCTGCCTCTATCAAAAGAGAGCTGCTGCATGCTCTAAGAGCTAACCCAGGCTGGACACCTACAGAGGACACCTGCATAGCAGTGGCTTCAAGCCCTCCATCCTCACAGCTCAGAAGCACAAGCAGAACAGTAAGAAGGAAACTGAACATGGCTACTTAGCATCAGCGGACATACACCTTATTTTGCATTGCAATGACTCAGCAAAGGCACTTACCAAGGTTTGTCTCTTCAGAAGAGGCGCCTCTCCATCAAAAACAAAGACAGGTCGAATTCGGAAAAACAGTAACTTGCAGAGTCGATGGAACAGAGTGAGGAGGTGAGCATTCCGTACGGAAATACCACCACGATCTCTGGCTCCCTTTATTGCTTGGTTCAACCAAATACTGATATCTTAAAAAACCGCTAAGAGGAAAAAATGTGCTCTCTTACACATATACTACATTAAGAGTTTCTATAAAGTTCACATATTTGACTGAGTGGCTTTTGCCCACCGCTTCAGGCTTGACTTATGGAAACCAAAATTATCCAAATAGCTGTGAACTTTGGAGATTAATAAATTCTTGCCCCTATTGCCCTGCCCAAAAAGTAGAGTGGAAGTAACTGGGGAGCAAGTACCTCCACAATAATTTTTACAAATAAATGAAGGCTAACTTCCCCCCACATCTTTCCAGCATTTAACCAAGCATACAGGATAGGAAAGCTGATCCTTAAGCTTTTTTATTTTTTTCATCATACAGTCCTATTGAAAGCAGCACGTTTGTTTACTTATAAAGCACAAAATCCTAGAGTCCAACACTTTTGCAAGGAACCTATTCAGAAAAGCCTATTTTTAAAAAGATAAAAACAGAAAGAGCTTATTGTAAAGCATAAAATCCACTTACTAAAATGTTGTCAATTTAAAGTTAATAACAATCATAATCATCATAATCTCAACAAGATGACCACTTATAAATTAAGATAATCTCCCTCACAACTTTGACTCCCCAGCTTTACTTTTAAAGGATACCCACAGCAAGAATTTTCCCTTCTAGCGTTTCTGGGTTTATGGGTCTCCCGGTGCATTCAAGCAGCTTCCAAAGTCCTTGAACTCCCATGGTCCTTTCTTAGCTGCTTTGAGAGAAAAATCTATGAGGCACAAAAGAAGGGATAACCCGAGGATGACACGGCCCACGTTTGCTTCATTAATGCGGAGAGAAACCAGGAGGCAGCCGATCGGCCCCGGACCGGCAGGGGCGGGCGGGGGTCGCGGTGTCGGACCTGCGGCGGGGGCTCACCTGCGGCGGGGCGGGCAGCGGAGCCCGGCGGGGCACCCGGAGGGGCCGGAGAGGCCAAGCGGCCTCTGCGGGCAGCAAGCGCAGACACCGTCCCGGTACCGCCCTTGTACCGCCCCGGTACCGCCCTTGTACCGCCCTTGTACCGCCCCGGCACCGCCCCGGCGCTGCCCCGCGGCCCGCCGGGAAGCGCCGTGCGCGGGGCGGAGCCGGCGCTGGTGCCGGTCTGCGCGGAGCCGCTCACCCCCGCCCCTCACAGCGGGGCCGGGCGGCTCGCAGCGGCCTTTCTCCGCCCGCAGGGAGCGCCAGCGTTCCTGAGAAGGGCGGGCTGCCCGCCTGGCCGGAGGAGAGCCGAGTGCCGAACACCAGAGACTCACGGAATCGATTAGGGTGGAAAAGACCTCTGAGATGATCGAACCCAACCTATGAGCGAACACCACCGTGTCGACTATACCATGGCACTACGTCCAGTCTTCTCTTAAACAGCGCCAAGGACGGTGACTCCACCGCCTCCCTGGGAAGTCTATTCTAATACCTAATCACCGTGTCTGTGAATAAATTCCTCCTTATGTCCAGCCTAAACCTTCCCTGTTGCAGCTTGAGACTATGGCCTCTTGTCCTGTCGCTGGTTGCCTGGGAAAAGAGACCGACGCCCACCCGGCTACGATCTCCTTTTCACATAGTTGTAGAGTGATAAGGTCATCCCTGAGTCTCCTTTTCTCCAGGTTAAACACCACCAGTTTCTTCATCCGCTCATCCGCTCCTTATACGGCTTGTGCTCCAGACCCTTTCACCAGCTCCATTGTCCTTTTCTGGATGCGGAATGAAAAAAGTCTCATGCCACAGAACAAAATCTCACATCGCAGAATGGAGAAAAAAAAAAAAAAAAAAAAAAAAAAAAAAAGTCTTTTTTTTTTATTCTCCCTGAACGAGATTTTCCTTGCGGCATGTGCTCTCCCCACTTCACTCCCACCACAACCACAGTGCCCCTCACTTGCACAAACCCACCCCTCGGTGAATCCCTAGGGAAAACTCCCTGAAGCATAACCCCGAGGACGTGGACCTTCCTCCTGCCAATGCTGGAAGAACCCCATATACAGAGTACTCGGGACGAAATGTGAGTCTCCATGCCAAGAGCAAAATAACTGTAAAACCAGTTAATCATTGCAGCCGGCTACCATCAGAGGACAGTCCCTGTGCCTCAGTGTAACTATCATTATTAAGCAAAACTTACAAGACATACATATAACATTGCACATATGTCTTAAATCCCTTAAAGAACACAGTTCAAGTATTCTAGAGAAACCTGAGCCCTCAGACCAAACTTGCAAAAACAGCTCATCTGGAAAATGAATTTTCAAAACCTATGGGTTCTGTTCAGTCTTGAGGTTGCAGGCTTTGGGAAATTAAATATTAGAAGTTAAGTCACAGTGGCTGCACAGAGCAGCCACTTTTTATGAGCAAAGAGATCTTACCTCCAAGATAACTTTGCTAAGCAGTATTTGCAACTCTGATCTGTTGCTTACCTACTCTGCTGAAGACCTTTTAGAAATGTAGGGTCACCATTCCCATGACAAATGAAAAGCAAACAAGATAGAAAACAAATTTTATTGAATGAACAAAAGTCTAAAAGTCTCCCATTTTTGGTTAACAAAAGCAGCAATCTACAAAACCCCTGCATTCCATGACAAATCTTTTTATGTCAAAAAATTAATCCTTGAGCGGGTATGAACATTTGTACACAGAACATTGCAACTGTTGAGAAGTGTTTGGGCAAACAACTGGATGAATTTCAAATCAGGGAACAAAAGAAAAGAAAAAGTAGACTGCACGTCGACATCTGAAAAAGCTTGAATTGTTTGCTAGCTGAGAGGTATATCATCGGGGCTGTCAGCAGTTTTCGGCACTTGCACCCCCTTCATACAAAATAAAAAGAGCAGCAGAAAAAGGACAGAGATTTTAAGACTGAACAAGAAAAAGAACTGCCAACAGAACACAGTGTTCAGCTAGCTCATTTGGCTAATGGTAAATGCAGCTTTTTAATACTGAATTTCACAAGCTTGTGTTAAGTGAGTCCATGCTCTGAAGAGGCTCCAAGATAAGAATTCAGCCCGTATACCCACAGAGCAAAAACAACAGAAAAGTTCCATCCTCAAAAAGGCAATTCCCCACCGTCTAAAACAGGCAACCAGGTAAGGGGAAAGAAACTGAGACCTGCTTCACAAATATGATTATCTGACCAACAGAAGTCTAATGGGAACTAAACGGAGAATGTAGATTCCCTTTGTAAGTCCAAAAGGTTTTCTAACCAATGTGATTTTTTTTTCCTTTGCACTGGATACGGGCAGCCTTAATAAAATTAAGTGTTAAAAAGGAAGGCAATGATTACTTTTATCCTTACACCATTTGCAGAATAACCCTTTTTTATAAAGTCATACCACAGTTTTTCATGCTTTTGAACACCAAGTATTTTCAATGAAGTCTGTTTATTACATTGACTAGTGTCAATCTGCTCTTTTGTTTTCACATATCAGGACATAGTACAATTATTTAAAAAAAAAGAGATTGATTTTGCTGTCATATTTACCTTTGATTGCAAAAGTACAATAATCTGTGCTTATCTGTCACTTTGTACCTCAGATCTTGTCCACTGCAACCATATCATCAGATTTATTTAATAATTATGAGGCTGTATCTTATACCATAATTTCTATTCATATGTATTCTAGGACTAGTAGACCCCTAATATGTCTTGATTAAAACTAACTTTAATATATCAACTCTATCATCTAAAGTTAATTTTAATCATTTCCATCATAATCATTATAACTCTGATATCCACTGTTTCTCCTCTCCCGAAGATTAGATTTCTTCCACGTAGATTCCTGATGAAAACTAGCACTGAAAGATCGACCCAGTCGTCCATGTTGTTTCTTAGAGATATTGTCTTCACTCTCAGATTTGGAAATTCCTTGGCCTTGTGTTTGGGATTGTTTATTCTGTCTAACATTTCCAAATGGAAAATTCCAAGGACCAAACCTTTGCCAGTTAAGTCTCTGAAAGGCAATGATGCAATGAAGATTGCCTCCAACCTAATCAAAGTAAAAAGGTTCGTTGTTAAATGCACATGGACACATTTCTAAAATACATTGATGTTTGACATCGACATCTTGGCAAGCAACACAATCCTTTCAAAAAGACAATACACAAAAAAATGCAACAGCAGAAAAAATAAAAAAAAAAACAACAAACAAAACGAAAAACCAACAAAAAAACCCAACACAAAACCATATACACAAACAAACAACTCGCATCAATCAGTTTTTAATTGTTTCCCAGATTCAATTACTGCCTTCTTTCTCATCTTTTTAAGTTATCCATTTTATTTTTCATGGGCCAGTATCGCTTATCTTCTGCTAGTCTTTTTTACTCTCTAGCTACCTTCTCAGAAATTATCTGTTCTGGTCCATTCTGATCTTGCTGACACAGTCTTCCATACGGTCTTCACATTTGAAATCATCTCTTCAGTCTATTATTTCTCACAGACTTTCAATCTGCAAATCACAAATACATCTTCCACTCATGAGATACAGCCCTATCTATAGGAAAGAAAGCCACATGCACTGACAGAAAGTCTGCACAAGGGACAGACGTGCATTCTTTTATGCCTGATCCTACTCGATTTTACCTTGTTTCCCATTTAAAGGAAGCTAGAAGGGTCACGCCCCAAAGAGTTTGTAATTTGGCTGCAGAGTATTACTATACTTGCTGCAGCTACATTTTAAACCAGCAAGGTTAAATATTGTGACCAAATACATTGTATACACACATATCCTGGTTTATTCTGGCATATGCCAAACTACTGCTGTTCCATATCTTGTCCTACAAATAAATATAAAAGATGCGGGTACGCAAGTACCCACATTTTACTTTTTTTTTTCAGCAACACTTCACAACAAATTTTTTTAGTGAAGCTATCTTACACTGCTGAAGTAGGAGTAAGTTTGCAAAAATCTGCCATGAATTTCCTCCCATCTTAGTAAGTTTACCTTACCTTCTTTGTTTTTCGATGCTGCAGTCCTCTCTCTAGGTGTCGAATATCTAGATATTCTGGATTTTGAGTATTTAGGTCAGTGACAATATCTGCCCACCTACAGAATATAATTATTACTTCTCAGTTGACATTTAAGAAATCTCAGCAGGATTAAGAGTCAGATATACGTGCACGCAAATACAGATCTGTAGCTTTAAATGGTATTAGCAGTGATGTAAAGATAAATTAATGTGCAAAGACATAAAAGCCTCAATATCAGAGACACAGAGATAGATATGAAAGTGTCACGTTTAATCAAACGTTTAATCATTACTCCTGCTCTTGGAAAACACATTCAAAAATGAATGAGAGCACCAAGAGTCATTAGTTACATCCCTTACGCTTACCAATTCATCAGTTTGTGACAGGAAGAAGCAAAGCGTGGTTTAGGCAAGTAGAAACATTAGCTTTTTCTTTATTTAAACCTCTTACCTTTCTGTATTATTTTATTCAAACTCTTGGTTTTTTCTACACACTAAATCTGCTTTTACCAGACAGCTCTTGTCGTAACTCACTCCTCCATTTTATTTAAATCTAAACTATCAGTTGAATCATTCTCCATTCATTCAGCTCTTCAAAGATTCATAATTCCTTCTAGCACAACTGAAACAAATACCTACATATTCCAGACCTCTTTAAACCTACACATCACCTTTTCATTTCTCTCAATGTCTAATTACCCGTTTCTCTCTAACACCATCCTCCAAGTTCAGAAAATGTGTTTATATCCCAACCTTTGCCCTCCTGCCTTAAGCACAGAACTATCTGCTAGCTCTCATTGGGAGTGTAGCAGAAAACAGAATGTCTCCACAGTCAAAATTAATATTACAAAGGTTTTTATTCTATATTCAGAAACCTTTTCCCAAACCATTTGTAGTCTATATACCACAGGACAAAGTTCTGTCATTGAGATCTGTAACACGCCATTTCTCAGCACAGTAACCACATGCATAATATGATTTTAGTTTTGTTGCAGTTAATCTCATTAGTCTAAAATGCCCAATTATTTGCAATTATTAACATAGTCACATCGTTGAAAAAACAAAAGAAGTGTTATCATTATAATTTATTTTCACTGCTCTTCCTCTGCGTATCAAGAAAAATCACTCCATAATTAATTTGGAGGTGACAGAGATGCTATTTGCTAAAACTTATATTTTGGTCATGGAATTAGTTTCTTGAGAAATACTACTATTTTGCACTGTTCCCTGATTTCAGAAATAATACTAAACATAAGTTAAGCTGATAAACTGTACTATCTTATTTATCTGGACAAATATAACTAATCAATGAAATTTCTAGAGAGCACCCTCTAGTTTGTATGTCTGGTTTAGACACCAACTTTGTAGGAGCCAAACCTCATGATAAATGTACTGGTTTAATGAACAGATAAGCTAATAACACAACAGAGCACAGGCTGTAACTGCACCTGAGCTAGGAGATCTTGGCAGCAACAGAATATCCTGTGCACAGTCCAAGCACAGCCTGTGGATGTCCTCAGCTGCAGGGTAACCTCCTCCAAGGGCTGTACAGCCTGTAACTGGTACCATCGCAGACAGAGGAGGTGTCTTTTCTTTTTGACTAACGTGAGATGTCACACTCAAACAAGAGAAATGGACTTCGGCTTGCAGCAGCCCAGAGGTGTCCTGACAGGTGATATAAAACTGCAAAGCCAACCCTAACGTCAAAACACAAAGTTTCTCACTAAAGCACCATCTCTTTTCGTTCAATAGATATATCTATATATATTGATTCAAAATAACTAAAAAGTCCTTTGTTGACCTTGAGTAGAGAAGTACAAACTGTTTTGAAGAAAACATTGTTTTATATTCTTACCAAGTAACATACCTTTTACAGTGTATTGTTGGATGCTTTCTGCTTGGCTCTCCAATTAAGATCCAATATTCTACTTCTTGCTGCAAGACACGACCTCTGTTCAACAGAAGATACAATCCTAGTAAGATTTATTGTGCATACTAAAAAAGAGATATTCACATTCCACTGTTCCTTTTAGGATTTTCTAATATTTCAAATTGTTTCCTCAGCTCCTGTACTACATATAGTGTTCGCAATTGCATATAGGGAACATTTCGTTTCACAAGGCCTGGAAGCAAGCCTCGTGAAAGCTACTGCTTCTTATTTGAGAAGACGACAGGTATTCATTAAAAATAGCGTTACCTGGATGAAAGGCAGTCTGGTATACGATCTAAATATAAATATATAGGTAAAACAGAAATAAGAGCTGTGGAAAGCCACACAAATGTGGAACAAACATCCTCCTCCCTATCTGTGATTGTCTAACAGTTAAGAAAGAGTCCTTTCCACCAGTTTTAAACTATACACTGACAGTTGTTACTAACAGCTGTAGGGTAACCTCTAAGAACACAGCTGGTAACTTCAAATGCTTCCTCCTAAGCATCCAATACCACATATTAAAATCCAAACCCTTCAACAGATCGATTCCAAGTTTGTGATCAACTTCCAAGAAGCTCAAAGCCTGCAGTAACCTTGCCAGGGAAAATTTGTGACAGGAATCACAACAGACTGATGAGATTCACAGAACTGTTCTGTGACTTTCTGCAGATAATTACCTCATGAAAAACTACTTCAGTTTCAATTGTGACAAAACTTGAGATTTTTCTGCCTAGGGTATTAGACAGCATATGGCCTTTATGCTTGCAATAATTTTTTTACTTATAAAAAATTCCCTGTAAAAAACCAATGTATGCCATCATTGCACAGATGGGAAACCAAGACACAGGATAGATTAATTGACTTACCTAAAGTCACACTGGAAGTCTGTGGTTGAACTGGGAACTGAACCCAGGTCTCCCGAGTCCAAATCCAGCAACCTAAGATCATACAGGAAGTCTGTGGGTGACCTAAGAACTATCTCTAAGCTCAGCCTAGCAGCCTATCTACTAAGCTCAACCTAGCAACCTGTCTACCCACTGCTTTTGGAAGTGAAAATGTTTCTTAGCCTCATTTTTAAAGAAAGGCTTAAAGCAGATAAACAAGAACTGCTACAGAATCCATATAGTGCTTCTGGAACTGAAACACTTTTTTTTTTTCCCAGTAAAATAAGAAAATACAAAGAAAACAGGATGCTCTTCTGGTCTGACCTCCAGCCTAAAGTAAGGCTATAAAAGCTCCTTGAACTTATTATTTCCCATTACATTGTTAGAAAATAACTGGTGTTAGGAAAAAAGTGTAATACTGACTTAAAAATAACATCACTAGTGAATAATAATCTGTTTCAGCCATGGGTAAAGGACCGAAAGTGTTGTTCTCACTTACTACTAAACAATGTAAATTCAGATTAGTTATAAGGCATGTCATGCTTCCACACATTGGACCATATTACTTCGCAAACTGCATTTTTGATCTAGTAAACCTTTTTTTTTTACTATTTTTTTACTTGTTTTTCTAGTGCAGATTCTTAGTAACTGATTGAGTAAATAAGCCATTAATGTTTTGGTAAATTTAAGCAGATTGATGTGTTGGATTTCTACTTTGGGCATATTTTCTACACACTTCTCACAAACACGGCACATCAATGAATGCAGTCTTAAACTGTATTCTTCTTTTCATATATTAAAAGCTTTCATTAACCTTGTGGTGAGACTCACTGGAAACAAATTAGATTCATAAGATTATGCTTTATCACCTCAAAAAAAATTACCATTTTGAACTCCAAAAGCAGAGCTAGCATTCTCCATTCCTTGACATGACCCCACCACTTAAACAGCCAAAGTCAGACTGCTTAGCAAGCAAACAGCAAGACTGAGGCTCACCTTATACTAGTGATCTATTCTTTTCATTGTTTAATATTCCCCACTATTGGTATCTGCTAATTGTGTCAGGAATTGTCTTCTTATGCTCCATTATAACACTAATAAATACTGACTAATGGTTGAACCTCAAGAAAGTCCAACAGAAACCTGCAGTACACACTGGCTTTGTAACTAACTTGAGAGAGGAAAAACAGTTTAATATGATTCCGTGAATGAGGTAAAACAAACTACTCTACACAGGAGAGTACATAGAGTACTCTACTACATAAAGCAGCAAGTTAAATGTCTTACAAAATATAAATAGTCTCAAAAATTAATATTTTCAAACTTAAAATCTGTGGGTTTAATGCAAGACTTCCCCTACATTGATACTCAGTATGACTATCAATGTTATTATCCTCTTTTAAAACCTAAATTTAATTGAAATCTCTATTAACTATTGCATTATATTATCCTGAGCAACATCACCCTGAGAAATCTGAAATTATTCAGGTAATTGTATTTTTACTGTAAAATAACTGGCATATTAAGCTTCTCCTGGTATTTCAGAAGTGCTCCAGCGTTCCAAGCATTGCTTAAAAAATCCAAACATACTGTGATAGTCCAAAGTTCTCTTCTAGCTTCTCTCCCCCCACCCCCTGTCAATTCCTGGTAAAAAATTATTCAGATAGGTATCTTTACTTTTCTATGCCTTACATTCCAGTAGTTGCAATTTATCACCATTATTAGTCAACACTGCAAAAAAAGGTAGGCAACCACCAATACCTACACATTCCCTGTTCTTGCTATAGACAAACACTGGTTTCTAAGTGTTAATTTTATCACATCCACCCCGGGATGGATTAATATCATGTAAGCTTTTTGCTTTTAGTTTATAAAGAAAAATTGCAACATACACACACTTCTTCTGTTTTCCCCTCCAAGGTCTCCGGGAACAGACTCCCTCCATAATTAGCTGGCTTTTTATTGTTTTGCCATAAAACAAAGGACCGGGCTTTTTTTCAGCCCATATGTTATTTTTCAGACTAGTACCCTCGCTCGTCCTTCAAGTAAATAACCACCCTCTATATCTGGCTAAAATGTCTTTAAACAATTTCTTGGTACCACTCAGTTTTCTGTTTTAAATTCTCTCAACCTAGTCTGCTTAGTTATGCTTCATTTTAAGTGAATCCTTTCAAATCACACTGTAGTGTTTTGCTAGCCCAGACATAAATGCCTTTTTGACATACAATGAAATGTTACTTGGGGAAGAAAATGGTATCAACTTGCAGTAAATTTTCCTGTATGTTTCTTCACCTAAAATAAGCATAAACACAGTATCTTACCTATAGGCTTTACTAGCTTTTACTGGGGTTGCTTCAAATCCAATTGGGCAAAAATAATGGTTTTGGCAATGGTAGATGTAGGCCATTGATTCATCTTTCAGTCCACGCGTGAGCTTTGCAAGGGCCCCTGCAGCTACAAAAAGGATCAGGTTACGGGCCAGTGTGTTTTGGATCCTGTGCAACATATTCAGCAAAAAAAAAAAAGACCTATTTGATAAGAGAGAGTAGTTACACTGGTTTTTAAATGAGAGGACATGACCTGACAGGCATGCACAAAATACAGTTTTGATCTCAAACTTCTTGTTATTTTTTCGTGCCAGACAGGAAATTAAGTGCTATCTGCCACATGGTGTGTAATAAGGAAGTGTAATATAAAGTATGCTTAGCATTTAGATAAAGATGATATTAAAATTTATTGTTCTGGGGGGAAAAAAAAAAGAACCAAAAGTATCTTTTAACCTAGGAAATACACACAATGCAGTCCTGCTGCCTCAAGTCACAGGTAGCACACATCAATGATACTACTGAAACCACTGAAAGCTTTCAAATGTTTTGGTATCCCGAGTTTCTTGGAGATTCCTAGTCTTAGAAACACATTTGGGCATACACTGTTTTGTAATGTGACCACAATACTCTGTTTCAGGAAAAGACTAGAAGAGGCACTGAAACATGATAAAATTTTCAAATGGGATACCAAGAAAAAAGAAGTTGAATTTCCACTTTAATAATCTCCTCAAAAACTTTTCAGTGTTTTATGCTTTCAAATAACATTTTAATTAGAAGATAATTACCCAGACTATACCAAAGGCTAGTAAATTGGGTATGAAAGTAAATTTTTTGGTGTTTTTTTTAGGTAGCACACTTAAAAGTACATAAAAATGCAGCTTCATAAGCTAATTGAGAATAATCACCTAACTTTTAGAGACAGATGTTAGCTAAAGTCATGACTTCATTAACTTTAAAACTGGGGTTTTCAAAAGTATAAAACATTTATTAAGGACTAATACTTTTGTGCTGGACATTCTGAATTTTTACACAATACAGAGTTCGAAAAAGCTGAAACAAAAATGTGTTGTTCTCCCAGTGTATGACAACAAACAAATCTTCCCAAACACAGAACTGGAAATGCAGTGTTCTCCTGGATACCTTAAAATTTCAGTTCTGTGATAGCAGAACATACAGTGCAGAATGTATAGCGCAGAATATATATATTATCATCATAAAACAAAAAATTAAAATTTCAGCAAAATAAGAGAAAAAGTAAAAACAGGAAAATCAGGCAACTTGGAGCTTCTTGATACCTTATATCAAACTGGAAGTACTACTTACAGACTTTGTCTTGTCACATGCTACACACTGCAGGATTTTTCAGTTTATATACTGGTTTATATACTGTAAGATGAATGCTTTAGGATTAGATACGTACCAGTTTCTCCAGCTGTCTTGTTCTTCCCATGAGGTTTATACAGAACATATGAGCATCCCTTGATATGGAAGTGATCATTTATTTGCCTAAACCATCTGAAACAATAAGCTTAAAGATTGTAGTAACTTAAGAGTTATTAAATGCAATTTTATTTCCTCCCACCTTTCCTGTCCTTGACGGTTTAGGAAAAAAAGTCTTTGTGTGCTACTAAATACCTACCACACTAGTATACAGATAGTAGATAGTACCCAATACAAACAAAACTTAACATATCCTAGACAGAGAAATAAATGTGCAAAGCCTTTTCCTTCATTGTGCTTTTTCAGACCCGACATAGATGCATAATAACCAAAAGTCTGGATGTGAAATGTTGGTCCTATTGTATTCGGTCCAGACACCTCTAATTTTCAGTTGCTCAGCCTTTAGAAAGACACTCAAATTCTGAAGTGCCAAACTTCGTGATTTGTAAGCTACACAAATGAAATCTAAGATACCAGAAGGGACCCTTCAAGAGAGACTCTGCACATCATTTTCAGTTTCTGTCACATAAGCTTCACAAAGCCCAAGTGTTGCAGGACTCCCATACTGCAGTTCCTCCTAGGAGCAGTAAGTGAGGACAGGCCAGCAATTTTTCCATATTAGAAGATTCAAATTCACAGGTCTGAAGATAACACTTTAATCATGAAGCTATGTTGGATGATGGGGTTGACTCCCAGTCTGTCAAGCACTTTAAGATTATTTGACCAGGCAGAAAAAAAAAAAAAAAGGGTTACTTCTCTGAAGTATACAGGATACTCACAGGGGAAATCAAAGAATTACAAGTTTAACTTTTTTCTGTATAGACTGTGGACTTAAAGAGACAACATTTTATCAGCTTGATCTGTAAGGGTCACTATAACCTGACATACTCCCGAAGAGATACAATTCCTGGATCTGAGTCTCCTAACGGAGATGAGGAAATTTTCATAACACTTTTCAATGATCTAGCCAGTATGCTGGCTGAAGAACAGACTGCTGACACATTTTCAAATCCAGCACCAACCTGCCGAGTCAAACACCATACATTGCCTTCAACACTATATTGCCAAAAAGAAATTAACTAAATCAAATGCAACTCATGAAGCAAGGAAGAACACTGAAATTTTTTTTTAATTTCACAGAAGGGTAACACACCAAAGCCCTGTCAGATGTTCAACACTCAAGTAAAATATGCTTCTTGGCTCTGTTTAATCCTATAATTCCTTTAATACAAAACAAACAAACAAAAAAGAGGTATAAAGATTTTAGGTCTAACTTATAAATAACAGGAAACAGCAGAGTAGAAGTGATAAAAAATTTTAAAGTTGAAGTGTTCTGTGACTTCAGCCCCATGCTTTTGTTTTGGCGTTTTTCCCCTTCCTCCTCCTGAACAGCTCCATTGCAGCAAAGGTGCAGCACTATCTCATTTTCAATTCTTAAATTATATTTTACAAAAAGCGACTAGTATATCAATTGCCTTTTCAGGCTGTCTCAGTAATATTAGCAAGCATTTAACATGCATTTTCAGAAACAGGAAAGTGAGTGTAAGGAAAAAATTTCCTAACCAGGACACTGGACTCCCTAGAGTATTATACAACCATTAAACAAACTGAATGAAAAATCAAACAGAATTTCACATTCACCTGACCTGACTATACAATATGGCCAGCACAAACAGCTCTTTCAAAAGTGTCTTTGGGTGCTGTCAGAGTACCCAGGTATTCTTCATTATTCTAAAGCTTAAGAGGACTGACTCATGTTAGCCACTTTTTTTGCTGTATTTTTAAAGGTTCAATCTCTTAGCTTTATGTTATTTTTGCATACATTAACAATTTAGCTGCATCAAAAGAACCAAACATACCTCATTAGAGTTGTATTTCCAGTGAAGGGACCAAACCTAATCTCCTCAAATGGGGGCTGAAAGCCCAGTATATGCAAAGCTTCTTCTTGAGTTATGGGTGGTAAACTGAAGAGAAAAAAAAGAAAATAAGTAAATAAAGTAATTAGTAACATTTTAAACACTCAAGAGGCAAAGCAGTCTATATCTGACTTACCTTCCAGCTCCCAGAGTACTATATAAGAAATTCCAGCAAGACACTAAGGATGAAATGCCACAGGAAGTCTTGTATTGAGGTCGGCTAACACAATACCTTAAACAAAAAAAAATCCAAACACATTAATAAGCATTCCTGATTTAGTTATAGAACCAACATGAACCACTTTTCTGTGGGCCATGTCACTGAAGTGCCATGTTATATTAGATGTTTTTATGTCACCTGTATTAAAAAAAAAAAAAAAAAGAAAAACCAGAACAACTGCATTCTTTGAAAAATAAATTGAGTAAATATGTTAACCAATTTCTTTGTCTGATGCTAGTACCCTATTTTGTACAAATCAGCCAAATTTCCAATGGGAGTTCTGTACAAATGATCCCATAGGAAAAAACAGTAATGCGCTAATAGTGTACAGTCTCTTCTAACATGTCAACTTGTAGTAAACTGCATCTCTACCAATTTACTAATGAATGTCATTCCAGATTGCAGATTCCCTAAGCTAAGCCTAGTTTTCTGATGTCACAGACATACAGATTCATTAAACTAAGTGAATTTAGTGAACTACATTCATATGATAATAGGTTGTATAGACAGTGTATGTATGCCTAACATATCGCCATTTCTACTAAAAAAAGACTTATGAAGGCATTATTAAGAAGTTTTAAATCAGATAACTAGCAACAGCGTTTAGTGACAAACTGTATGGGGATAATCCCAAACACAATTCATAAATACTACCATCTCCGAAGGTCCAACACTTTCCTCTCCTTCACATCTTCAAGAGCTGAACGCTGAGGACACTCTCGGTATTGTTTGGTTTTTTTGTCCACAGACTTTTTCTTCATCCCTTGTTTCTTCATGTTGCCTACAAAACAGATTTCAGAAACAAATGCATGCCTAGTTTACCTTTCATAGCTTTCTTATATACTTCTACTAATAGCATACCGCTCAAATATAGACACTGGTTGTGTTAATAAGTGCCAACTGGGACTTTAAGTGAAAGGAAAAAGCTCAAATACATAATCAAGATTGTTCACAGGTTTGTAAAGCTGCCATTAGCTCTGTAAACAACATGGTGTTTAGATCATGAACAGAATTAACGATGTCCTGCCCAACTGTTTAGAGAGATAAGTCAATCTGATTATTCTAATGCGTTAAATCAGCCATCCCAGAAATAGACTCACACCAACATGGACATCCCATCTCCTAACATTAAATGCACATGCAATATAATGAAATGCTTGTTTTTCACTGCCAACCTCGTAACCAGCTTCTGATGAAAGCTTATATGCAAATTCAGTAAGAATAATATATACCCAAGGTCTCTTCCTTCTCATAAGCCATGGAGGTGGAGAAAAATAGAGAGTTAAGCCACATTGTACAACAGAAATATTTTTGCCGCATTTCGAAGCGTCACATCCAGATGAAATATTTTAGAAATTATGACCACCTTCTAAGACATCATAATTTACTTCTTACTTTTATTTAAGGACAGTTCATGTACACATGAAAAGGCAATGGCAACTTGCCAAACATGTTTTTAAGTTTTGCTGAACAGGTTTCATAGTAATGTAGAGAAAACAGCAGTTTGACTATCTAGCCAATTAGGCCAAAACCCTCCAAAAACACAGGGGGAAAAAAATACCAGAAACCACCCCAAAAAATAAAAAAATACACAGTTAAAGCAAAAGCCAGCCTGTTTTAGAGCCATTTCCCCAGGCAGCTACACCTGACTTTCACTCCTCCTATCTCACTCTCTTCTTTTCCAATGAGCAGGTTCCTTGTAATGAAGTAGAGGTTCTGTAGCAGTTCCTCAAGGGATACACAGCCAGCCCCCTCCACAAATAAGCTGTAAACATGAAACCTTTTCCTTTCACATCAAAACTCCACCACCTCACCTGCTTTGTTCTTCAGATTTGCGTTCACACCATTGAACTCCGATTTGTCTATTTCCCATGCCAGTGGAAGCTTTCCAAGATTGCCAGGCAGGCTTTCCAAGTCAGCATCTTCACTGTAGATTATCTCTGAAGCACCAGTTTGAACGCTGAGTAAGTTAGGTGTGTTATTTCCAACATTTAAGGCAGCACTGCCTGATAGGCAGGCACTAACTGAAGCACTTGGGCTTTTACAAATAGATGTTACTCTGTTTAAAAAAGCATAGTCTGAGCAGATGGTATAAAATTTCTCTCTTGTATGAGTCACAGGACATCCCCATGGATAATGCCCATCTCCCCTGGATACCAACGATGCAGTGGAGCCGTCTGACATGCAGTATGGTTTCACAGGATCATGAAGAGAAGGTTCTGGGGATTCTTTCCCAGCTCTGTTTTCAGTGTTTCCATTATTTCCAGAACCATTTTCCTTTTCATCTTCTGAAATGGTAGGCATTGAATGATAGTAAAAGAATATTGCACAGTTAAGAATACTTTCTCTTTCTGTTTAATTACACCAGAGTTTTCATCATTGCCTCCATTGCCTCTGCAAGGTATTGACGAGGTACCTGAAAGAAAATGAGAAGTTTGTACAGATGTGTCAATCAACATAAAATACACACAACGCTTATCTTTGAACTCATAGCCAATAAGATCTGAAATACCCTTCAGGATATATCACAACATACAAGCATCTCCAGAACTCTACAAACAGCATCTTCTATTATTTGAGAGTTGCCAAAAGCATACACCACACTGATATTACGATGAAGACATAATGAGTAATTAGTTATAAATGAGCATACAAATAAGACAAAATAAATTCAAAAATTAAAAGCTTCCTACATTTACAGAGTTGTGGTTGACTCTTCTATCCCTTACAGTCATCGTACACTGTTAATGTTGAGTGCAAAATAATTTATACAAATTAATACATCACAGAACAGCAACTTAAGGTCACTTAATTCTGCCAAATCCTGCATACTTTTGCTGCAAGTAGAGTGTAGGTGTACCGTTACAGTAACTATAACTTCCATCGATTGTAAATTGACACCACTTCCCTCAATCTGTTCCACTGCTTTTGTCCTATGGCTGGTACGGATTCCCTTTATTTTTATGTGCCTTCTATCCCCCAAGACGTGAGAAAGAAAAGCAGGTGTTGTTTATGGTAGCTAAGAATTACCAAAAACAAATTTAGAAGACTGCCTGGCTTGCTCTAAACGATCACTTTTAAAGGGCAAGCCGACAGCGTGTGTGTTATCTGTCATCTCAGCAGCTTGCACATCTACAGACACGCGCCGCAGATGGGAACCTGGCGCGAGGGAAGCAGGAATTCCGCTCCAGAGCCGCCTCCTGCGACACGGGCTTCGGGTCGCTGCCCCGCATCCCGGCGGCGCACCGGGAGCGGCTTGGGCCGCCCGAGCCCGCCCGGACTCCGCTGGGCACATCCCAGGGACACACCCCAGGGACACATCCGAGCCCCCGAGCGCTGCCCCAAGACTCCCCTCGCCCGCCCGGGTCACCCGCACAGCCCCGCCCGGGGCGGGGGGCACCGGCCCCGGGGAGGGGCGGGAGCGCTGGGGCGCTGCCAATCGGGGCCGCTGCTCCCCGCTCCGCCTCCCGCGCTGCCGCCCGCCGGCTCCGGAGCGCACAGCCGCAGGCTGGGGGAAGGGGTCCCGCGGGAGGGTGGACCCGGTCCCTTCCCGGGCGGCGGCGGCGGGGCCGGCGGGCAGGGCGGCCGCGGCCCTGGCCCCGCAGCCCGCCCGCGGCCCGTGTTACCTGCGCGGAGCGGGCCCGCCCGTGCTCCCTCCCGGCCGCGGCGGAGCGGGGACGCGGCGCGCCGGAAACAGACACGGCCGCGCGCTCACCTGCGCGCCCCCGCCGCCCCCCTCCTCCTCCGCGCCGCCGCCGCCGGCCCGCACCAACTCCCGCGACCGCGCGGGGTGGCGGGAGGCGCGGGGCTGCGCGGCGGCGCCGCCGCTCCCGGGGCGGGCTCTCACGGTGCCTCGGAGGCAGCGGCCGCTCGCCGCCCGGCTGGGCCGTGGCTGCTCCTCGGCGCTGCGAGAGGCGCCTCCTTGGCCGCCCCCTCCCCTCCCCCCCACCTATGCGCCCTCATGGTCTCGCCCGCTGGTGCCCCGCGGGCGAGCGAGGGAGAGAGGAGGGGCAAGTCGGGAAGGGGGTCTGGCGTGGGGAGTCGGCACAAAGCGGGAAACACAAAGGCTGAGGATGCCGGGCCTGTTCAGCTTCGGGAAGAGAGGTCTAAGAGGGGATCTCAGCAGTGTCTATAATTATCTGAAGGGAGGGTGCCAAGAGGATGGATCCAGGCTCTTCTTGGTGGTGCTAAGCAATGGCACAAGAGGCAGTGAGTGGGCAGAAACTGATGCACAGAAAGTTCCACCTGAATATGAGGAAGAACTTCTTTATTGTGTGGGTGACCAACCACTGGAACAGATTGCCCAGAGAGGTTGGAGAGTTTCCCTCACTGGAGATACTCAAGAACTGTCTGGATATAATCCTGTGCCACGTGCTCTGGGATGACCCTGCTTGAGCAGGGAGGTTGGACCCGATAACCCACTGTCATCCCTGCTTTGAGATTCTGCAAAAAAGCAAAGTGGTATTGGCTAATGAAACCCTGATGCAAATGGCCCATCGCCACTGCCGCCCAGAGCACTGCATGTTCTTACCAAAGCCTCCCAGCTCTGGCCCTGACAGCCACTGGAACTGCTCCCTGGGCAGCTTTGGGTCACCCCGTGCCCTCACTGCATCCCTTTGGGGTGTGGGTGCTCCTGTGTACCTGCACCTGCTGACACCTGCCTGCCCCAAAGGGCCCAGGGGGTGTCTGGGACATCAGTCCCTGCTCCCCCGAGCTCTTAGGTTAAAGTGGGATAGGGTAGGCCAGGCTCAACACAAGCCTTGCCTCAACTTCGGGGTCATGCTTCTAACTTGGCTATGTCTTCCTGCTGAGCATGGGAAAGGTGTAGGAGCATAATAGCGAGCATTGGGTTGTCCTGGGGAACAGGGGACTGACATCTGGACCTTTTATTTGCACCAGGTTTCTCTTAGTTCCCCTGACAGTAGTAAGAGTACATGTAACAAAAATGCTTCTGGAAAATTGTATGAAGGAACAGAAATTTATGGAACTGCTGGAACTGCTGGAAATTTATGGAAGTGTCTGGAACTGCTGAAAATATTTCTCATCCTTCATCCAGCATAATTTCAACACAAACAAACTCGGTGATACTGAAGATACAACTGGAGCCACTCTGGTACTGCCAAAATTATTTAAAATTCTTTTATTTTTAAATATCTGAAATCATTACATTAATTGATTGATTTTATAACAAAGTAGTTACAAATTTGTAAATAAAAAAAATATGAAAAAGTTATATGGTGTACTGCTGAAGAAGATTCACAGCCAGCAATTACAACACAGTGGTCTCAGCCCACAGAGCCCCTACTCCCAGCAGTAGTTTATGTGAGAAGTGCTGCAGATAATGGGAAAAATAAATATCTCCTCAAATGCTAGTTATTTGATAGTTCTTCGTGGTTAGGCAGAGCAAAGTTGCAAAAGTCCTCTAGAAAGAAGTTGTGGGTACAGCCAAGTTTGCCATCCCCTTTAAGGAAACTTCCCTGTCCAACCACTCTGGCACTCCAGCAGTCAGACTCGCACTGTGTGAGGTGGGACCGAGGCCCCTTCACAGCTACACCAACCACACAGTCAGACCAGGTTTCCTCACAAACTCAACCCCAGGTTTATCATAGCACAGTCTCAGACATCCAGATCCTTAAAATAATTTAATCTTGGTGCAATAACTAAATAACAAAATAACAGCTCGTGCTGGTGTCTCCAAGGAGGGACCCCGAACAAAGGGATCCCTGGGCTTTTAGACCCTCACAGTCTAAGGAAGGGCAAGTCTGGGGGTCACTGGCTCCTGCCATGTCTCTGAGTGTCTGGTCCCCTGGATGGGCCACAGGTCCCAGTGCACCTTGTTAGGCAAAAGGTCATCAGTTCACAGCCTCTTGCCTCCATCTGGGGTTCCTGCACCCCCAGACCTCAACATGCAGCTGACACTGCAGTTGCACACCAAGCTACCTGCATGCACCGAATGTATTCTTTAACACCCCGGACACAAGCTTTCAGTATTTTATGTGGCTTCAACCTGAGACAACATGCCTATTGTAATGGAGGACAGCCCTTATGCCTTTGCCAGCTGGAAGCCTGTTGAGCCTTAGTCGGCCAACAGCCTTTGATGTAATTGAATAATTCTGCCTCCAAAGCATTTTTATCTGAGCCAAATTATAGACATTAGGGTAGCAGCAATGTTGGCTTTGCCAGCCAGGGCTAAAATTAGGTTGCATGATTTATCTTACAACTTGTTTGGGTGCTGACAAATAGTGCCAGATCGCTGCACGGATTCCCTGAGCACTTATGTGAAGGAGAAAAGCTGGAGGAGAGAACATCAGGAGAATGGATGTGTGTCACTCTTGCTTCATCACTGCTGTGTTCTTTATAACATGTCAGTGCCACCCTGCTAGGAAGCAGAAGGATGTTCTGTAAATTCTATAGCTATCAAATTTCTTTTAAAATAAAAACATCTTTAAAGTTCTTTTCCACTAGAGGGGACTGGCTTCTCTGGTACAGCAAAATACAAGCTGAGTATGATTTTTGCCTGTGTAACACATCAACAGAGTAAAGATGGGGAAAGGAGAAGAGCTAAAGGGTCATGGATATAAAATAGGGCCTGTGTGAATTTTTAGGCTGGAAATTGCAAATCTTCTAACTGCTGAATGTCCTGAAAAATCATGTCAATGGGAACATCATGGGGCAAAAACTATGTCTTTAAAAGTTGGAGCTTGATAATTTTTAAGTCATTTCCTAATGACGTTGTTGGTTAGAAAAGACTGCATTCGTTAAACAAAGTGATCATTTCTCAGCTTGCAATTTTCTCCAAGCAAGTGACTTTTGTGCGCTTTTCTCTAAACATACAGCATTTCAAAATGTAAAATACGAAATATCTTTGAAATTCATAACTCCTTGATGATGAGGTTCAATTTTCTGTATTGTTTGCCTTAACAAGCGAAAAGCAATAACGAGCAAAGTTGAAAGTATCTTTTGGGATTTAAGTTCTCCTATGAAAAAGCCTTAATTTTTGTAAGGCTTCTGCAGCTAAATGACAAAAGCATTTGAGTATGTGTGAATACAACCTACCTGAAAGGAGGCTGTAGCAAGACAGGTGTTGATTTTTCAAGTAGCAAGTGATGAGAGGAAATGGCTTCAAGTTGCACCAGGGAAAGGTTTAGATTGGATGTAAGTAAAAATTTCTCCACGGAAAGGGTTGTGAAGCAGTGGAACAGGCTTGTCCAAGTTAGTGGTCGAGTCACCACCCCTGGAGGTATGTAAAAGGTGTGTAGGACGTGGTGCTCAGGGACAGGGTTTAGTAGTGGAGTTGGCAGTGCTGGGTTAGCGGTTGGACTCCGTGTTCTCAGGGGTCTTTTCCAACCTGAATGGTTCTGTCTGTTCTTAAGCGCAGCACTGGCACTAGCTTTCCTGAGGCTGGATTATTTGACAGACAAAACGTCATGAAATTCCCGAAGGTGCGTGTTTGGCGATTGGCAGCGGGCTGGTGAGGTGCCCTTTCACCTCTGCTGCGGACGATCCCAGACCTCCCCTACCGGCTGCCACACATCACAGAACCACGGAATAGTGACTTGGGTTGGACCCAATAGTGAGCTTGGAAGGGACCTCTGGAGATCATTTAGTCCAACCCCCCTGCCAAGGCAGGGTCCCACAGCGCGGGTGACACAAGAACGTCTCTACGACAATCCCAGACGCCCCCATCAAGCGCTCCAGCGGCGCCTCCCCCCCACCCTGCGGCTCCGGCAGCGCGCCCCGCCTTCCCCCTGTGCCCGCCCTCTGGAGCCGCGCCGAGGGCAGGACTCCCCAGCGCCGCGGCGAGGGCAGGAGGCCGGTCCCGGCGGTGTTCCCCGGGCAGGGCAGCGCTGCCGATGCTGTGGCCGCTGTGCCTCGCCCTGGCAGCCGCGGCGGCGGCCGCGGGCGGGGCGGGGCGGCCGAGCGCCGAGCGCAGCGCGGTGTGGGGGCCCGGGCTGCGGGCCCAGGCGGCGCTCCCCGCTCGGTACTTCTACGTGCAGGCCGTGGACGCCGAGGGGCAGAGGTGAGGGCGCGGCGGCTTTCCAGGGACAGTGTGGGCAGGGGCCGTCCCGAAGGCTTGGGGCTTTCTTGTAGAAAGGGCAGGCTGAAAGGTCTTTTCGTGACTTTTTCTGCATATCACTTAGTGAAAGCTAATTAATCTTTTCAGGGAGTGTCAATTTCGCGATTTGCAGGGGATGAGATAAGAGAATGAAAATGTTCAGCAGCAAAACATATGTGTTAGTCCAACCAAAAATTTATGATTTATTCTCCTTTGTCAAAACTTTAACAGTGACAAATACATTTAATTTATTATGTTCAGGCATCCTGCTTGTTTCCACTGTTGGGAACATCAGTATTTCTCCTACACGTGTAGGCATGAGATCAGTAGAGTCATTTAATAATTATTCCATAGGCCATTAGGTAAAACTTCACAGGAATGAAATAAGACAAGGAGCAATGGCCATAACTAAAACACAAAAAGTTCCACTTTAGCATGAGGAAGAACTGCTTTATGTTTAGGGTGGCAGAGAACGGCAAAAGGCTGCCCAGGGAGGTTGTGGAATCTCCCTCTCTGGAGACATTCCAAACCCACCTGGACACATTCCTATGTCACCCGCTCAAGGTGACCCTGTCTTGGAAGGGGGGTTGGACTAGATGATCTCCAGAAGTCCCTTCCAACCCTAAGTATTCTGTGATTTTATGATTTTCAGACGACACTCATGGCTTTCCATTTCTACAGGGAAGAAACTCTGATCGTACAGCCCAGGTAGGAGCTTGGAATGCTCCATCCAGGTCATCCAGATTAGATGCACCACGGCTTGTGTAAGTCCAGAAGCTCCCAGTTCAGTTTATCTTGGAAAATAAATATTTCCTGCATTTCACTGAACTGCCAGCTCTCTAATATATCTGGACATGTTAAGGTAACCAGGCTGGTGGGCTGTATAGTCCAGCTACTTAGTAGTAACTTAGTCCAGCTAGTCCCACCACCTCTTTCTCTATCTGAAGCCCTCCCTAAATATTTTGGTCTATGTTTAAAGAAACGAAAGAAAGGTGGAAGAAAGTTGGCAGATGCAGCATTTTGACTGCACAGTTTTGTTCGTACCTCAATGATATGTGATAACTTCAGATGATTTCTCAGATTATTGTATTTGGTTTTATGGAAATTTTTCTATGTTTGGTATATGGTGAATTTTACCAAAATATTGTAATTACATGCTGAATTACATGATCCCACTGTAATGTTTTTTTCCCTACTGAGACATTGGCATTTTTAATATTCTTTTTTTCCCCCCTGTATGAGCTACCATAATGATTAAGATGTTTAACCTTATTCTTTACTTCCTTAAATAATACCTGGAAAATAAAGTAATCTGAAAACATTTTGCATCTGAATGTAAAATAACAGACTTATTAAGCTGCTAAAGTGATACTTTTTCTAGTTGTTTTTTTTTTTTAATAGAATCATGGAATAGTTTGGGTTAGAAGAGATTTCTAAAGATCACCTTGTCCCATGCCATGGGCAGGGACACCTTGTACTAGACCAGGTAGCTCAAAGCTCTGTCCAGCTTGACCTTGAACACTTCTACTTATGGAGCATCCACAACTTCTCTGGGCAACCTATTTCTGTGTGTCATCACCCTCACTGTAGGGTGATGATCCAATCAAATCTACTCTTTTTCAGTTTAAAGCCATTGCCCCTTGTTCTGTCCCTACAGGACAGGACACCAAGACATATCCATTTATCTACATGCTCTCTACCTTCCCTTCATTTGATATTTGAACTACTACTAATCAAGAGCTGTGCTGGATTTTTAAAGCTGCTCTGTTCCCATATAGTTCAAAGACCTTATTTCCAACATTGTTCAACATGTAGGGCACCAAGTGATTTTTAGAGGTGCTCATGACTTAGTGAAACCTTCTTGATACCTTATGCTTCAACCGCATGAGATGTTTTAGGTAGCCTAACAAAATTCCCTTTGGAAAAATCACGCCTTGTTTGTGAGTGTTAGAATGTACTCAAAGAGGCCTAGGGTGGCACAATGAAGTTACTGGAAATCTGTCGGCCTGAGAAGGAATGGGTTGGACTAAGAAATCTGTTGTGTGTTGGCTTCTTTATTAAGCTCCCACTTACTCTCTGGGTAGGTTCACTTCATCACCAGGTGAAAATGCATTCCAGGTGAAGATCACTGCTCCTGATGAACAGTTCACTCGGGTTGGTGTGCAAGTGTTAGACAGGAAAGATGGTTCCTTCCTGGTGAGATATAGGATGTATGCCAGCTACCAAAACCTGAAGATAGAAGTCAAAACTGGAGATAAACATGTTGCACAGTCTCCATATATTTTAAAAGGTAAGAGGCAGCATTACACACAGATTTCCTGTCACAGTTTTTTCTGACAAACTGTGTCCCAGAAGGTCTTCTCGGATAAGCATAGGATTCTTTGTGACCTCAGTACTTTTCTGAACTATCGAATCCCATTGGAATTATGGATAAGTGTCCAACACATTCTATTTAAAACAATAAAAAGAAGCAAATGCTGTGAAGCTGTTGCCTAGTAAATACATGGAGAGGGCTCACACAGAAGCTGATGTAGGTTAACATGACTCCACTGGAATTAAAAAAATTTCAAACATGTCCATTTGGAGAGTTGCTGAATGTTTGGCCCTGTAAATGTTTGGTGCCTGACCTTCTTTTGTGATCTTAACAGGTCAATTGTATGATTTATTAAAAAGAATAATTCTTTTCCTGATAGGACCTATTTACCATGAAAACTGTGACTGCCCTCAGGAGGACAGCAGTGCATGGCTGGAAGAGATGAACTGCCCTCATACCATTCCACAGATTCAAAGAGACCTAGCAAATTTTCCCACTGTTGATCCAGATAAGATTGCAAAAGAAATTCCACAGAGGTTTGGGCAAAGACAGAGTTTGTGTCACTACACCATCAAAGATAATGAGGTATGGAATGGCTTAATCTGAAGTCCATATGGGAACTTGGTAGCAAATCATGCAACTGGGCAGTTTGGCTGTTCCCAATGGTAAAAGCTTCTTTGCTTGCTTCTCTGTCCTTGAATACTTTGCAGTCTGTATATGAGCTCAGCAATATCTGTCCTGCTTTATAAGTGCTTCTTGTCCACGTTACAACTCAAGCAACTGCAACACAGCAAAGGCAAATTACTTTCCAGGCCATCAATATGAGTACTGGGCACACACCCAAGTCTCCTAAACGCTAATTCAGTTTCCTGTTCGCTGAGTAATACTACTGTGAAGTGTCACAATCATCTAATTTGGAGTGCATTAATAAATTACATCATGCATTATTCTGAGGTAAGGAAATACCACTTTTAGCTCCACTGAGGATCAGAGCTACAGTTCTTTTTAACAAAACTGTATTTCAGTAGAGTTTTATATGGAAATGAGAACAATGGAACACCACAGAAATAGGCAACCAGTTTCTGTTTCCATGAAACACACCTGGAATATTTAAAAAAGCAGGCAAAGCTTGTAATTTTTCATTTTTTTGGTCACTTTTCTGTGATGAGATTCTAAAGCTTCCCAGCTGATTTGTAAACCTGAACAGCCTTACAATCTGTCCAATTAGTTGCTAAGCAATTAAAAGAGCTCTAAATTGTCCCAGCCATTCTCTGAAATGAAAACACCAGGCCAGTAAAACCTTTGTTTATTTTCAGGTTTATATAAAGACATATGGGGAACATGTTGGCTTCAGAATTTTCATGGATGCCATACTGCTTTCTTTGACAAGAAAAGTGAGTATTTCTGCACATTCTGTATGCCCCAATTTATAGAAGCCTGGGCTTAACAAACACACTTCTGCATATTTGTTGCTGTTTCTGTTAAAAAGGTCTTGTTCTTTGATTAGTAATGGAAAGGTCAGATGGATTTTCCTTATTTGAAGCTGGCATGTTCTAGAATGCCATCTGATCAGAGTATCACAAAAGTTAATTGAATAGCAGGCTCTTATAGGTGAGTTTGATAAATCTGGACAGGTTATGTTGTTTTTTTTTCTGTAGACGAAATAAATCATCCTGTAGCATCTAACAGAAAATTTGCAAGTACATTTTACAGGATGACTTAAAAAAATAGGAAATGTATATCATTTTTCATTAAATTCAGTTGAGGAGGAGTACCAGAAGCCCAGCAGGTGGTGTGTTGGGAAACTCCCTTGATGTACAAGCAAAAAGCATCATGAAGACTCTTTCCTAGGGAAACTTTGGAAAAAAACCTGACATGTACACAATGTACAGAATATAGCAGGGTGGAAGTTTCAGCACACACAAATATGTGATTTTTACATAAAATAAGTAGTAAGAGAAATATTAATATAGCCAAGTTAATATCTGATTTTGACCGCAAAAAGGCAAAGTGCCTGGCCTTTTAAAAAGGGGAGAAGGAAGAGAGAAGAACTACTAACGTATGGAGTTGTTCACCTAAAAAGCTTTCTTAAAAATTTAGTAAAAATAAGCACATTACAAGTAGCTGAAAGATAAGGTAATTGGTATGAAACAACATGGATTTATCATGAAATATAAGTCATAGCACTATAATTTCTTTGTATAACAAGATAACAGTTTGCCTGTATGATATCAAGTATCTTCATTTTAGGCTTTTGGGGCTAAGTCTCACAAGTTTCTCACAGACAACATAGAAGTCTTTGCCTAGAAGAAACTAATGTAACCTGCTTGGAAAGCCTTACTTAAATAATTGTTGACAATGTTTCCAGAGATGTGAAAGGTGTCACAAACATATTTTTTCAGAGATTTCTCATAGATTCAGTCACCATTTAATAACTAGTTATATTTTGACTGAATGATGGATTAGAGAATATGCTTATTGAATTT
>JAWWES010000001.1:78435971-78479307 GCA_035583135.1 Lophotriccus pileatus | reverse complement strand
CATTACAAGTAGCTGAAAGATAAGGTAATTGGTATGAAACAACATGGATTTATCATGAAATATAAGTCATAGCACTACAATTTCTTTCTATAACAAGATAACAGTTTGCCTGTATGATATCAAGTATCTTCATTTTAGGCTTTTGGGGGTAAGTCTCACAAGTTTCTCACAAACAACATAGAAGTCTTTGCCTAGAAGAAACTAATGTAACCTGCTTGGAAAGCCTTACTTAAATAATTGTTGCCAGTGTTTCCAGAGATGTGAAAGGTGTCACAAACATATTTTTTCAGAGATTTATCATAGATTCAGTCACCATTTAATAACTAGTTATATTTTGACTGAATGATGGATTAGAGAATATGCTTATTGAATTTTCAGATAGCAAAAATGAAAGAGCTTTCAAGCACCTCATGGTACAGCATTATAACTTTCAATTTTCTTAACAAGTAAGAGCTACTGTATGTAAAAATGGATAAAATAAAGTGACAAGGGCAGGATACTACACAAAGGCTGGATAAGTGACATAGTTATGACAGCTATTTAAAACAGTGTGAGTGGTAATTTTCTGCAGAAAATCGTGAAGGCTTAAGGTATCACAAATGTAATGTGAGTCAACAGTAGCATGCTGTTGTGAAAACTAACCACATGCATTAACACAACACGTGAAAGAAATGTGAAGTAACCATCTTCAGGATGAATAATGGATCAGTTATGCTACTCTGTCTGCCTTTGGGTGTCATGCCATAAGAAAGATTGCCCAGTTACTGACATTGCACAGGAAAATGGTAAGAATGACTAGACATACAAATGAAAAATCATTTAAACGGGGATTGTTTCTTCTAACAGTTTCTAAGGGAAGACATGAATGTAGCCTTTAATTATCTAAAAGGTTGCTCTGCAGAAGATGGAAGTAAACTGTTCTTGGTGTCAGTAGAAATAATGGAATTAAATTGCATGTAAGAAATTTAGGCTGAACATTGAAAAAGAATTGCTAACTCTGAAGACAGAAACTGTTTACAGATGTAGAAGACACAGTTTGTCTCAGTCCCATTAAATACCTTGAAAATTTCTATCAAGACATTGTCCCTGAATGACAATATATCTTTTGGTTGGAGAAGAAGATATAACCTGTTGAATGATTCTTCCACTGAAGATATAGATAAAATACAATTTGTAGGGTTTATGCCCATTGTAACCATTAGATGGCACTGTGCTAATGAAGTTTAGTGCTGAGGATTAGAACGTGTAGCAACTCCCACAAAACGTACACAAGGAAACCTTTTTGATCCATCCGAAATGTACTGAAGGGAAAAAGTACAGCTTTTGGGTATCTGGCTCTTCCTGTATTGTCGAGTTAAAGAAGACTATCTTCAACCATTTAGGAGAGAGTTTGATATTTGCCAAATTTTTAACTTCTTTTGCTTTGAAAGAGGCAACTGAGGGGGATGTAGTTGAGATTTATATTTTTAAAAAATGAGAGTGAACTGAGATACAACATGAGTTCTACACTGACATAATATGTACCCTCAGGTTTCTGTAAAACAGAGCCATATGTCATCTTTTGCTTTCCAGACTGAAGTGTCCTACCATTTTCAGTTTTTCCTCACAAGGCAGGTGGTCCTTTCCTTGGAAAAGTATAAAGCTGCCTGTCTTTGTTCCTGCTCTTACTTCACTTGCAAATACCCAAAACCACATGCAATGCTCAAGATCACCGTGCATCACAGTTTCATACAGCTGCAAAATTATGTCCTCTATCCTGCTTCCTGGCCAGCAACAGTATTTTGCTTCCTTTTTAGCTGTGACAGTGATTTCAGCAGTGGTACCGTACTACAGAATATTTTAAATAAGTGAGGATGGTATGATTAATAATTAACCCCAGTGCTGACTAAATGTGGTCTTCCCATCATGGCTGTTCATTTCTGTTTCTTCTGTTGGATTTAGGCATCCTGCAGACACAAGGTGCATCAGTTCACTGTTGTGACAGAAAACTAATTTAACACTCGATAGCAATATCCTGTATAGCAACAAGGTGGTTCAGCTTACCTTGGAACTATACAGTTGCTTACTAGATCCCAGGGCTAGCCTGATACAAAGAGTGTGTGGCCAATCATGTAAAGAAACCAATTTCTAAAAAGGAGTGTTCCTATGCCTTAAAAAAAAGGAAGCATTTATGTGACTCTGTACATATCTTTTTTACAAAAAAATATTATTTTGTAGACTTTACTCTGTGGTCTCAGTACTTCTAACGTGTTTCTAAAGTCTAATGATTTATTACAGGTATAATAGACACCTGGTTATTTTTTCCTCATGCTTTCAAAATATGAGATGCCAGCAGAATAATACTGCTTTGTGTTAAATTGCACTTGTGCCTACTTTGCTTCTGTTTAGGTGAAAATGCCAGATGTAGAATTTTTTGTTAATTTGGGGGACTGGCCTCTGGAGAAAAAGAAGTCCCCACAGAACCTGCACCCCATCTTCTCGTGGTGTGGGTCCAGTGAGTCAAAAGATATCGTTATGCCAACATATGACTTAACAGACTCAGTTTTGGAGACTATGGGACGGTAAGAAATTGCTTAAACTTTCCACAAAATTCAGAGTGAATGATTTCCCATAGAGATACGTATATTAACAGTGTATTAACTGTTTCCATTTATTCATTGAGACAATGGCACCCTGCAGGTAGGCAATAACTGTGTAATCAATACATTAACATTTATTTAAAAAAAACAAAATTAATAGCACTTAGAATGTTTCAAGGGTAGGTATTTGGTTTGTTTGCTCTGTTTCTTCCCGCACAAACATGCTGATGACTGGCCAGGTGTCTTTTTTTCCTGATTTTGTTAGAATCCTTTTTTCTGTACCTTGAAAATCCCAACGTAGCTAGAATTCTTGAACTGAACCATCTCCCACTTTAATTACTGATCATAATTAGGCTTGGCAATTGTTCTGTTGTTGTCCTGAAATACTGCCAAGCCAGCCTCTAAGAGATCTCTGTAATCTATCTTGAAACAGTTTATCATTTCACTGCATTTAGTTCAGGTTCCTTTTTTTATTATCAAGACTTTTTCTAAATTTGCTACCTCCTGCCCTCCCAGTTTATGTGTTTTAATTTAGCAACATTTTTAAGGAAGTGAAATATGATGTATTAAGCAAGTTACTTTACCCTGCATCACTTTCACCTGTTTGGAAAACATAGCCACTTTTACCTACTTTTTTCCATGACAATTGCCAGGTACTCTTTCCACATGCCATGTTATTGAACTGATGCTGTCACACCATACACCTGTGAACTTAACATTTGTTATCTGGTTTTATTGCTGCAAAATACTAATATTGATACAGATCATGGTGCGCTCATGACTTACCTTCATCTTTGGTATTTGCCTTTGAATACTTTGAAGTAATTGCACTTCAAAATATTTCCGCAGGCTTCATTATTAAATCACTTCTTTCTCCTCCAGAGTCAGTCTAGATATGATGTCAGTTCAAGCAAACACTGGCCCATCATGGGAAGACAAGAACACCACAGCATTCTGGAGAGGACGTGACAGCCGCAAAGAGAGGCTTGAGCTTGTAAAACTCAGCAGAAAATATCCAGAGATCATAGATGCTGCTTTCACAAACTTTTTTTTCTTTAAACATGATGAAAGCCTCTATGGCCCCATTGTTAAGCACATTTCATTTTTTGATTTTTTTAAGGTAAGCCACTAATCACTTGTCATAGAACTAGCTTCTCTATGTTTCCCATTATCAAATAACTTAGTATGTATTATTGATGATAAAGTGGTTTTTAGTTTTTCAGGACAAACCAGTAACAAGCATGAATAGACATCCCTCCAGGGAGATTAACTGCTATGTAGCTCTTACACTGAGGATAATAATGTCTGATTTACATCTAAAGGTTCTGTAGAACCTTATGTAATCTATGTAACTTCAAGTTCCTTTCTATTTCTTTTTCCTGATTCAGCGATCAGGACTACTAACATAACTAACATAGTGGGAAATCGGTGGATGAAGTGGCACATCTACCCTCACATCAGAGGATGAGCGTCTAAGAATTTCCGGAGAACTTAATTGATGAAGAGGGCAGCTCTGTGTACCCTGCACTGTGATGAATTCCAAACTAAATAATAAAAGCTACTTAGACATTGATGCTTGCCTAGCCAATCCTACATGTCTCAATATCGGCAAGTCAGTAACACCAGTGCCCTCAGAATAATATAACCTAACCAAGCCACTGGGATCTTGTGTTTGTTCATAACGTATGGTCCTTTTCTTTCCAGTATAAATATCAAATTAATATTGATGGCACAGTGGCAGCATACAGATTGCCTTATCTACTAGCAGGAAACAGTGTGGTGCTAAAGCAAGACTCCATATACTATGAGCATTTCTATAATGAGCTGCAGCCGTGGAAACATTATATTCCATTTAAAAGTGACCTGAGTGATCTACTAGAAAAACTGCAGTGGGCAAAAGAGCATGATGAGGAGGTAAATACACATTTAGAAGTGTTCAGTAATGTTTCTAGAAGAGAACAAAAATTGCATTTCTTTAAAATAAAAAAAAAGACCTGTTAGAACTTAAAAATTATTTTCAACTCCACAAATAAGAAAACCACTTGAAAAATACATAATACTGCCCTTAATTTGAAATTAAACTTTGCAAAAAATTAAGAACATTTTCATAACAGTGCTTTAACTTTTAAATTAAAAATGCTTCTTTAAGTTATCCTAAACTGTCAACATCATTCGTAACTCCACAACCAACACTGGCATCCTCAAATAAATACTAGCTTTGGGAAATAATAAAAAAACAAAGCAAACCTTTTATTTTTTTTGACAGGCAAAAAATATTGCAAAATCTGGACAAGAATTTGCAAGAAACCATCTCATGGGAGACCACATTTTTTGTTACTACTTCAAACTTTTCCAGGTCAGTATATGTTTAATGGCTGGTGGCACAAAAATAGAAATCACAGAGAAAGAATTCAGGGCAACAGAGCTGTTGGAAATTAGCCAGCCCGATACGTGAAGCCACAAAGGAAGCAGCAGCAATTAAAATCTTAATTTGGTTTACAAACATTGTATTCAATTATATCCTGTGAAACCCTTTAAGACTGCGGTGATGCTTTGAGAAGCAGTCGGATCCCATAAATCTTGATCTAATCTGCAAGAATATGTTGCCCACAATGATCAAAGAATTCCACATCAGATGCACACCCTGTGAACCACAGCTGAAAATACCTGTGCATTAGCACCACGGTACCAAAACTCCAGTGAGGCACCCGAAGGGGTTCCCTTCTCCAGTTAAGTATCTGCTTACCCTGTCTGTGACCCAGTGTGGAGTAACAGACAGTGTACCCCAGAGTTTTTATAGTATTACTCAGCTGAGTTGGTGCAGTATTTACAGCCAGACATACAGTCTAACAAGTTTATGAATTAACAATACCTTTCTTTTTTTTTTAAACTAGGAATATGCCAGCTTGCAAGTGAGTGAGCCAAAAATCAGAGATGGAATGGAGAAGGTGCCACAGCCTGATGACGACCTTTTCCCGTGTACTTGCCACCGAAAAAAGGTACAGTACATAGAGAGTTAAACATGAAGTGCTGGGTGTCTTCAGTTCTTGTCAACTCCCCTGGGAGAGGCGCTGCTCAGTGCCCCTGGTATCAGTTACCAGGCCAAGCCATTAACACCTATCGAACTTAGAAACTTTTCTTGATGTATTTGCAGGACTAGACAGTGAAAAATTGAGCTTCCAGTTAACTGAAATACATTTCTTCTTTCTTGACTGCAGGCCAAAGATGAACTCTGACAGAAAGGAATTAATTATTTTTTTTCTATACTTGCCTACATTGAGACTGTCTTGTTAAAGAAAGAAGAAAAATTTGAATTAATATGCCAGTGGATAATGTCAGTGGATATTATGAAGTTTACCGTATAATGATCAACATATGGAAGAAAACAAAGTACTCCCTATTTCCTTTTTATCATGCAGTGGTGGCAGAGTCCTGTTCAAACACATTTTTATAATTTTTTTTTTAATAAAAAACATGTTTGTATCAGTCATGTGTTCCTGTACTGAGTTACCTTGGAGATGCAGATACTTTTTACTCATGCTTGTTATACTGCGTATTTTCAGAAGTATGTTCTGCAAAAAAGGGCAGATGAGAATTGTACATTTGCTCCCCACACCACACACCTACCCAAAGGCTTCTTTTTCAGACCATAACCTTGACCCTTCAGTATTCTCAAAAGGGGCTCATAATAAATCTTGTTAACCTAAAGGAAAACCACAATTCATATATTGCTGTAAGCTTTGGTTACAGTCGCAGGTTATTCATAGCCCGTAATGGGGAAGGCTGCAGCTGCCAGCACACACAAAGTGTTTCCTCTGCTGTGCAGTGTCAGAACTCAGACAAGGACCTGACTTCCCCCTGCTAATGGGTAATGAGGTCCAGACTGTGGCCTGCCTCTTTAGAGCCCTCCAGAGAGAAGCCTTGTGCAGCAGGTCACACTGGAGGCAGAACCGCTTCCTGCTTCAGGAGCTCCTCCATCACTATAAACACAATTTGTGGTTTATCCGTATTTATGAGAGGGCCTCTGTGATCAGTCCTTTACACAAAGGACATGTCTGGAGGAGATTGTTCAGAACTGTAACCCACAGTCTTTGACCTACTGCCCAGCTGTGCCTGCAGTACCTTCCCCTTCCCACCCAGGCCCACAGTCTGGCTCCCTGAGGTGGCGACACTGTAAGCCATGAGAGACTCCTCTCAGCACGTGGGAGTGGCACCAAGGCAGGGTAGTACACCAGGCTCGCCAGCCTCAGGGGATGTGCTGGTAGAATTCTACAAATCAGTAGGTTTTAACTGCAAGCAAGTACAGCATCAGTGATGCACTCAGAAATTGAAGGTACCTAAAGATACGCTAAGCAGATTTTTACCAGTATATTACTTCAAATATTAGTCAAAAGCATTTACTTAGTGCTCTGCATTCCTGAGTGTTGTATACAGTTATTTGCACAGAAACACAGAAAAAAATGCTGCCATGATACTAAATACTTTCTGTCCTTCAAGAAGTTCTTTATTGTTTTGCATATTTTTTTCATTCATACAAAGCTTTATTTGCATTTGCACTGAGACTTCTGAAAAGATCTGTTTTAAAAAATATGCCTCTCAAAAATAATAAACAATTCGCCGTATTTAGGAAAAACTATATGAAGATACTGCTTAAACACTGCAAATTATTTGTGCTCCAGTTCAACATTCTCTCTAAGCCATGAAAAAACTTGGGCATTTATTTCTTCCATGACATCATCTGTTGTTCGTCCTTTGACTGACATCCCATGGTTGGCTTTATCAATCCAATGGATTTTTTTAGGGGCTTTCATTTTGCTTGCCACACCTTCTAGCAATTGCTATGGAGAAAATAAGAATTAAAAAGTTAGAGAATCAGTGCTACAAGCTGTGCAACTTCTGGATATCTCTCGCTTTGCCTGTGTAATGCCTAATAGGCAGCTCTTAAGAACAAAATGGATCGGTGTGCACATGAAAAACATCTTGATAGGAACATGGGTGTATTCTGTATTCAGGATATGAATGCTGTGCTCAGCAATGGGATCTGCTCAAAGGTCCGCCCTCATTCAAACACAGAATAGCAGCAAATTAAAACTTCAAAAACTATAAAGGTCACAACCCTGTGCAGGCACCCTCCCCACACTGATGAAGAAATCCACTTCTACTGTCAGAGGGTAATGCTAGCAATAAAGATAGAACTTCCTAAGGTAGGTTTGTCTACAGGGGCTGAATAGCAATATAATTCCTTAGGGACTGGCTTTGATGCTGTTGCACTTTCTCAGCAAACAGATCTAAGAACCAGTTCAGAATCTGTTAAAGATTTCCCCATTAAGAGGGCACTCCAGGGATCTTCCTGCTTGCTAGCCTGACTTATTTTGGTGACAACTCCTCTCAAGAGCACTGTGATTCCTTAGAAGCTGTCCAGGCATAGAAAATGCCAGTTGGACACAAGATCAACAGATACTTGTTTGCAGGAAAATGAGGCAGAAAACCATTGTGTTCTCACCTCTGCACACCTGCTCTTCATCTCTATAAAAATACCACTTTTTACCACAGAATCCTGATTTGTGAGCCAGAAGAATTTGTCATGAAAACGTGACAAATATGAAATTGGTAGCACAGCACAGCATATCTGTTTTGTAACTTGAAATGGTTAAAACAGAATAGCAACTCACTCCTTCCACTTTCAATTTGTACAATAAAAACCACTTAAATCAGTGGTATTTCAGTGGCACAAAGATGACTTTGCTAAAGTGGAAAATCAAGCATGATCCACAGGTTTTAAGTAGCAAAGGAAAGCACCACCAGGCTTCCTTATGTCCAGTGAAGTTTCCTACCCAAGGCTTCCTTCAGAAGACATATTTAGAGAAGGCTGTAATCAGGTACACCATACAGATGTCACTCTGGCTCATTTCTACTCCTCCAGACTGCCCTTTCATAGCAGGATTTACAAGGGTACTCACTTTTTCACACATCTCATCTGCTGATCCTGAGACAAACAGCACTGGACACCTGATAAATAATAAATCTTCATCCCGGAGCTTGGACTGAAGTTTTGGTCGATGCAGTGGGTAAGATAAACATATTAGACCTCGAATGAAGTCATCATCATCATCATTCTGGCTAAGCTGACGTATTAGAGAGGCAGCAGCTCGTGAGCCCATGGAACGGCCTTTCTCCCATGCAGAAATAATAGAAAAAAGTACATCTGCTGTCACCTCATTCACACTCTGTTTGAGTAAACAACTCCTAAAAACAATCCAACTGAGTGTTATTTCAGTGTACCAGCAGTATGAAATGCTAGTGATGCTTTTATTCTTTTATTCCATGAAAAATATTAACCTTAATTTCAACATTTTCTGCTAAAATAGTTGGCTAATTATATTATGATTTCATGTCCCCATTTAAAAAAGAAGGGAAAAAGAAAGAAAAGATACATGAAGAGAGATCCTTTGCAATACTGGAAGGATACAGCCCATCCTGGGGTGAAGGGGGAACAGAGGGACAGGTCCTATGCTCCAGAGCTTTGAAATTTGAGATAGCTATTATATAAGCTTGTATAAATCTTTTCATGTAACCCCAATCTGCTCAAATTAAAGCAAAGTTCTATTCACCTTACACCCAAAACAAAACTAGCAAGTGTTTATGCACACCTCAAACTTCAACCTAAAAGTAGAAGGTGGAAAAAAAGATAAAGTATGAACCTGTAGCTCGAGGTCAGTCAGTAACAGCAAGGGAATATCAAAGCATCTCCTCAAAGATGAGGCATATGAGCTGACAATGCTCTGTAATTGAGTGTTACAAGGAGCTGCTGATTCCAGTGGGATTAACTTGCATCAGCACAGATTCTGTTTCACTTAGTCAGAGAACGTTTAGGATTTCCCATATCAAATTATTCCTAATCATGCCCATCTACTCCCCTTTGCACATAATATAGCCTTTTTTTTTTTTATCTGCCACTAGGTTTTAATTACCAAACCCTGTTTTTTGGGAAAACTGTTTTCCATTTATCAGTAACCAGAATTCTTCAAGACCTGCAGTTAAAAATTACACATGGATTACCAAAAAACTCATGCCCTGTCACTTTTCAGAGATAAGTAAGTTTTCTCCCAAATACCTAGAAAATACAATCTGTTGCTCTTTCCTTCCTCCTCTATGGTAAGATCTGTGGCATCATGAGGAGGGTGAATAGATCTAGACAGCCATGCTCTCCAGAGAACCTGATGGAAGCAGTAGGCTGAACGTTCCCACTGGTGACCCGAGCAGCAGTGCTGCTCAAGCCAGCTGCACACATGCCCTGCACAGCCACCACTCCAGGGCTGGTCACATTCAGCTCCAGGGTGAGACCCCCAAATGCAGATCTGTAAGTGAGCTTGGCACCCATGTTCCCACAGCAGGCAGAGGGCTGCTGATCCACTAAAGAAGGTTACAGAGCATTCAACTGTCAGCTCTCCCCAGGCAATACCCACTATTGGGAGGTTATTCAGATTCTTCCCACATCAGACTGAAACCTGTCATCCACATCTGTTCATTTACTTCTCAACAAAGTGGGACAGACTTGGAATAATTACAGACTGCTATTACTGGAGACAGTATAAGAGAAAAAATTATTAATAATAAAAACAATACCTGCAAGGAAGACGCCATAAAGTTTATAATCATCAGAAAGCTTTAAGTATTCCTAAAGAAATAAAGAGAAGCATTATAAGTAAAAATTACAAAGCTGGAGATTTCTGTTTGTAGCCAATAAACACAAAATTGGAAACACTTTTAGCAATTCAGATTAAACAAAGAACAGAAACATACAAGTTGCTCTCTTGGTTTTTTTTTCACACAGACGGTTTCATAACATTTTGAAGCAACATCATAAACATAATCGATTTCACATCAGCTCTCAGCAAGTCTAAAATATCAGGTGCCCTATCAAGTTACCAAAACATGAGTGATTACTGTGTATCAACTTAGTCATAGTAACAGAGGCCATACACACTCTTGGCCCATCAAAAGGCCCTTCATTCAGGTCATGGATTTCCAGTTAAACATTTGAGACACGATCAGTTAAGTCTGACAGAAAAGATAAATTATGTTACCTTAGCAGAGGCCTTTAAACTACCTTTACACATAAAGCATATTAACATAAACTCACTAACAACATTGTGTTTCTTCTGTTCTTTAATGAAGAACAGATCCACATTAAAGACAGAAAAGTCTGACTTCAAGTTATTGTACATACAATCACAATTACGTACAAATTAGTTCCTTAAGAACTGGAATTAGTTCCCCTACAAAACTGCTTCATGCTCAAGGAAAAGTGCTTCCCATGCCCCACTAAAAGTCACAAAATAACCAGGAAAAAATTTCCACTCTTTCCTACATGCTCCAGAACAGGAGGATCATCTAAACTGATTCTATTGCAACAAAAACTTCCTTATTTTAATAAAACTTAACTATATAAGAGCATCTTTAATAATGTAGCAGCAGCAGAAAGAAATAAACACCTGCATATAATAGTTTAAACTGATTTTGAAATCAAAGATTACTTAGGTTCTAGGGCTCTCATATGCTAATTCCAATCTCTTCAAATCCTGCCGTGACCCAGTCCCCTACTCTTTCCCAAAAGTCTGCTTCTCCCAGCTTCCAAGCCTCAGAGACCCAGAACAACTCCTAGATCAACTTCTTTCTCTCAAAACTACTTCCAAAGCTGTTTCTCTTAATTCCCTACCCCTCACCAAGCCCTCCCAAAACATCTACCTCTTGTTTCCATCCCAAACACTTGAGTTTTTTTCAAGCTGTAAATTTTCCCAGGAAACACCCTTGCTTTTTCTCAAGCTTTCCTTTCTCTCCCTGAACTCCAACCCACACACTTGTGGCAGCTGTGCCAGCCACTGCCCACGTAAGAATTACTTCTGCTGTTTCTGTGCACAGGCAGCGCTCCATTTAGCTCATCATTGGTTCTAATTTTCCTGCTCTTGCTTGACTAATGTTTGGCCATAATTTAAGAAACCTGGAAGACAACATCAATGGATCTAAGCTTTGGCAGAATTTGGTCACTTCTTACCACAACTGTTTTGAAAGCCTTAGTCCTGTAAGCAACATTAAGGCCTTTACAAGTAAACCGCAGGCACAGAATTCCATGGGACGCCAGGTAGGCTGCCAAAGACAGTAAGTGAGGGAAATTCATATCTCCTCCAGCTCCATGGGTAAGAATCACTCCATATGTTGATTTCTTCTCTGGGACAGAGAAGACAGCATCAAGGTATTTGTTTCCAAAAGGTATTTTCACTTTAACCTAGAAATGAAACAAACCCCATTATTAAAAAAAAAAAAAAGGAAGCGTGTTCCCAGGCCACACATGATGATGAACTAAAATCAGACAAGAAATATACAAAAATTGCAAGCCTGCTTATATTTCTTCCATTTAAGAGTAGTAAATGAGCAACTCTACCCCTGGTTCAAAGATTTTCCATACAAAAATGGGAAAGTCACCTTATGACTCAACACCTTATGTGCTGCATTAGAAAATGAAGCATCCCTAGCTTCAAAGCATATATTGAAATGATTCTTACCTTCTCTGTGTATCTATATCTAGCTTTCCCAGAGCTAACTAGCAGCCTAAACCACAGTATGTGATGTCAAGACACAACCCAGCAAACATCTACAGACTGCAAAGCAGGAACCACTCAGTGGAACAGCAGCCTGCATATAGTCAACGACTGAACTCTCCCCAGGGACAGGAGACAGCACAGGTGCAATGTCAGCTCCAAGGGGGGCGCAGAGCCCCCCGTCACCACAGGAGGAACAGAACCAAACATGGGACCAGCTTTTGTTCTGCAGGATGAAAGCGAGCTGGACAGCACAGCATACGCGTTCCTGCTGCAGCTTCTGAGAAAAAGGCAAATACACCGGTGCTGGGGTGAAACCCAAGTTCATGCCACTGGCTCTCAAGTTCATGCCAGAGGCTCTCCCTGGCAGCGGTCCCACAGGACAACTACGCAGAGGGGCAGGAGTTGACGGCGGCTCGGCCGAGCTGCTGCTGCCGCCACAGCCTCTGCCCGGCTGAAGTGGTGGGAGATGCCAGACAAGGCAGTGACGCCTGTACACGGAGATGGGCAGAGCAGCCACAGCCGCACTTCCCGACGGCCGGGCCGCTGCTCAGCGCGGAGCAGCCCAGGCGGGCTCAGCTGCGCACCAGCCACGGATGCGCCTCCCCGGGGAAGGCAGAGGAGGTAGCACACCCACCCCGCCCCGCCTTCCCCAGCTCCAGGGGCTCCTCAGCAGGGAAGGGCAGTTGCCAAGGCTGCAGGACGCCACGTATCCCCATGGAACACGGGCACGCGGACCCGGCCGGCCGCATTTCAGCTCAGGGAATACTGCCGGCGGCCATACCTCCGCCTGCCCGCTCATCCTGGCCGTGCGGTGACGTCACGCGAGTGACAGCCCGCCGAGCCAATCCCGCCCCGGGGGGCTGCCGCTGCCTGGCGCTGATTGGTCCACAGCGGGCGGGGCCCCGCCCCCCGGGGCAGGAGCGGGCAGCCGGGCTGCGCTGGGGCTGTGAGGGGGCTCTGGGGGCCCGTGCGTTGAGTGGCGTTAAATAGACAAAAACTCGCGATAAATAGATTTTATTTCCCTGTACATGCAAAAAAAACCCCCACGGACTGATGGGTGGTGATTCAGAAGCCAACTACCTACGGATTGCTTGGAAAGTGATGTTCTCACTGACTTAGGGAGTACAGGTGGGATGCTTCTGATGAGTTACAGATCATAGAATCAATTATGTTGGAAAAGACCTCTGAAAGCATCGAGTCCAACCTTTGGCGGAACACCACGATGTCAACTAAACCATAGCACTAAAGTGCCACGTGCAGTGGTTTCCTGAACACCTTTCAGGGATGGTGACTCCACCACCTCCCTGGATAGTCTCTTCTAACGTTTAATAACCTTCTCCGTGAAGAAATTCCTCCTAATGTCCAGTCTAAACCTACCCTGGTGCAGCTTTAGGCCATATCCTCTTGTCCTTGTCTTGCCTAGTAGAAGAGACCAACCCCCACCTGGCTACAACCTCCTTTCAAGTAGTTGTAGGGAGTGATGAGGTCTCCCCTGAGCTTTCTCCTCTCCAGGCTAAACAACCCCAGCTCCCTCAGCCGCTCCTCATAGGACCTGTGCTCCAGCCCTTCCACCAGCTTAATTTCCCTTCTCTGGGTACACTGCAGAACTTGAATGTCCTTCCTGAACGGAGGAGTCAAAAAATGAACACAGGATTCAAGGTGCAGTCTCACCAGTGCCAAGTACAGAAGGAAAGGTCAGGTGTTCAGTGCAACATCAGGCAATTTTTTTGGCAGCTGGTGGCACACTGGGTCTCCTTGGCATTCACAAGCAGGAGAGATAGACTCCATGGCTGGTGCTCTAGGTACCAACACATATCTATGCCCTGGGCTGTGCTTTATTGTACAATAAATAATATAGTGTGTTCAAAACACACCCTTGAACTGATGGAACACAGCACCAATAATCTACAACAGTGCTTGCAGTATTTGTATACTGAGTATTTCTCAGGTGAAAAAAAAAATCGAAAATCCTGTATTGCAAGGTATTTAGTTGGAAATCATATTTACTTATAGCATCAGTGTATAAAAACTCATATCACTTAAGGTGCCTTATTACTTAGCTGATTGAAGATGTCATCACCAAATAGAACTTTGTTTTTCACATGTTCACCTGCTGGAAAATAAGCACGCTCTGACTTCTGCTGCAAATGTCTCACTGATTGTCACTCCACCAGCTGAATATTATCAAACACTGGAATCCAAATACTGCAGCCCTCTGAGAAGCGAACCTGGCAGGGGAGCTCAGGTCTAACCTGCTGTCTCAGTGACCACCTCTGCTGCCTGAGGACAACCAGCTTCAGGACAACAGAGACATATTCCCAGTCCAGGCATTATTATCATAAGTGTGAAAGACAGAAGTGGAGAATCTGAAAAAGAAAAACCCAGGGAGATTTATTTGCCTGAATTTCTACCTTGGCTAAAAAGTGTCAAGCTAAAGCAAGATGCAGAAGCGTAAAGCTGAGTGAAAAGCAGCAGCACAGCCTGCATGAGTTGTGTCCCTTTCATGAGGAGCTGCACCACAGATGGTGTTGAGACAGCAGCTCCTTCAGCCATAGCTCAAATTTGGGCAGTCCAGCAGACTAGGGGAAAGAAAATGCTTCAGAGAAATGCAAGATCGATTTATCTCAGACAAAGATCACACTGTTCTGATTAACACTTAACACCAATTAAGGGTTTATAAATGAGATATTGGCAAAGGGGACTGGGAAGATTTGTTGTGCCAGAGTAGTTACAACCTCAATTTAGAAAGCAGGAATGCAACAAGAAAGTTAAGAAAAACTTCATATTAAGTTTCTAATTTTTTTCATTGCTTTCTTTCCTATACTTCAGTGATGCTTATTTGATTTTTTGGGGATTTTTTTTTCTTTTTAATTTTTCCACCCACTTAAGTCCACCTGCTATATTTGTCCTGCTTTACTCACATGCCATTTACAGAGCAGTCCTTGAGGAACATGTATCCCATTAAATCTGCCCATGTGTAACCTCTTCCCATTTGGAAAACTGCTTTTTTATGCTTTCCTCACACAGCAAGCTGCCACCAGTTTCCTTTCTATTTTCTCTGCTCATTTTCTTAGACCAAAACTCCTTTCAGTATTTAAAACTCTTCTCTGCACAAGCACAGTCTTCAAGGTAGTCTAGTTCATACCTGGCAGAGCCCAGAACAGCAAATGCCAGATTGGATGGGGCTCTGAGCAACACCGTTTAGTGGAAGGTGTCCCTCCTCGTGGCAGGAGAGTTAGAACTAGATGATCCCTAAAGTCCTTTCCAACCAAAACCATTCTATGATTCTATGATGAAATGAATGTGTGAGGAAGGAGAGACTCTGTCATTTTTTTATTTTTTGGTCCATGTGAATGGGGTTGGACCAGCCTATTTTTGCCAGTTTTCCTGCAGTAACTTTCCTTCTGGAAAAGGAAGAGGCCCCAAGTATTGCTAATATGTCAAAGGCTAGGAACTTGAGTTATAAATATATACATGAGACTCCAACTCATGGGCATATTTTTTATGATGGATAAATTCTGGCTTTTATTAAGTTCTGCGTATATAATGAAATACATTGATTTACATGCAAATGAATTGTTTTTCAATTTTGCAACATAAGGCAATCCTCATGTCTAACTATTCAAAATTAGGTTTCTCTGGGTTTAGGGGGACATTTGGGTACATTCTGGTTGATTTGCAAGCGTTTTGGTAACTCTTCTGAAAACCAGTTGTATTCCCTTTACAGGCATATTGAAAATCTTAATTATTTTTTACACACTTATATACGAATTAAAAGTCTAAGTTGAAGTTCCCCCTTTGAAAAAAAACCAAACAGATTATAAATATTTTTTGAATTTCTGTATGGATGTTTTTAATTAAACATCTAAGGAAACCTGGTTTCTTAGGTGCATGACACAACTTCATAACTTTAGTCTTACATCACCCCTGGAAATAGAAGTTTATTCTGAAAGGAATATATGGTGCATAGTAACCTAAATTTGTCACCAAATATGAAAACTATGAAAGGTATGTGATTTGACATTTCTCAGTGAGAATATATGTTGATTGTTATAATAACCTATACGCTGCTGTAAGAACCTCTGACAGATTTGATGTGCCAAAGACAGCTGGGTTTGAGGAAACAGTGGCTGTTTATCAAAGAACGACATTATCCCCAGTCTAAACTTGGGACCTGTTAACTTTCAGTAGCACATCAGACAATCCCTGTTCTTTTCCTTGGATTATAAATACTGCTTTCCATACCAGAGACTTAGGTTAACACAACTCACGCAATGGGAACAACAGTGATGACCTTTCGCACTAATCTTGTGTTGGAATAGATTTGTATAGAAAAAAGTTTAAAAGTAATTATCAGTGTAAAAGAAGATATTGGAGTTTTCTTTCTGTATTTCAGCGCAAAATAACTAACAGCTTAATGGTATGGGGATCAGAAACATTTTTTTCTTTTCTTAAACTGTTAAAAAAAATACCATCAAAATTTTTTGCTTGCTTTAGTCTGGAGACATACATATTTGTTTTAAAAGCTCAACTCTCTCTCTAAATTACAAACTTGACTTTTGACCAAGAGCCTTCATTTTTTCTTTTTCTGAGGATGTGGATACGCAACAACACATGAACATGCTGTGTTCACAAGCATCAAAAGCAACTTTACTAATTTTCTGAACGTGATCAGCAAGCTATTATTTAATTAGCCAATACAGTTTCCTGTGTTTAAAAGTGGTGATATCCATAACACTGCCTAATTTTTAACTATTGTATCGTATGTCTAGAGGGTCTGAAAAAGTTTAGAGGTCCTCTGTGAAAGAGGAAGTGATGGGCAGGCAATAAGCAGAACCACTATAACATGCAGAAAAATAACAGGATTTTAATGTGGCATGTGTAAATCCCCATGTCTCCATGATGAGCTGGAAAACTTGGTCCTTTGCATTAGAAGACTTTCTTCAGCAAGAGTGAAGGAGCAAGCCAAATGTTCACATTCTCAAGGTACAGACATTGGCCGCCAGTGAGATCAGAAACTGTCTTGGCTGTAACTTTTTTCGGGACCAATCTGAAAACAGTTCTATTAGCTGTAATTCTGTAATGCAGTCTGATAAAATGTACTTATTAAGCGATTTATTCATTTCCCATTGATAACTACTTCATTGTTTTATTATATTATTATTATATTTTTCCCATGATCTCAGCTTTCTCATTGTGCCCACCTGTTATATAGGTAGCCTATTCAAACTGTAATATATCAGTAACATGCTTACATAGTAATATAATGTAATATATATAATATATAATAAATATATGATGTGTATTTGCTAGATACTGATTTTTGTGAAACTATGCCATGTACAAAGAACTGGTGCCTTTTGTAGCATTATATTGGCCACAAACATCACATTGGTCACATAATGTCAGGTAGCAAATGTGCAGCCCATAAAGACTTCTCTCCCTTTGAACTGCACAAGACTCTTTGGGAACATTTTTGGCTTTGTAATTGTAGTGCCAAATGGAATCTCCTTACTTTAATTAAGGAAGGTGTCATCATAACACGTGCTTCTAGGTGGAAAATTTGGATGCTATACATTTCTCAGAGTCTTTGTTAGGGATTTTGTATTTCTTCATTGTTCTTGATAAACGCAACCACTTTGTTTTGCAGTGGCAGCTGTTACAATCTGTGCATGTGCTGGGAATGCACAGAGCAGGAGATCTGGCAGGAGATTGCTCTGGGTATTCTGTCCCCTTGGCTTACAGTGAACTGACCTGGCCAGGAGCCAGTGGAACAAACCTTTCTACTCCCACTGCTGCAAGGAAAGAATTAATAGTAATGTTCATACAATCTTTGAATGCTGAACTGAATTCCATGTATATTTTTACTCCAAAGTTTCACTCTGTTTTTATCTATCTTTTTTTTTCAAAAGATTAGTATAGTAAGGCATGGTAAAGAACATTATTGCTGCTGCTGGGATTACCTTTGTTGTGAACACTGCATTAAGATCTGAAACTCTTTAACATTTATCTCTTAGTCTAAAAATCTGATACCCTCTTTTAGTAGTGTCATCAGTCATCCAAGTATGCTACTTATCTGGAGTTTATTGCTAGTTATAATTATAAACACAGTGTTGCAGCCTCTAAATATGGGCACTGTGTACATTTTGCATCTTGTTGCAAGCTCCTAGGCCATTTTCACTTCCATTGATAAATTGATCATTTTGAGATGCAGAAAGTAACATCAGATTTCTCTTTGCTTTTAACTCACACAGAGATTCACAGAAATTAGAGAATTAATCCCTTTATTTATCCATAAGTTCTCAGAATGAGCAGCTGAGGCTCTGCAGATGTCTGTTGCATTTTCCTCATTTATCATTCCTCCAGGCTATTTCTTTCATTTAGGCAGACAGAATCACAGAACCACAGAATAACTTAGGGTAGAAAAAGATCTCTGAGAGCACTGAGTCCAACCTTTGGCTGAACACCACCATGCCAACTAGACCATAACACTAAGTGCCACATCCAGTCACTTCTTGAACAGTTCCAGGGATAGTAACTCCACCAGTTCCCTGAGCAGCCCATTCCAGTGCTTAACCATCCTTTCAAGTGAAGAAATTCTTCCTGATGTCCAGCCTGAACCTCCCCTAGTGAGCTTGAGGCCATGTCCTCTTTTCCTGTCGCTAATTGCCGGGGATCAGAGACTGACCCCCACCTTGCAACAACCTCCTTTCAGGTGGCTGGGGAGATCAATGAGATCCCCCCTGAGCCTCCTCTCCTTCAGGCTAAACGACCCCACCTACCTCCCTCAGGCACTCCTTATAGAACTTACGATATTTCTAAACACTGTTCTCCAAAGCATTCCAAGCAATCCCTTTCAGATTTACAGTACCTGTACATTTAAGAAGTACATTATCTACTCTGTGGTCCAAGATATTTCTAAACATATTGAGTTCAGGAAAAGAGTGCATGGAACTGTCTTTGATTTATTCTTCTGTTCCAACAGAGTATCTGTCACAGTCACATTACTGAGAAGTGTTTTCTGGCTTTGCATGTGTGCTGTTGAAGTTTAAATTATGCTATGATTCTGTAGTCAGATAGAAAGAAGCAATGGCAAAGTTTAATGAAGTCAACATCTACTGCTGTTCACAAAATCTGCTACAGTGAGGTAGGAGGAGAAATAATTTGATTTAACACAACTTATTAACTGTAAGTAGATTTTAGTGTACACAGATAGAGTGTATTTGCTTAGTGCCTAGAAATTGAAGTTAAACTGAAAATTCTAATTATTAGCTTCTTATTTTCCCCTTTTATCTTACCTTGTCTTGAATTTACATATGTAACAGGATATAGTTTGCTAGCAGCTATATACATTTGAATATAACATCCATACTTACATACATGCACATTGAGAGTGTTAGCAAGCAAGAAAATGAGCCTATAAATGTCTGACGACTGACAGATGTGTCTATGGGGGGCCCTAGGCAGAATTTTTAAAAGTGCTGTTACTTCTCAGAGCAGTCTTCTAGCTCAGTGTGTTTATAGGACAGTTCGTACAACATCTAACTGTGCTCAGTGAGTCTGAGGTGGAGGAATGCTTGCAAGGCTATTGCCAGCTATTTTAAATCCTCCTGGTGTCATGCGAAGCTGCACTCGGTGAATTCATCTGCCAACTAGTGAATTCATCTCAGTTCATGTGCTCCATGCATCAGTGCTGTCAGCAGCTAGCATCTTGCTGCACTTGGTGATCACAGAAGCATAGAATGGCTTGGATTGGCAGGGACCTTAGAGATCATCTTGTTCCAATCCCCCTGCCATGAGCAGGGACACCTCCCACTAGACAAGGTTGCTCAAAGCCCCATCCAACCCGACCTTGAACAGTCCCAGGGATAGGGCAGCCGCAGCTTCTCTGAGCAACCTGTTCCAGTATCTCACCACCCTCACAGTGAAAAATTTCTTCAGAATATCCAATCTAAACCTATTCTCTTTCAGTTTAAAGCCATTGCCCTTTGTCTTATCACTGCTCTTGTAAATCCAAGTAGGTGGACATTTTTAAGTCTTGCATAGAGTGCCATATCTCGAATCAGTCTGAACATATCTGGAGAGATGACATTTGTCTTGGACTCGGGTATCTTTGGCACAAATCTCTTTACAAGACCTGCTCTTCTGAACACAGAAGAAATGGAATATTGAGAGACAATGTTCTGTCTTAGAGCACTCCTGTGTTCCCAGCTGCAACAGTAGCTGAAAAACTACTCCTTACCATTTTCTTGGGTCCTTGTATCCATACTCCCAACTGAGCCGAAGCTCCTCATTTTCTGTATACTAGATTTTTTCCATCTCAGCTGCCTTACATTCACCCTCCTTTCTTTTCTGCAATCTCCCTCCCAAGGAAAAACCAGTCAGAAACAGCATCATTTAGGAACTTTCAAACCTGGTCAGGTGTATTCTCACCTCAGTTCTGACAAGTATAAGGGTTTCTTCACCTTCTACAGCTTCCTGAAAAGTGATGGTTAAGTATGGTTCCAGTGATCTCTATGCCACCTATTTGTACTCTGCTATTTTGTTGTAAAATTTGCAAGAGGGATGCATGAAAACTGGAACAATAAATGGTGACCAAAGAACACTCTTTAAATAATGCTGAAAGACATGCTCTGACTGTGCTGTTTTTTTCATTTGCTGTGGTCAGTCAGCTGGAACTCAGCTGAAATTAATGGATCAAAGCTGTTATAAAATTGTATGGGAATGGCTCATGCAGCCATTGCAAAGACTTTGACCGGCTGGAAGAGAAGATTTGGGAATGGTGAAGGTGGTAGCACACTCATTGTACATGACCTCATTTAAAATTCATATTTTAAAGAAGCTGAGGGTCGTAAGTACTTCTCTGATACACCATTAAATGTGCCCTGACCTACTTCTTCTCTAAGCTTCTTGCTATGTTAAGTTAAGCATGTCAGGTATCCTGACTTACACTTGAAGTTATGGGTTACATGTCACAAAGTCTGCTTTCCTTTTATAAGGGCACATTGATCGCTAAGAGGAAAACCTCCCACGGAATGCTGCAAGGACAACAAATTACTGGAGTCCACATGACAGCTTTAAGCCCCAGGCGTGCTTGGCACTTCTCCTCAGCATTTGTAAATCAATAGATTATATGACATGAATAATTTCAAGAAAATTACAAGAAGAAAGATGAAGCACAGAATTTCATCCTACTTCATACTTCAAAGATACCATCATACTTCAAAGATCCTGGAGCATTACATGGCTTTTATTTATGTGGGACTGGTCAGCCAATCTTTGACTTTTTGGACATGCAGCCTTGTCTTGGTCACCTGGATACTTCAATAAGGAAAGCCCAATCATTTACTTTGGAGACTGGATCTAAGATCACACACCTCTCACACGTCTGTTCTGCAATTAATCTCATTAGCTGAAAAACAACTACGAGAAAAGAAGGTCATTACACTTCAGCCTTCTGGGAAAACACCAAGTATAGTAACATTACACTCAGAAGCTGGAGGACTCGTTTCCATAGGGAATTCATAGGTCTTTGCCAATGGCAGCAAATCAGATAGAGGATATTTGAGTAATGACATCAGGCAACACTGTCTGTGGTGTCAAGAAGCAACTTGGTGATAAAGTCAGAAGGAGGCAGGCTTGGCAAACTGCATGGTGCCTATGCCAGCTTGTGCCAGAACACATGTCAAGATTTTGGCCTTTTGCTCCATGGTGTGATAGCCAGGGGCAGAGCTAATGAAAGGGGTGGTGAAAAGAGGACCTAGGGGAAGGTCATCTGCAGGATGGAATTTATGGTGCTATATGTTTTATGGTTTAATTGCTGCTTTCAGTCCTTCCAATTTTGTATGCTCCAAAGGGAGCATTTGTTCCCTGTGGTTTTCAGTTTGATTTTGGTTTTTTTGGGTTGTTATTTAGCTTGAGTTTTTTTGTTTATTTGTTTTCCTAAAGGAAATAACTACAGGGTTTCTGGCCATTGAGGTTAGAGTATTGACCCTTAAGAAAATGAACCATTTCCAGATTAAGGGAAAACTATAAGCTGTCAGTTTTGATCAAGATCAGATTTAGCCAATCACAATACTATGGCCAAATCAGCCTTAGCACCCAGTGAATGCAAACCACCTTTACAAACTTGACCTTCTCTTGAATGTTCTGTTCACTTTGACCTCTTGGCCTTGTCCAAATCCTGGGCTGAGATTATAGGCCCTCACACAGTCAGGAATGAATTTGCGTCTGTAAAAAAGAAAGTCAGATCAGCTGATCTGTGAGACAGATCAGCTGATTTGTCCAAGAAGAGTCAGAAGAAACCAATGGTTTTACATAGATTTTGCATCAATCTGTTAAAATTCTTGAAATCTTTCTTTCAGTATCTATTAGTGGAAAGCCTCAGAAGGAGATGCAGCAGAAATGTATCTCAGTAGATGCTTAGACATCACTGCAGCTAAATATCTTTCAAGTGGTAAGGCATTTTCCTAGGACCACAGAAATGAGAGAATCAAGCTATGTCATCTAACCCTATCTCTGCCAAAACAACGTTGTATGACATTTGCTGTGGTAGCTGTTGGGAACTTTTAAGACCACATTGTGGCACCAGTCCTTGTGTTTGCAGTGACACAGCCCCTTAGAGGAGAAGGAAGAGGTTGTGCCACTACAGGCATACCAGGTAATCTGTTTAGTCCCTGCAGTTCTCACACTTCCTGTGAGTTTATGCCTATATCAAAGGGTGTCATTAACTTCATCTGTTTGTCCTCTCCCCCTCTGCCTAGGAAATGTTTGGACAATACTCTCAGGTACATGGTGTGACTCTTGGTTAGGGTCCTGTGCAGGGCCAGGAGTTGGATGATCCTTTGGGTCCCATCCAACTCAGCATATTGTGTGATTCTATGAAGTGTGCGATGAACTGCGTATCTTCTTTTGAAATGGATGGCTTATTTCCTCTTAACACACACAGTGCAGATTAGTGCATGTTTAATGTTCACATGACAATGTGTTTATGTGCAAAGTCCCCATCCCAGAGCTTGCCTACGTAATAATGAATGCTAGCTCATAACGTTTAATACAGAACTGCACTTACAGTTTCATAGTGTTTTTGTTCAGCTCCCAAGAGTGCTCCTCCTTTCATTTGGCAGGGCAGGCAAATTTTCTGCAGACTGGCACAGAGAGTGGGCACCCCAAATGGCCTGGCCTGAGCAGGGTGTGCTGACTTGTGACCTGGCAGGGCTCTCACGCAACTACAGATGAATCATTCAAGAAGAGGTTGGAGGATGCAGCATTCCATTTTGGGGCCTTCTCTTCCCTGAATTGACCTCTCTTTCTGATTTGGTTCAGTGGAAAATTGTAGGAAATTTGTTTTCTGCACTCAACATTCCTTGACACTTGCAGAGCCACCTCCACATTTTGGGGTAGCAGAGTGGTCAGGAATATTACATCTCTCAGATATGTCCCAAGATTGCTTCCTACCAAAGCAGTGAAACTGGATAGCTGGTAGTCACATGATCAGTAGCTAAGTGTCTCTTCTACCAGCCTACTCTGCCAGATACACTCCGTGTGAAACCAAGGGGTTTCACTTGCAGACTTTGCCAAGAGGCCTCATCACCAACCTGCTGACCAAACCTCCAGAAACTCTGGGCAACCTGAAGCCAGAGTTCCTGTGCTTATGGGTTTTGTTCTGGTCTCCTTTCACAAGTTTTCTAGTTTATTGTCTGAGGCTGATAATACCTCAAATATGTCAAGTATTGCTTTTTCTTCTCCAGTGGTTACATCCCTTTCTTTACCTTTCCAAGGACACTCACCTCAACTGTCTATCTTTCTTTCTTTTTCTTTTTTCTACTCTTCATAGTCCCAAAGCAGCAGTGAAAATAAGACTACATCTTTGGAAGATATGTGTACATTTACTACAACATCTATGTAACACCAGGTATTTTAACTAATCTGCAGGCAACTGATAAAAGAATTTTCCAAGCCACAAGGCCTTGTGGGTGCATCTTGAGCCTCAAGGGACCACAGGGATCATTGTTAACCCTTTCTGTTCTTTGCAGAAGGGGGATAAAGGGAGACTTGCAATATTTACACATTGTTGGGTTACATTTACAGTCTTGGAACTTCCCATTCTTCATTTGCAGTGATAATGTTGTCTTTATTGCAGCCAATAAAATACAGCAGGGGAAAAAAAAAAAAAAAAAAACAAACCCAAAACCGCAATCTCTTCTCATGTTTATATTTATGCCATTTAATCTTTGGCCAGAAACTTCGTGTGGTGCATTTTCAAATACCAGAACATAGGAATACCCACAAAAATATGCAGGTATGCTTATGCATATGTAAAACAGCACTTTTTTCTTTTTTTAAACTTGTATCAGAATTCTTACAAGTTTATGCATATTAGGCTGGTGGGATGAAATAAACTTTCTTCTGGAAGTTCTAGCACAAACTCAGTATTTAGACCTTGTTAAAGCCCTAGTTTGAGAGGTTAAATAGCACTAAATGTTGCAGGACCCTCATGCCACATCTCTGGAAAGGGAGTGGGTAGAGTTCATTCACTGTGAAGTAATACTTATGTTAATAGTTAGAGGTAGGATGACCAGGAATCCATGCCCGGAAAACCTGTGATCTTGATGATTTCAGTGCCCTCTCTGGCATCCCGTGAAAAGTCTCACATGACAGCTTTGAAGGTGGCTGGATCCCTTGCTGGTCAGCTGCTCCTACCAGAAAGTTCTTCTCTGGATATTCTCTGGGTGGCAGAAATCCCCATCAAAACACCCGCCGGAAGGGAAAGAACAGCAGTGCTGTGAAAAGAGCCTGGGGAGTGCCCCCATATCAGATAAGCCCATCAAAAACACTGCTAGTTCAGCAACACCAAACCATTAAAATGTCACAGCATGGAGCTCAGCTTGAGCTTTTTTGTTCATTTCTGGGATAGGATTTGAATCCTAAACTGGACGCCATGCTGCTGGGACAAGGTAGCCACCAGTGCTTAGGGGAGTGAGCTGGAAGGTGCATCCATGAGGCAGAAACACATCCTGAGTGCCATCCTGGTCCTTTGGAGTTGATCAGTCAGGAATATATGAATAAGTAAGTCTTTGTGCAAGGGATACCACCTTTATGAAAGTCATCTGGTGTGCAGCTTAGGCAAAAATGCCGTGGAGGTGAGGGCAGCACCTCCCCATGTGCCCCACAGTGTCTATGGGTAACTTTGGAAAATGCCTGCACCTGGGCAGGGCTGTGCTGGCCGACAGTGACCTCCTTGCTTCAAGTGTACAGATGCTGCAAGATCAATGTCCCCCAGGGAATGCGATTTTTTAGGGATGTTTCTCAAGTCGTGCTTGAAATACCTGCCCATGAGGCAGCTCTGTGAGCAAGATGTCAGCAAGACAGGGAGTTCACTCTGCTGATACAAGACTGTGCCTGAGGAAATATTTGAGATAGAAGTGGCCTGGGTGTAGCAAAAAGCCCCTCAGTGCCCTTTTCCATAACTGCTTGCAATGCTGAGCTCTGCAGGAGCCTCCCACCCACCACGTCCCAAACAGTAATTTCAGGCTGCCTGGCCTAGGAGACTGGTAGGTTTCGAAATGATACCAGGATATGATCAATAAATTTCCAGGTGCTTTCAGGAAGGGCAAGGAAAGCAGTGCTGGGAACGGCTGTGGAGGAGATTGCCAAAAGCATGAGGTGACCTCCATCGTGGCTATGGTTGGTGTCCCTCCAGGGAGCCCAAAAGCATGAGGTGACCTCCATCGTGGCTATGGTTGGTGTCCCTCCAGGGAGCAGAGACATATTCGCAAAAACCCCGCAGTTCCAATTCCCTATATGGATTCTCCTTTCTGTGTAGGTGAGCACTGCTATCTTGTCCTCCTCAGCCCAGGAGGTCAGTCATGAGAAGTGACTTGGTGGCAGGAGGCAGGTGGCAGGAGGCAGTGTGCTGAACCCTCCAGGATGGGCTGTGGAGGAAGAGGTGATGGCTAGTTTCACCTTCATTTCAGTCACTGGAGAAGAAGGGCATTCTGCCCCCACTCCCCTTGGGACCAGGCAGAGAGTTCACAGAGAGTCTGTGAGCGGGGCTGAACTCCTGCTGCTGAGGCGAATCTTCGAAGGTTCACCTGTTTTTCATTTTCTTCAACTGCCAGAAGTCACAAGTGTGTGGTTCATGAGACAAGATGTCCATGTGCCATTGGAAGACTTTGCTCCTTCCGCTGTCAGCACCTGCCCAGCCCTCCTACACTCTCTCCTGTCTTCTCTCAGTGAGGTGGTTTACAATGCCCCCATAGAAACTCTTGTTGCATTCAGGGAATTGAATGGGCAAAAAGCTAGAGAAAATTATTCACTGTTTTGCCCCTATTGGATTAGTTTCCTGGACACTGTTTTCTGCATCAGCTTCCTGCAGTCTGACAGGAGTAGGGGGGAGCAGTGTGAGCAACTTGACCCTTTGCCATCTCATTGCTGTCACTGCAGAGGGACAGCACAGCCTCTGTCCCTCTTGGGGAGCACATCTCAAGGCAGAGCATCTCACAGTTCCTCTTGGGTGAGGAAAAGCACTGCAGCTTGCCGAGGCAGGGGCACCCCAAACCTGTGTGAGGGAGTGAAGAGAGAAGTGCTCTCCAGAGGTATGTATGGCAGATATTTTTTCATTGCTGCTTATTATGGAGAGTCAGGAAATGAACTGCTCCTGGGGTATTTTTGACCATGAGGGCCTCCTCACTCAGCAGTAACCTAATCCCCACAGAGGCAGGGGTCTCTTATACACTGATATCTGGTGCCATTCTCTGCATTAACTTTTTTAACTTGCTCAGCAGCTTGCCAGAGACTCTGAAAACAGCAAGCATAAAAAGCCATGCCAATGGACATGTAAAATGAGTGGAATAAAAATGGAGAAAGGTAAATTGTGGTTTTGAAACTTAGGGAGGTGTCAGAAGTTGATCAAGATAACTTTAGTCTTTGACAGTGCTAGCCAGTTTAGTGTCCCCACTCATATATCAGCAAAACATTTCTGTCTATAATGTCCCTTGTACTTGTACTGACACACTGAAAAAAGCCCTCATTCTCAATTTAATGGAGACACATCTCACAGTGAATTTATATATTTCATAGTTAACACAAAAAAACCCCCCTGTCTCCCAGGGACAAAGATCTCCCAGCTTTTGGAAAGGCAGCATCAGTTTTCCCTTGGTTGCAGAGCTCATTTTTTCCCCTGTAATTGGATATTAACCTCTGACTCTATGACGGATATCAGAGGCAACACTCTGGCACTATTATGGCAGGTTGGAAGTTGAGGCTTCTGACTTCAGGTTTCAGTTTCCCAGGGAAGGACCATGCCGGGGTATTTCCTCTTTCCTCAGAGTTGTGGGGAGCACGATCAGGAGTGTGCCTGGCTGTGTCAGGTGTCCTGCTTCAGTGTGTTTCCTGGTACCACAGGGATGCAGCTGCACAGATCCAGATGACCGGGTGTGTGCTTGAAGTGAGATATGTTCACCTGGGTTCAGAAGCTCACTGCACGAGAATAGTTACTTGTGAAGAGTGGCACCCCACGATAGAAATAAACAGTTCCGGGCTCTTTTAAAATAAGAAATAATTTTAAATATATAGACTCCTAAAGGCATCTGCAGCTTATTAAACAGCTGCTTTCCAGGCCACATTTAACTGAACAGGAACTACTTACATCACATCCACATTAGATCCAAAGGAGTTCACTGATCAGACTGAGGTCAAACACAAGCTCTTAGGCACATCCATAACTTGAACATGCCACGTGTTACTTAATGGATAGGGCTACACGTGCCTGAGTGATAGGCCACATGTGTGCCACTGTGAACTCTTTTGAATTAGAATTTGGAGTGCTGGCTTAGAGAAATAATTGAATTAGAAGGCTTATTTTGTACAGTGAACTTTATTCTAACAGGACTGTGTTTCCATTCCAGGGCAGACACGTTCCGTGGCCCAGGAGGCTTTGAATCAGAGACATAACAGTGTGTGTGCAGTAAAGTCTGTAATTCAAAGGATTAATCTCTTCCCTGTTATCCTTGCCTGTGTCTGAAGGAGGAGTTAAAATCTCTGTCCAAATGTGACATCTGCAACTGCATAGAATGAAAGGACACCTGGCTGAGGAAAGCTCACTATGCTGAGTGCTTTACAGGCAAACAGACATAATCACTGCTCATGAAAACTCAGTGTTACTTGATTCAAGAAAAAGCCACTGGCAGTAGAAAGGTGAAAATGAATAATGCAACTGTCTAGATACAAATTCAGCAGGCTTGTAAGGGCCAAAGATTCTGGTCTGCTGAGGCAATGTTACATTGTAGATGCAGTAAGTAGTGCCCTTGGACACTTCTTAGGTTTGTTTAAATTACATTTTGACATGCTTTTGTTAATGTATTTTCATCAGGAAACTACAGGTCTCTTTCCATAGGGAATCAATAAATTAGCAGGGATGCCTGGGAGAGGTGGTGTGACTGGTCCAGCAGCCCAGCAGAAAAGGCAGCCTGAGTTACTCACTGTCCCCTTGAACTAGAAATGCTGTAATAGTCATGACAAATAACCATGTACCTGGTCAGAGGTCTAAATGCACGTCTTTAAAGGGGGGAGAGGATAAGATCAGAAAAGCTCCTGTTTCTGTGAAAGGAGTTTTGGTTCATGTAAAATTGTGCCAGTGGACTTTTCTAGCCAAGAAGTAAGGAGAGTGACCTGGAAACACAGCAGGGTAAGAGGGAGAATAGGGAAAAAATGGACAAAAAAAGTGACTTCTCAACAATCTCAATTGCTACCCATGTACAATGTCAATGTGCTCTGTATCTGGGTACTCCTGGATCTGGATGGCAAGGGGGCTGCAGCACTCCTGCGTAGGACAAGCTCTCAAACCAGCTTCATTCCTGGTGTGTGAATACCCTGTTGAATTTATTTGAGTCAGCTGCAGGACTCTTGGCAGGGTGTGAGCCTCCATGCCAGCACAGGACAGTGAATGGAAGTGAGAATGTCACTCATCTTCCTTTTTTACTTCTGTTCCTCTTCCTAACACTTCCCACCACACAGTGCCACTGTTTCCTTGCCCTCACTTGGGTGCCAGTTGGTCACTGTGGCATACACAAACCTTCTCTGGGAGGAGAGGGCCCACTCCTCCTGTGAAGAGAGTGTTACCAAGCTCAGTGATGTCAAAGACAGCAAGGGCCACCTAAAGGCTGAGAGCCAGCTGAGCAGGAAGGCACAGCAGTGGGAAACAAAACCTCTTGCATGCATGGCGGGAGCACCAAGGGCCTCCACTTTTTGATATGGAGGGGGGTGAACAGGTGGGTGCTACTGTGCCAAGCTCCCCAAGCCCTGGCTTGTTGGTGGCACTTCTCCTGGAAAAAAACCTTGACCTGGTGGGAACTGTCTCAGGTGCCCATGAAGGCTGTCCCCTACTGCCCCATGGAGGGCTGAGTAGGTCATATCAAGTGATTGGAAATTTGATGCTTGGCTCAAGAGGGTCTCATGGTTCATTTGAAATTAAGCTAATTAGGCCCTCAAAACAGCAGTTTGCATTCCCCCAATCTACTTGGTCTGTTCCATCCGCCCGTTGGCAAGAGGAACAGGGCTTCTCTGACTCCTGCTGAACTTCTTTTGGGGTTTAAAGGGTGCAACTCCACCAGTCTATTTCCCTCTCACTCTCCCAAATACTCCTTAGCCTCTCTACTTCTTCCTTAGGCTCTTCCACTACACAGAGCAAATCATTCACCTGATCCCGCCATATGCAGGTGTCTTTCGCGCTGCCCTCTGTTGCTAATGCCAGGCTCTGACACTCCCTACAGCAGTGACCTGAACAACTGTGTCCTTCTTGGGGGGTTCTGTCTGGGTTAGAACACTTCTGCTGGCAGCAACAGCAATGGCTTTTGATCCTGTAGAAACCATTGCTGGATCTAGTTGGGTTGGAGAGAAAAAAAAACGAAAAACCAAAACCAACCACCAAACAAACCACTCACACCTACCACACAACCCACCAGCAAAAGCTGCAAGAATGGCTGTGCCCTTCCTGCTCGCCTTGCCTGTGAGAACTGCCGTGCAAACTGATGCACTACGCCCCCGCTTGCCCTCTCCGGGTCGCCTCGCTCCCTACAGGTTTTTCGCATCACCTGTAAATGGCCCTGGCAATGCCCCTTGCTCTCCAGGTTGGCTCCCAAGAGTAGCCAAGCCCGGGCTACCGTCATTTGTTCCTCTGGATTAATACCTGAAGCAGGTGCACCCTGCGCGTACCGGGCACTGTTTGGGTTAAGCGCAGGTGCTCAGCCAAGCCAGCTCTGGCAGCAAGGGCAGAGTCTGCAGGGTCACAGCCTCTTCCTTCCTGTCACCAGCGGGGACACAAAGTGAGACAGGCCCTGGTCTTTGCTTCAACTCTGTCCCGCCTTACGACAGTGCTTTAGAGCCCAAAGTGCATGAAAAGGACATTTCCAGAGACAGGGGACACCAAGCATTTCAGTGTTTCTGATAAACTGGTACTCACAGTGGAAAAAATGAATACCACATTTGTATCCAGAGATCAAAGCAATGGAACCAGCACAGTAGTCTCTTATTACACAGTCATCTGTCCAATGCTATAATTGGTATTTTATATATATTATATAAACCATTATACATATATTATATATAATTATTTTCCTCTTATACTTAACAGTACTTTTTGATTTTTCCTTCTCTGGATGAGGCAGGCTGTTGCTCTTACTATCTTTATGATTTCTAACTTGTCTTCTGCAATGAAATAAAAAACCAGTCCTCACTTTACAAACGTGTCGTCATGTTTCTTAAATGAAACGGTGTGATGCTGAGAGTACCAAGGCTGTAATTCAAGTTGCTCATCACAAACTGCCAAAGTCATTTTTCTTTCAGGATATTGCTTTTCACTGAACCTGAAGATTGACTTACAATTTGTTGGACCATGCAGCATATCTGTTACTCTTAGGAAAAGTGATTATCAAACACTGGCAAGGCATTCTGCTAAATAATATGACGCTATTTGTCACTGCTGAATTTAAATGAAAAGATAAATATTACACACAACAAGCTTGGCTGTAAATGGCTTTTGCCTCTGTTGTTTATCACACATTTCTAAAGTAGCAGATAATGATTTGGGTGTTTTGTGAGCTACAATTTAAAACCAACAAATCAAAGATCTTTATTAAAGGAGCTTGTTATCCTATTCAGACCAGCATAGTCAGGTGTTAAATTAGAAGTGGAGAAACAAACTTTTAAAACAGTTATGTTTTAAAAGTGAGTTAAGTAGCATGTTTGCAGAAATTGTTCCCTTCAACTGAGGCTATACTTGCTTTGTCATTTAAAAAAAAAATAATTTAAAAAATTGAAAGTGCTATACTTTTAAAGGGGTTTTATACTGCCTTGTCTACTTCCAGTTGACCCTTTGGCTATTGCTGTCCTGGTCCTAGGTAGCAGCTGACTGGAAAGACCTGTACTACAGTGCTCAAAATAGTCATGCCTGCAGCAGTGCTATGTGTTTTGTCGCCAAGAACTAAGGCAATGAGTAACTAGTCTGAATTTCCCATCAGTTGAGCAGCAGAGAAATGTTCTTCTAGTCAGACAACACACAAACTGGTGACATGGCTTTCTACAGAGGAAGAGTGGCATGTGCCATGGAGAATGCTCTTAGACAAGTGTTCTTGCTTGTACAGGTGCACTACAGCACATGAGACCTGTTCAAGGAGAGCCCTTAGAAGAGAGCCCTTAGCAAGCTGGTGTTCAAGAGGAGGGCTTGAAATGATGGAATAGCTTGAATGTGCATGGGGAAGCTGACAAGAGTTGGTGGAGGCGACCTTATCCTTATTAGCAATATCTTAAATCACTGAGTGAATGTCCTTTCTCATGTTTCCTGCAGATGCTGGAGATAATTCTGAGTCTATAAAACTTTTCTGGGTATAGCTCTGTTTGCAAGATCTCATTCCAGTTTTGAGGAGTAAGTACATTCTTGTCCGGTCTTCAGAGTGACACAGTTTGGAAAAAACAACACACCAAAGTAGTTTTCTTCCGTGTGGTCCTCCATCAGCATAGATGTCTGCACTATCTGTGCCCACCAAGTGAGTGACACACGCACCTTTCAGTTTAGAAATACTTAGAAATGTTGTGGGGATGGGAGTAGAGTATCCGTCTACCTATGCTATTTATTATCTTTAAATGAGCGTTTGCCCTTTAATCTTGCTAAGAAGCACAGTTTAATTCAGAGGACACGCCACTGTGAAACTTTTTGGCTCATAAGGGGCTGTAGCAACTTCTTGCCATATAAGTCTCAGTCTAGCAAGGCACCATGGGATAGAGTAAGGTTTCAAGTAATCCCACCTCATGCTCAAACACATTTGCAGTTGTCATTCAAAGATGTGTTTGCATATATTTTTCAGTTTATTCTGATTGGATTTAATGGAATTTGGAGTGTCCCTAATGATTGTGCTACACCTATGTTATTACCTTACTTGGTGCTTCAATGAGAGGCTGCACAAAACCAAACTGTGCAAACCTGCTTTCACCCAGCACCTGCAATCCTCTGCTCATCACATATCTCAGTAAAATGGAGACTGAAACTCTTTGCTTGTCTTGAAAAGCAGGTTAGAGAAACATCTGCCAGGAATGGTTCAGGTATAGTTGCTCCCACCTTGGGCTGGAAGAATGACTTTCTACAAGCAATTGCAACCCAATTTTCTGAGACCTCTAGGAAATTATCATGATGGTTAGACTACTAGAGGGGTGACAAGTACAGCTACTAGTTAGTAGCCAAAATTAAAACAAATCATATTAATTATTCAGATTTTTCTGTAGCTGTTAAATCTTTCCGAGTTTACCAGGTATCACCTTCAGCAAGAGAAGACTGGGGGAAAGAGAATGTTTTCTTGTTGGGAAGAGAATTCTTTTCAACTTACTGACTGAGAGGACATTCTTTCCAACCTATTTTACTTGTTATTTCTCCCAGGGGTTAACACAAGCAGAAAAAAAGTAGATCACAAATGGTAATCGTAAGCCCCTTGGGCAGCTAAGTCCGAAATGTTTATGCTGTGAACTCCCACTCTAAGCTGCTGCTTGTCTCTGGCTAAATCTCCCCTGTAGCTCCATTTCCATGGTAAAATCTCCACCTCATCAGCTGCTGTCCATAGTTACAATTAGTCAAGTCCAAATGCTTTTGACTGAGCACAAGGCCTGCGGGATTTCCCAAAGAAACACTTTCCTATCTATTCCACTTTGCAAGGCAAAGATCTAATTTTAAGCCTAGCCCTTGGCTCACATCATACTTTATTTCTGAATGCCTGGTTGAACACATCAGTGAAACCCTTCTGTAAGCAATGGGATGCTAAAGCCTCTTTCACACCAGGAGTGCAATTACAACAAGAGGAACGGTGAAAAACTGACTTTAAAATAACCATCAGCCTGTAAGCTGCACTGCCATTTTGGGAAGCCAGTAAAGGGTGCAATAGAGACAGTTGCACCCATAAATCATTTAGCTGTGGATAAAAAGGGACTTTCAGTGTCCCAAATCCTGTTATTTTTCCAGAGAAATAGGTTTATTTTGGAGAGTCAGGCTTATATCTTATCTTAAAACTTAGTATCTTGGCTCCTTCTTTAATCACAGAGATATGACTGATACAGTCAAGGAGCCTGGGGAATGATTCATATGCCCTACCAGCACAGATAGGCTTCCTTTAATGTTGGCTTTTCCTGCCATTTGATACTCCAGGACAGATGAGACATCTGCACGGGGCTGGCAGATATGATGCAAGACAGAGGAAGTCCATGCTCTTTTTGGTGAAGCAACTGGATGCCAACCAGGATATTCCACAACACCTAAAATATTCACAAGACTTTTGTCATGCATGCTGGCTGCAATGGGTTCGCCACTGGCTCACACAGGCAGCCCTTATTCACTCCATACTTATTTTGCACTACATACTGTTTTCCAGCTCAAAAAGCATATTGGAGACTGATGCTGAGATTTCCATGTTTTGTCTAATCTGCTGGTCCTGTCAAAGTGATACGAGCTGTGCTCTCTGACACTAACAGCACGTATTCCCAGCACTTTCTTATTAGTTAGAGCTGTGCTGCTAGGTCTTTGTATTTTTTTCTACCAACCCAGTCCTCAAGAGCGATTTGTCAATTTTATTTCAATATTCAGTGGTTTGAAATGCTTTTTTTGGCATCAGCATAGACTTTGCAGAGCAGGACAATGTGCACTGAAAGTTTGAATAATTCAGATAAAATTCATCCTTGGAGTACACAGGCTTTGCCTGAGAGTCTGTTTTTTGGGTGAGAGCAAAGTTTAGCCTTTGTGCACAGTAGTAAATGGGTAGGGATAACACACAGCAAGAGAAGTCTTGACCTATAGTGGAGCTGTGACAGAAGGGATTAAACTAGAGAAATTAATGGAGATGCACCCCACGCTAAGGAGGAGAGAGTGAAGGTCTTGACAAATTTAATTCTTTATGGTGCCTCCTCTGACTTTGCAAAGAGATCCACCAGATGAATGTGCAGAATTGTCCCTGCATACTCCTGCTGGTGAGCACATTGTGAGGCCTCAATTCACGTAGTTCTGATCTTTTGCTTTACCTCAGTGAGCAGCTTTAAGGATAATAAACTCCCTTCCAATAAACTGGTAATGCCACTTTGCTGTTTCATTCCAGGTGAGGAGCAGCAGGGATAAATGAAACCTTGGTGCCAAGGTGATGAAATGTTTCCATTGCCAGTTTGACACAAGCACACGAGTGGTCAGAGCACAGTGCTAATAACAATGCCAAGGTCGCACGTTCAATACCCATACGGGCCATTAACCTAGGAGTTGGACTTGATGAACCTCGTGGGTCCCTTCCAACTCAGAATATTCTGTGATTCTGTGAACAAGAGAGCAAAGATGACACCCAAATTGAAAAGGGTTTGGGTAAATTTGTTATTTGAGAGTACATCACTCTGCTCTCACACCTGTGTGACATTACAGGATCTGGTCAGCAAGGACTGAAAAAAAATGTCAAAAGCGCCTGTGCAATAGATACCTCTGCAAGCACACAGCAGGACCAACAGCTGGGAGAGGAGTACATCCATCAGCAATGGGCAGACACTCTACAATGCTCACTGCCTCCCAAAACCTGCAGTGCAGCGGGGAGCTGTGGCTTCCATCAACGGAGGAGCTTTACTTGTGGGGACATGCAGGGCCCAGCACTGATCATGTTCAAATCCACGTGAGAAGTCAGCAATGCCCCAAGCACTCACCTAACAAACACTGCCCTCAGCATGGGAACAATAGGAGACTGTGGCCAGAGGGAACAGCTGCCTTAACTCATACAGATGCTGGATATACACATAGCAATTAATACAGAAATAAGGTTATTTAAAAGCCAGTGTAACACAGTTATGCAAGTTACAATGATACATTTTGAAAAAGGTTGAGTCATATTAATTACAACAACAAATCTTGTTCATAGTAAACAATGTCTCTTGTCTCTGCTCCTGTTTTTTCCTTTTGCCTACAGCAAAGACAGACTTTGCTGAAGATTAGGCCAACCAACCAACAAGATGATGGTCTGAAGTCTCTGAAACATTAGAAGAAGAGTGTGGGCTAAAGAAGACATTATTATAAACAAGTCTAATACTGCAAAACTCAGTTCTTGGAGGTTTGGAACACCAAGTGTAATTGTCCAGGGTTGCTACTGCTGTAGCCCGTGCTCTGTGGCATGATATTGTTGCTCATGGCATACCTTTCACTTGAAGTTTATTTCCTACACAGGACAGCTACTGCTCCTCTGAGCTTCTGTCTGTGCTGTAAAGCTGCAGCTGCAGTCCTTAAAGAGCTTTTAAAACAATTTTCTTTTTGACCAATTGGCTTGACTATGGAGGCCTGGAAGTATGTCCTCAAGGGGAGCAGGCCAGCAAAATGTTTGTGGGGCACATCACTGGCTTAAGAGGCTTGAAGAAACCCCTCATCTTTTTGGTGGTGCTGGCAGGGAATAGTTTTAACCTTGATGTAATAGCCATCCCAAAATATCTCTTCTGAATAGCCTTACAAAAGCTGCCAGGCAAATCTTTCATAGCTTTAAGTATTACTGGTACTTTCCAGATAACGTAATTCTGCTTTTTCTGGGCTATTCCTAAAATATTACAGACATGCTGCATGACTGTGGAGGCAGCAGCACAACAAAACATTTGCCAACTCTGACTTTCTCCCTGCCACTGGGTTCCTGGGACTTCTTGCCTCTCACTTCCACAAAACGTACTGATACAGTAGGTGAGGCTGTGGAAATGAGCTAAGACTCAGATGTCCCTCTGATAGAATAAAAAAGCCAAATCTCTCCCTTCAAACATTCAGACTTTGATTTATGTCTCCGAAAGGCAGCAAAGCCCAATTAGTGCTTCTGCAGACCAAGACCAGGAACTAATCTTGATGTCCTAAAGAAATCATGATTGGGTACATTGCCAGCAGATCCCTTTTTAGTCAGCTAAGAATGGCTTAATGACAACTTCTGACTGAAGCTGCTTGTTAAATATCCAGAGTGCAATCCTTTTAAACTTCTATAGAGCCAAATCAGAACCCTCTTCCTACTTAGGAGAGGGACAGAACAGGTTTGCCTGTGAAGCAGGTGCACAGCAAGATCTGGACAGCAGTTAAAAAGATGTGATGATAGATGTTGGAGCTTAATAGATTTTTTTAAAAATAAATATTACTAGTGACTCAGGATTAAATTCTGCAGTTCTCACTTACACAAACCTGCTGAGTTTTCAGACTTATTGCACACTGCAGCACGCAGATGTTGATTAAATCCGAGTGAAACTGGAGGCTTCAAAACTATCCCTTTCATACCCAAACTCATTTCATAAATGGAAAAAAGGGGAGAAGAGAGAAATTAGAAAAATAAAACCCCCCACAATGCTAAATATTTAAGAGCCCAGCTACAGATAAACTTGAAAAAAATATGAAATATATTTTTTTGTGGTCCAAGGCAAAAAACCCCCACTGACTTCAATGACATAGAAATCTACCATATAGTGACCATCTGACATTTCAGCTATGGTTTCAATAATGTCATCTGGGATCTGTGGACTAATTCAAGCACAGAGCTGCTTTGATTTGCATTAGATTTTTTGATTTGCACACACAATAGTTAAGGAAATAGACTTTGTATCTGTACAGTTAAGCTCATACAAGCCCAGGTTCATTAAAAACTATATGGTTTAGTGGTGGGCTTGGCAGTGCTGAGTTAATGGTTAGATTCAATCTTAGAGGTCTTTTCCAGCCTTAATGGTTCTAGAATTCTAAGTCAATAGGGACTCTTCCATCTAATTTTTTTTTAATAAGGTCAAGTTACTTCTAATATTAGTCTGCAAAACCCGATTTCTGAATACTTAATTCCTCTTGCAAAACAAATTGATTCATTGTAATATTACTTGAGCTACTCAGTCATTAATTTGAAATGACTTTAAATACATTTTTATTTTCCTTGTAGAGAGACATCACATTTTTCACAACTGGAAAAGAAGCAAGGAGACTCTTCAATGGGATACCATTAATCAGAACTTGCATTCTTGTTATTCAGCCATTTAAATTGTCCATTGCCATGACAGAACTGCCTGGTTTCAGCAGCTTTACTCGAATAAGAACTTGAAGAATTTATTGCTTGGCAAATACTATTAAAATATGGGATAACTAAATGTCCCTGTCAAAAAAAAAAAAAACAAAACAAAAGCAAACCAAAACCAAACCAAAACCAAACAACTCAATAAAAACAGAAAGGCAAGCTGTTAAAAAAGTCCTGTCATTATTAATGGTAGCAACTGCAGCCAAGCCAAGGCTGTAGCCCCGGGAGTGGTGTGCTCATTCTTGACACAGCCAACTTAAGCTGGTTCCTCATTTGTGTATATAGTAACCAGCCCCAAACAGACCGAGTAAAGGGAGCCCCAGCTGTAAAACTTCCAGTTCAGTATGTTAAGACCATTAGACTCTTCGCTCTATAAAAAGCCACATGGAATTAGCTCAAGATCTCTCTCCTTGCCACAAAGAAAAAATAGCAGATGGCATTGAGTCCTTCTCTAAACAACCAGCTGAGAAATGGCAAAGCAACAACAGGAGGTAAGACAACACCCCATGGCAGGGCAGAGGGATCCTCAGTGAAGAGCTAAAATTCTTCCCAAGCTTTGAGAGAGTTCAGATGAAAGTTCAGCTTTAGTGACTTCGCAGGGAGTAGCGGCTCTCCAAACAGGTGGGATGAATAAGCAGATAAGAAAGAGGTAGCACCAAGGGATAAACCTGTCCCTATTTAAAACAGAGGAGAACTAGGATTAATGAGGAAACTCAAACTAAAACACTCCCTTGAAGGCAAACAGCTTCAGATTTTGAAAAACTAACTACAGAAGGCTCAAAAACACACCCAGAACTCATTGCTGAGGGAAGCAGAAGTGTGTGACTTTACAATAAGACAGGAGTTAATCAGTGGAAAAAAAAAATCCATGGTTTAGTTATATTGTCTCTGCTGTCAGTACGTGAAAATGAGGGCAGAGGATCTGATTTGCCTGTGGCTTCATGCAGTCAAAAGCACTTTTCACATGCAGTGGCACCAGATGTTGTGCCTCTGTGTTCCTCTTCTGACTTCCCTTTGCAGTTGTACTTCTCAAGCCAATCTCCTCATGCAAGTGCATGGCATCTAAATTAGCTGTTTTCATTTATCTAACAGGTCTTTGCCATGATAAGAGACACATACAGAAGCTGGACAAAAACTTCAACAAAGAAATTAGTAATTAAAAATAACTCCAACCAGTTAATTCTGGTATTAGAGTTTCTGGTTAAATAACATTCCAGAGATCTTCACTTAAAGACAAGTGAAGGAAGGTTCTGCTCAGACCACCCAAAGCCAAGTTTTGACTCACCTGTCCCCTTGCTTTTTTTGCAAGACAGAAAGGGCTTTTGTTCAACAGATCGCGTAGATGGACACAAGAAGTATAGAACACATCTATTCTCACAGCAATGAGGCTCTTTAGCCTAATCCAGAACAGCCTAAATCACAGAGGATGCTTAGATGATGGAAATAAACACTCAGTTTAGAGTCCCATTCCTCACCATCTTGGCTCTTGTGACGAGCCCAGGTGGTGTAGCACTGGTTTGCCCAACAGCTTTGCTACTGAGCTGCAGCACCTGCACTGCCAGGGAAGGAGAGAGCAGGCATTAAATGCACAATACACAGCTAACAGCAGTCAGGAGCCACTGACAAGGTGGGCACAGCCTGGTGTCACTCTTCTTAGCATAAAATCTTGGAGCATTTCTTCATTCTTCCGTGCTCCCGAACATGAAGATCTCCTATATAGCACCACAGTTTTAAATAAATACGTAGAAGCACAGAATGGTTTGGGTTCGAACGGACCCAAAGATTATCTAGTTCCAACCCTCCTGCCCTGGGTAGGGACACCTTCCACTAGACCAGGTTGCTTAGGGCCCCATCCAGCATGACCTTGAACACATTCAGGGATGGAGCATCCACAGGTTCTCTGGACAACTTGTTCCAGGTTACTTAACTGCTTTGTTGCCTTCTTTGAGATGTGTGTCATCTGATTGTGTGTGAAAATAAGGTTAGGCCTGATTAACTTAGCATGAAACAATAAATAAATTGAAGAAAAAAAAAAAAAAGGGTTTTGTCAAGCACTGGAACAGACTGCCCAGGGAAGTGTTTGAGTTACCTCAGCTAGGTGAGCAAAAGGAGGTCTCTACCAAGAAGAAAGGATTTCTTATTTTAAAAATAACGAAAACAGTGTGTTTGGTTTGAGGATCATATTCGGTGTTCGGTGTTATCCTTCGCCTTTGGCTGCCCTTGTTTAGGAGGGCCACCGGAATTAACTTTGGGTATTAGTGACTTCAAGTTGAGGAGTTATTCCAGAGCCATAAGGAATAGGATAAGAAAATGCCAAGCACCAAAGATCATAGAATGGTTTGGGTTGGAAGTGACCTTTAAAGGTCATCGGAAGTAACCCCCCCTGCAGTGAGCAGGGACATCTTTTACTGTGTCAGGTTGATCAGAGGCCTGTCCAACCTGGTCTTGTATGTTTCCAGGGATGGGAATCTGCTCATCCCCAGCCTGTATTGACACTGGAGGTTGCCCCAACACAGGTGCAGCACCTTGCACTTGGTCTTATTAGACCTCATGAGATTCCCACAGGCCCACTTCTTGAGCTTGTCCAAGTCCCTCTGGATGGCATCCCATGCTTCAGGTGTATCAACCACACCACTCAGCTTGGTGTCATCTGCAAGTTTGCTGAGAGTTCACTTGATGCCTTTATCTATGCCATTGATGAAGATATTAACTAACACTGATCCCAGTTTGGACCCCTGAGGGACACCACTTATCACAAATGTCCATCTGGACACTGAGCCATTTACCCCTGCCCTCTGGATGTGACCATCCAACCAATTCCTAATTCACCAAACAGTCCACTCATCAAATCCATCTCTCTCCAGTTCAGAGAAAAGGATGTTACGGGGCACCATGTCAAATGTGTTATGGAAATTCAGATTAATGACATCCGTAGCCCTTCCCTTGTCCACTGACATAGTGACTCCACCACAGAAGGCCACTGTGTTGGTCAGGCAGGACTTGCCCTTGGTGAAGCCATGCTGGCTATCCCAAATCACCTCCCTGTTCTCCACGGGCCTTATCATACCTTCTAGAAGGATCTGCTCCATGATATTCTCAGGCACAGAGGTGAGGCAGACAGGTTGGTACCTCCCAGGGTCCTCCTTCCCACCCTTTTTAAAGGTGGGTTCAGTGCTTCACTTCTAGTCACCTGGGCCTTCACCTGACTTTTCAAATGTCATGGAGAGAGGCTTAGCAACTATATCAGCCAATTCCCTCACGACTCTGGGATGAACCTCCTGGGGTCCCACAGACTTACGCACAATCAGGTTCCTCAGGTGAAGCTGATCTTTGCTAACAGTGGGAAGCATTTTGCTGCTTGTGAGCTCGATGCCTCCTGTAGCTGGAGCAAAAAGACTTGATCAGGGGCCTGTCGTAGACACTGACCAGGAGGTTTCCCTTAGTTGTTTGTACTTGAACAAACAGCACAGGTCCTGTCAAGACAATGCTGCAGACATTTAGCTGGCTGCCAACAGCAGTTAAGAAGTCCCTGTGAGTTGGAGAATGCAAACCTGTTTTTCACATCCAGAAAAGTCCAGCAGATGCCTCCAGCAATAAGGATGAGGAGAATATACTCTAGAGTTGTGACTCTGTCATTCTTCATCAATCATTTGCCAGAGCACCCAGAACCTTCAGCAAATCCTGTAGGATTCAGGACCCTGAATGTTTTAATCAAGGACTTGAGGCACACACTGAGCACTTGAGACAATCTCTGAATTCTTAGAGTGGAAAAAAATAGTGTTCCTTTTTCATTGCTTTTCAGTTCTTTGTTTGATTGCTTTATTTCCTTATAAATGCAACAACCTCTTTATATTTTTGATTACTATGTGGTTTTGCAGAGGTATTTTTGTATAGCTGTCTTTGGTGCCATTAAGATCTCTTTCCTAGGTGGCTAGAGGCTATCTCTGTGTATTATGTTATACTTGTCAGCACTGAATTTCATTTATCATATTATCGGCTCTCGTAACATGTCAGGAGATCCTTTTGGAACTCTGCAGCTTATTTTGGTTTTCACTGTCCTGAATAATTCTACATTATTGTCACCACATTATTTTCTACATTCCCCATGAACTTTTAGGAATACACTCAGCAGTACAGCTCCTCCTGGGTCATTGTAAACCTGATCGTTTATTGCCTTCTTGCCGTTAACAACTTGTTAAAACAAAACGTAATGACTCCTTATCCCAGCAAAGCTCAGTTCCTGTAAAGATCTTAAGTCAGCGACCTATGAAAAGCTTGTGGAAATCCACATATGCTGTAAACTGGAGGACCATGAACTACATATTTGTAGACATCGTCAAAGAACATAAAAAACCTTCTTCCTTTCCCATGCTATGGGTGTTATCACCTAACACCAACACTGCTGTTCTTCTCAGTTTACCTCACACAGATGTCAGTCTTACTTGCCCCACTGTTCCCTAGATCCATCCAAAACCCCCTTAGAAGTACTCCTCATATTTGTATAATTTCTTGTGCTTTGATATCAAGCCTACTTTCAGGTGCAGGCGCCATGCTCTGGTTCAGAGCTGGTAACTTTACTGCAGGGTTCTGGGTAGGTACCATCTGATCTTGATGCTCTGCTACTATTAAATTCATTGACAAATATACCTTTTAACTTTTTTGGTTTAATCCTGCCTTCTTTTGGCACAAATCTGGCAGGCTTCTTGCTCCTAATGTGTTAAAGGACCATAACATTTTCCTACCTCTCTCTCACAATCTTTCTAATTGATTTTTTCACAATTCTACATCATTTTACATTGCACTTCTTGCCTTTAACAGCAGAGAAACTTTAAAATTTGTTTTAAATTTAAATTACTGTAATCTATAATCCAATAATATGAGTATAGTTTTACTCTGCCTGCACACTACCCACGCTACCAATTAGGTTTCATGTAACCAGGCTTTAACCCCCCCCAAACCTATCCAAGCTACACAATTCACTATAAAAATAAATAAATTCTAAAAATACTTGAAGTTTGCTTTACTTCATCATGTTTTGCAGCCTGTTGCCTTTTATCTTCCACCAATGATCTCATTTTGTCTAACACCAATGCCAAAATTGCCATGAATGTTTCGAGAAACACAAAAGCCAACTGAAAAATCCAGAGCTTTGTGGAATTTGATGTTGAGTTAATAATTGAAAATCACTCTTTTACACATAGAACTGAGGTGTTGTACTCTCCTCAGCCTTACTGTTCATGGAAGTCTGGAGAAAGTTGAATTCCATGGAGCTACTGCTCCAGACAACACACATTTTCAATGTTAAAGAAGTGTTTGGAGATAGAGTGTAGAACAAGAAGTATTTATGGAAATTACATAGTAAATCTTTGTCAACACACGCTACATTTCAGAGTATTGGTGTCGATTCCTCTATCAGTTATAAACAAGAAATTAAGCCATGCCTGCATCACTCATAAATAAGCTGTAACACTGTCCATACAGTTGGCATCCTTTTAATAATAATAATATAGGCAGATAAGGCCTTCGAGCCTGCGCAGTGGATTTTTTAGGTGACACACAGTGTGCGCGGAACTGAGGCCACCCTTTA